>JAUIMM010000054.1:5360000-5922500 GCA_031769625.1 Taudactylus pleione
AGATGGCGGACATTCAGCTTGCATCAGCCTCTATGTTTGGCACAAATTAGAAAATAAGAGTTATGGTGGACTTACCTTTGTTAACTCTTTCTTCGAGGTCCATAGGGTCCACAAGAACTACCTTGGGAGGTGGGGGGGGGGGGGGGGTAGTTGGAGAGATCCAGGCACAAAGCAGTCAAAGCTTTAGTTCCCAGAATGCACTGGTCCTCCTCCATATAAATACCCCATCCCGGCCACAGGCATTCAGTTTGTAAACAGTACTAAAAATAATGGGAGCGCTAGTGAATGGCTGATGGTTTAGAAAATAATTTATTAATACATATAAAACAATCTAAACTTTGTTATATCAATCAAATACAGGTGGAATGATTGATCAGGCTAATTGCCACAATATATAGCAGTTCTACTGATGAAACCGCCGTGTCATAGGGCGGAGAAACTCATCAGGTGACTTGTGGAACGCAAACCGGAAGTGAGAAGCCCGATACCGGAAGTAGCGGAGCTGGCTTACTCCAGCATGTCCCAGCGACTGATACACAGCGAGCAGTGAGAAGTACCGTGATTCAGAAGTAGAGGTCTCTCTGACTGAGGATACAAATACCTCTGGACCGCTTGGCATACAGCGCTATTACAACTGAGTGTCCAACACCAACCTCTACATCTAACCAGCATTGCAGCTTTTCCTCCCCCTGGTTTGGGGTAGAGGTCAGCATTACCTCACTGTATTTCTATGGAAGTTGATGGATGGTAATGTATGAAATACATATAAATAAATTGCAGCAAAAGTACTTTCAACTGGCACAATATAAGCTGCTTTTTTCCATCTGCTAACTGTGACTGAACTTTATTACTAACCTGCATACTAACTGGTAGTGATTGGACACCTTCACTAACAACTATTAATATATACTTGCTGGCTATTACTAAACATTTACCTTATACTCTGCTACCTCAATCTGACTGAATTGGTGCTTATCTATCTATGCAAGAGTGATTTTTATATTCACTTGATGGTGTTACTATATATACTGTTGCATATATTTTTTATATAGGTTGAGCCGGATCCGTGCTATATATTGTGGCAATTAGCCTTACCAATCATTCCACCTGTATTTGATTTGATTGATATAACTAAGTTTAGATTGTTTTATATGTATTAATAAATTATTTTCTAAACCAGCAGTCATTCACTACCGCTCCCATTATTTTTAGTACTGTGACATATCATTTGGTGAATTTACAGATTCACCTGTGTGGGGGCAGCTTTAGTGGCTTTTTTTCTTATAAATCTGAACCACTTTTTGGTGAAACACAAACAAATATGAGGGAATCAGTGACAAGAAGGAATAGATCCCAACTGAGACCAGGTGCGAAAGTATCAAATGCATCAAATTTTATGAAAGTGTGGATAGAAGACCAGGTGGCCACCTTGCACAACTATTCAACAGAGGTACCATGTCTAAACGCCCACGATGGTCCCACAGACCGAGTCAAATGTGCCGTCACCGTGTTAGGGACAGGAAGATCAGCCTGTGAATAAACCTGAGAAATAGTCATACGCAGCCAGTGAGCCAGAGTCTGCTTGTTAGCTAGCCAGCCTCGCTCGTGAAAACCACATAACACAAAAAGCGCATTTGATTTCCTGATGGAGTTGTTACGATCCACGTAGATATGAAGGGCTCGAACCACATCTAAGGAAGCTTCACCTGTAGAAAGGTCTGAAGACTGAAAGGTCAGACTACAATCTCTTAATGCATATGAAAACGGGATACCACCTTCAGAAGGTAACCCGCCCGTATACGGAGGACAGCTCTATTCTGCTGAAAAATCAAATATAGGGAGCGACATGAAAGTGCTGCCAAATCAGAAACTCTGCGAGCTGAGGAGATAGCAAGGAAAAAAAGGCTCAAAGGGAGGAGCCTGCAGTGCCCTGAGAATCAAGGATAAATCCCACGGTGCCACCGGAGGGACAAATGGAGGTTGAAGACGGAGAAAATCCTGCAAAAATGTTCTAACATCCGGCAGAGGAGCAATTCTGCGCTGGAACCAAACTGATAATGCATAAACCTGAACTCTCAAGGTAGCCAGACGAAGACCTAAGTCTAGTCCAGCCTGAAGAAAAGCAAGAACTCGGGAGACCCTGAAAACATCAGGGTCATACTTTCTGTGGGAACACAATCGAAAAAAGGAATGCCAATTCCTGTAATAGATGCAAGCAGAGGAAGGATTTCTTGCCCTGAGCATCGTCTGAATCACAGAAGTAGAAAAACCTATGGCTTTTAAAGGCAGAAAACTCAAGAGCCACGCCGTCAAAGCCAGACGAGGTAGGTCCGGAAGTAGGCAGGGACCCTGACCTAGCAAATCCGGCCGTAGAGGAAGTGGATTGTATATGGATAGACATGTCAGATTGGTGAACCAATGTCGCCTGGGCCAAGCCGAGGCTATTAGTATCACCCTGTCGCCTTCTTGCTTGAATTTTCTGACGACCCTTGTTAGGCGGGAGACCGGTATGGCAACCTGAAATCCCACCTCACCACCAGAGCGTCCACGAAGGCGGCTGAGGGGTCTCTTGTCCTGGGGACCTTGTGGTTGTGATGCGATGCCATGAGGTCTATGTCCGGTAGTCCCTACTTGTCCACCAGGAGCTGAAAGACATCGAGGGTGGAGAGCCCATTCTCCGGCGTGTATGTCCTGACAACTTAGGAAATCCACTTCCCAGTTGAGAACAACTGGGATGATTATTGCCAAAATTGCTGGAAGATGGCATTCTGCCCAAACCAGAATGTTCGCCACTTCCCTCATGGCTGCCGGACTTTGTGTGCCTCCCTGATGGTTGATGTAGGCCACTGTGGTCGTGTTGTCGGACTGAATTTGGACTGGCCTGCCCTGAAGGAGGTCCTGTGCCAGAATGATCGCCTTATGTTTATGGGTAGATGACCTTTCGGAGCCGTCCATCTTTCCTGAAAGGTGTCATGACCTGTCACCGCGCCCCCATCCTCGAAGAATTGCGTCCTTGGTGAGGAGAACCCAATTTGGGATCCATAATGGGCATCCTTGTTTAGATGGGCTATCTGTAGGCACAATGAGAGGGAGAGCCGAACCTCTGGCGAGATGAGGATTGTTTGAGACCTTATCAGATGACACTGATCATCCCACTGAGACAGAATCCAGAGCTGCAGGGGCCTGGATTAGAACTGGACATATGCCACCATGTCGAAGATGGATACCATTGACCCCAGGACCTGCATTGCTGAGTGAACTGATACTCTTCAATTACGGAGCAATTCGTGCACCCGCAATTGTACAGCAGAAATCTTGTCTCCTGGGAGAAAGACCCTTTATGCCAGAGAATCCAGTTGCACCCCCAGAGGTACCATCTGTTGAGTTGGAGAAAGAGAAGACTTTTTCCAATTGACTATCCAGCCATGGTCCTGTAGAGAGGCAATGGTCAGCTGGAGAGGACGTTGTAACATCTCTGGAGACTGCGCCAATATCAGGAGGTAATCCAAGTATGGCAGTATCCTGACTCCTTGTCTGAGATGAGCCATCATGACTGCCATTATCTTGGTAAACACCCGAGGGGCTGTGGACAGACCAAAGGGCATTGCCCGAAACTGGTAATGTTGATGAACAGCAAACCTCAGAAACCCTTGATGCAATAGGCACATGCAGATACGCATCCTGTATGTCCAGGGAAAGCATGAAATAACCAGGCCCCATTGCCAGGATAATTGACCATAGGGTTTCCATATGGAACTTGGGCACATGGATAAACCTGTTGAGCGATTCAGAATAGGGCGATGAGACCCATTTGGCTTTGGATTCAAAAATAAATTTGAATAATAACCCCTTCCTTGTTGGGCCAGAGGAACAGGGATTATTATCCCTGAAACCAGCAGGGCACAAATAGCCTCCTAAAGGGCCAGGGCCTTGACCGGGTCTGATGGAGGAGGTGTACAAAAAACTTCTGAGGGGATGCCTCTGAAACATGAGGGCATATCCTTGAGACACCACTTCTCAAACCCAAGTATCTGTTGTTGTCTGATGCCAGGCATAGGAAAACTTAAGAAGCCTGCCTCCCACCCAGAGAGCCCCCAGGGGGAGGCCCGCCCCATCAGGCCGATTGCTTATCGTCCGGCTTGTAAGGTGGACATCTGGCCAACCATGATTTCTTGGTCTGCAGTCTGGCCTTCCTGCCGGAATTCTCATCTGTAAAAAGACTGTCCCTTTGCCCTTCAATGTGGGCGAAAGGTCCGAAACGAAGACTGGCTATACTTAGAGGTAGTCTTAGATGGCAATCCGGCAGATTTTGCTGCTGCCAATGTAGCCACTATGTTATCCAATTCTGGGCAAAACAACATCCTTCCAGCAAAAGGCAGAGATTGAAGGGCTCTCTTATATCCCGTATCTGCCTTCCAGGACCTTAACCAAAAAGTTCTGCGAGCCACAACCGAAGATGACGATACTCTAGAAGCCAGAAGTCCTGCGTCAATAACGGCTTCTCCCAGGTAAGCAGCCGCTCCTTGGAGATAGGACAGTTCTCTGTACCCTGTGGCATACGGTCTTGCAGAGCTTTTGCCCATTCCTCCATCGCCTTGGCTACCCAGGCTACGGCCATAGCCAGCCGGGTAATAGCTCCAGATAATGAGAAAACTGATTTCAAACATGTTTCAAGTTTCCTATCTGTAACATCCTTGAGTGAGGATGCAGATGAAATAGGTAATGTATAGCTCTTGATAAATCGTGTTACATGAGCATCTACAACGGAAGGAACTTCCCACTTAGTACATTCACCCAGTGAAAATGGGTACAGAGATGTTGACTTCCTTGTAGCATGAAAACGTCTATCAGGAGTGCTCCGTGGTTCAGCCATGAGGCCCATAAGCTGCTCAGATTGAGGAAAGTAATCCGTTACCACTTTCTGATACCTAAAGACTGGAGTCTTAGTAGAGAAGAAGAAGAGGTTCCACCTAAATCTAAATATGGATCTAACCGCTCTCACCAGAGCGGACATCCACAGAGGATTGGTGGTCTTCCCCAGCCGAGAAAGACTTGGAAGAGGAACCATGTGTATAATCATCTAATGGTGTGTTAGAATCCCCAGGCTGCGTCTGATGGGATACTCTTATGCCGAAGCTGCTGCACGATCCACTAAATGCGACATAACCTGAGACCAAGAGGATGCCCAGGATGGCTTCTGTAGAGGAGCTGGTATTGGTGAGGTAGCAGTCTCCTATAACAGGCAGCACACAAACCATCCTGTATGAAATCCTGAGCCGACAGGCATGCTAAACAGGATTTACATGATACCAGCACAGTCAACCTCCTGATTATCCTTAACCTTTAACATCAGTGGTCACACTGAGAAAAAAAAAAAATTGTTGGTCCCAGGGACCCCTTACTTTAGAAATTTGGGCTCCTAATCCACTGTTTCTGGGTCCCATCACATATTATGGGGGTTGAGGACATAGCAGTTGTGAGAGCTGGGGGGCAAGGAGGGGGCGAGGGGCAGGCAGTGCTGGGGGTAGAGAGGGGGCAAGGGTAGATAGCAACTGGTACAGTACAGGGAGGGCAAGGAGGGGGTTAGGGGCAGGCAGAACTGGCGGTAGGGAGGGGGGACAAGGGTAGAACGCAGCTGGGATAGTACTGAGGGTTAAAGGCAGGAAGTACTGGGGATAGGGAGGGGGTAAGGGTAGATAGCAGCTATGGCAATACTGGGAGCTAAAAAGGGTGTTAGGGGCAGTGCTGGGGGTAGAGGGGATCAAGATATGAGCTGGAGCAGCACTGAGGGTAGCGAGGGGGCAAGTGTAGATAGCATCTGGGGCAGTACAAGGGGGTAGGATGGGGCATGGCTAGATAAAAGCTGGATCAGTACTGGGGGGCAAGGAGGGTGTTAGGTGCATTACTGAGGGTAGGTGGGGGTCAGGATAGGAGCTAGGGCAGCACTAGGGGTAGGGAGGGGGCAAGTGTAGATAGCAGCTGGGGCAGTACAATTGTTCCACAGAGGCACCATGTCAGAAAGAAAGAGAAAGAGGTTACGGGCAGGTGGTAATTGGGGTAGGACGGGGGTAGGGTAGATAGCAGCTAGGGCAGTACTGGGGGGGGCAAGGAGGGGGTTAGGGGCAGGCAATACTTGGGTCAGTGCTTTGGAGGGTTAGGGTAGCTAAAACTTGGAGCAGTGGTTACCTCTTTTGCTTCTGCTGGGAACCCTTGGCCGGGTCACTGTTGTCCGCCTGCAGCCCCATTCTGCCCCATGTGCTGTCCACCTCCCGTGTACAGAGAGCTCAGCTGGCTGAAGGAGTGCCGGCTGCTAGAGTGTCCCGGCACCAACTACAACGCTGCTGTAGCCAAATCACCCATGGACTTCTGGCGGGGGACCCGCTGCACAGTTATTGGCTGAGGGTGATGGCGCCATGTGGTGCATGGTTGGGGGGACCCCACTGCACAGCAATTGGCTGGGAGGAGCCACTGCACAGTGATTGGCTGGGAGGGAAGTGTCTTGTGAATGTCTGGGGGGACGCCACTGCATGGCGATTGGCTGGGGGTACAGTGCCGCGTGGTGATTGGCTGGGAGGAGCCGCTGCACATGATTGGCTGGGTGGGCGGTGCCTCGTGAATGGCTGGGGGGATGCCGTTGCATGGCAATTGGCTGGGGGAATGGCACCGCGTGGTGATTGGCTGGGGGGAGCCGCTGCACTGTGATTGGCTGGGAGGACGGCAACGCGTGGAGAATGACTGGGGGCATGGCGCTCTGTAGTGAATGGCTGAGGGGACGCCGCTGCATGCTGATTGGCTACTGAGGTACACACAGCGCCAGTGCGTTCTCCGGGACTCGATCAGTTTTAAAAACTGGGTCCCAAGTTTCCTGTAGCGTGTAAAAATGCGGTATAACGCGTATTTTGCGAACCTTGAACATATCATTGTATAAAAGGTACAAGGTATAAATGCAATGCAATGTGACAGTCTTCACAAGTACCAGTATTTGTGAAGTACAAAGAAAACCCCACACACCTGATGAGGAGAAAAACAGTTATAGTTATAAATGACAGTCAGAAATAAAACCAAATTGAGAGCCAGCTTATCTGGGAGTCACCCTTGGGAACTCCAACTAGCACTACAAGAGCCAGCATGCCCTCCAAATCCTGGTTCATTCATGCCTCTCAAAACAGCAAACATAAAATGGCTCTTGTAGTGCTAGTTGGAGTTCCCAGGGGTGGCTCCCAGGTAAGCTGGCTCTCAATTTTGATGTATTTCTGTATGTGCCTTTATCATGAGGCCTTAAAACAGATAATTACATGGCCCAGAGTGGGCACTTATCATGCAGAGTACGGACTGCCAGTATCAGAGAAGCCATGAAGTAACCTGGCAGCTCACCATGTACTTATAAATGCATGCAACAAATCTCTCTGAATTTCTATTATATAGTTTTCATGTATTGTTGCAGGTACAATTTAGTTTGCTGGGGGAAATCTAGGGGATACTCCCCTTTCTGTATTTTTCTGTTTAGTATGACCCCTCCCTTTTATGCACCTGAAGAGTATTGCCAAATTGATTTGAGCAGCTTCCATTTTATGTAGTTAGAAATAAAAGGCAGCATCAAACAGCAGCTAGCAAAAGTCACAAACACTGCATATGCAATTAAATCATAATGAGCTCTGAATCAACTGACCAACACCCAAGGCTTGGTAGGATGTAGAGCACTATATACCTGACCTAGGGGAGAGGTATACAGGGAGACAAATCCAAACCTTCTGAGAAAAAAAAAAAAAAAAACAGCTTCAGCATAGCACCGATGGTGGCCTGTGAGCATCTTATATACACAAGGCGGGTAGGAGGAGCAACCCAGACACGGGAATACTTTTGTAGGGTCTGCATCTGGGTCAGAGTGGCCGGGGGAGAGTATGCCTCTCCTAAGCTGCATCAAACTGCCGGGTACGCTGGCCTCATGGCAGTAGATGCATCTACTGCCGATCTCTGTCGTCAGACGATAAGGCCCCAGTGGTCTAGTGAGGATGCGGGGGAGCGGCTGGGCCTTCACCACAGCGGCTTCCGGGGGGTCTCCAGCGCCGGAAGCAAGGACTGCCGCACGCGATTCCCTGTAAATGAGTAACTGCGTTACCGGACATCTCCGTGCGTCCGATTGCAGTTCGGGCCTCCAGCGTCGCTGCTAGCTAAGCACCAGAGACGTTACTTGTGTTGCGGCATTGGCGGAGGTAGGAGTCGCATAGCATGCGTCTTATTAGGACGCTCAGCACTGCTAACCCAGTAAAATAGTAAACTAAAACAAATCAAATTAAATCTTGGGACTGCCATAGCAGTCCCCTGTTCAAAAGGTGCGTCTGAACTCCTGCTGAGCACCAGACCAAAAACTGAATACCTGTGGCTGGGGGCGGGGTATATATATAGAGGAAGACCAGTGCATTCTGTGAGCTAAAGCTTTGACTGTTTGTGTGCCTGGATCTCTCCAACCACAAACCCCCCCCACAAGGTAGTTCCTGTGGACCCTATGGAACCTGAAGAAGAAATATAACTTTAGACCTAAATATTTTTCTAATAGAACTTTCTCAAAAGTATTTTGAGATAATATGGCACAAACATAAATTTAACCTTTTTCAGTTTTACAAAATGTCTAAAAATAAAAACGCTGTTAATTATTCCTTACATTTTCCTATTCAAGCTCTTCTAGATGTTTAGTAAATGATAAAAAAAAAATTATCCCACAATTTTATAGTTAATTTTAAATCTCAATTTCTGTACTTCTCAAACTGGAACGCCCTTGAGGATGAAAGAGCAATGCAAACAATGACCTAACTTGATATCCCTATCCCCTCTGCATGCACCTTTATACACCAGTGTCCTCTCAGCTATGTACAGAAGCAACAATACAAGTCCTTATGTATAACAAAGTGCTCTCTTCTCTGAGTGTCAGCGCAGACTAATTTAACGGACTCATTAACAAAAGACTGACACTGAAGAAGACAAGTTTTCCTGTTCCAGACAGGATTGAGTTTCTATCTGTATTAAAAAGACAGACATTGCTACCTACAAAATGGAACCAGGAGAGAGTGGAAATGTTACAGAAGGAATATCAGAAGTAAAGCGGGACAAAAAAAAAAAAAAAAAAAAAAGTCTTCAGCAACAGAATCTCTGCACAATGATGGCTCTCTAAAGATTACAGTGCTGACATTCTCTGGTCAGAAAACCAAGTTCAACTCCAGGTGAATAAGGGATTATGCAGAAGGCAGAATAATCAGAGTCACGCTCTACATCACCAACCCTTACATAAGGTTACCATCCATATTATGAAGCATGACAAACTGGAGTAAAAGTTTAAAAATGCAGAGCTGAGTGTGCATGGTTATGGTTATAAATTGCTGCATGTCCATTTGAAAATATATGTGGCTAGTCATCATACTGTATGTTAGAATGTGCTGTGTAAATTCTTTCATCTCCTATCTCACTTTTCATATGAAGAACATACATTAATACTCCAAGCCGCATCAAGTGGGCCATAATAGAGGTTAACTTGTTCTAGAAAATATTTGGTTT
Organism: Taudactylus pleione; assembly: GCA_031769625.1. Taxonomy (NCBI): domain Eukaryota; kingdom Metazoa; phylum Chordata; class Amphibia; order Anura; family Myobatrachidae; genus Taudactylus; species Taudactylus pleione. The sequence goes on from JAUIMM010000054.1 coordinate 5,369,550, forward strand.
ATATTTATAACTATCTACATTGAAAAAATGTTTAAATTACTATTTAATATGACCAATAGGGTTTTTTTTTTTTTGTGGCAAGGAAATTATGAACGTGCATGAAATACACATACCTTACCAAAAGTTATCGAGAACCTTTCAAGCATTTAAAAAATTAAGAGAGGGGAAAACAAATCAATAATTAATTGTACTAACAAAAAAGGTTTGTTATCGGAGGGATAATGGCTGGCTTTGCATTCTGTCTAGCAAGGCATCCATGTCCTGAATGTAGTTTGGCTTCAGAACAGGTGTTCTGAATGGTCACTTGATACAACTGCCCGCTTTACTTCAAGGTATTGCTGCCAACAAGGGCATGACCTGTAATTGCATTAAAGCAACCAGCTGCAATCATTTAAATATGATCTGAGGCAATGGAGCAGCAGGTTTTAAACATAAAAAAGATTAAGTTTGAAATACAAGTAATAATCTATTTACCAAATGCAATACATCTTCACAGTAATTTTTGTTTTATAATGATCAATTATAGTAAAACATAAGAAGGTAGTTTCTTTAATAGGAATGAAAATGGAGGAAGGCATTATCACAAACATTATCCAAACAGATTCCAGTTTAAACCATAAGACAGTTTATTCATTGTAGTTTCGTTTCAAGGACAAAACCCCCCAAAAAACCCAATAACTTAATCTGATTGACAGTTATGGTCCCTCCAATAGAATGTTAACAAGCTACCATTCCACCACTTCTACAACGCTAACACATAAAACGTATGCGTTTCTCAGCTATAAGAACACTATCTGATTCCTGAATCATCTTTAACGCTGGAAGCTCTCTTATATGAGCCCTGTGGGGGGGGGGGGGGGCATCCCAAAGGCTTCCCCAAACAGACTGGGAATCCGATAAGATCTGACATCACACTATGTGATGCATTACTAATATAACAGAGGGAGGCATCAACCAAGTGTGGGGTAGCAGTGGGAAGGACACAATGTTTACTTTCTGGGGAGGGAAAAAATATACCAGAACTCTCATCTCTGAATTACTGTCCCCTGACAACCTCTTCTTGGAATGTCACCTCCCTCGCCCCTGGCAACCTGTCCCATGCCTTGAGATTCTGTCCTGACACCCTGCCTTGTTTAAAATGATACACCAAAATTATCTGTTGTATTCTATAGTGGTCAATACCACAGCCAAAAGATGCCTAAAGGGCATATACCATACCGAATGACTAGGTTGCAGATGGCACACATTGGGGTGCGGGTCCCAGCAGGTATATGTTCTGCCCTCTGGAACAGCGTGTCTTGGTCGTCCACAGGAGGTGGTGCAAATGGCTTGTTATTGCCAGCTGGTCTTACTGAAGAAGGTGGATTTGTGATCCTTCCAGTTAATGGAGCTGAAAAAGATCAATTTGAACATTTATATGCAGCAAAGCTGTGAAGATTAAATATCGAATTGTTCTCATTTCAAACACACAAACAGAGTCAATAGCCTCAATTCAATAAATATATTGATATTGCATTGATGCCATCTGCAATGGGGAAGGGTAGTATATTACATTCTTCTGAATCAACATAATTGTTATTTCTTAATTTTTGTCTGCCTTAATATGTAACTATGAAAAAACAATGTTTTTATATTTTAACATGTTACAGGTTTAGTTCACAGTACTGATAAAAAATTTTTTTTTAAAAAGAACATGGACATAATATTAAATTGGGGAACAATATATATACCAGTGCTTCACAAACTTTCTCTGTTTATAGCGCACTTAGGCATTTCTTTCGTGGCACCCTAAGGCCATAGTGAAACAGCTATTAGCGGCAAGGCTCTTGCACAACTACAATGCAGGTAATCTGTCAGAAAAGCCTTGCTAGTGTTTGCTCACACCCCACACCACTTCTGATTAGCTTCCAATAACCTATCACACTGAGCAAAATAAGAAAAAAAATAGGAAAAAGAAATGCATAAAGAGGAGAAGTGGAGATCGAGGGAGGAGAGGTTGAGGTGCTAATTGACAGTGGGTTTTGGAGGCATATGTGAGAAAAAAGAAGATGGAATACATGGTATAGGGGGACAATGAGACAAATACACATGTACACATTCAAAATTGGATACAGACGGGCTAACAGAAAGAGAGTTACAGAGATAGACACACACAGTGTGAGCAGGGACACACAGATGGGCAGGGGAAAAGGGGGGACTCTACATACAGGAGGTGGCAGGACAGCACATCCACACAAGTAGTACAGACCATGTAAATAGCTTCAAGCTGCCTCTAACAGGCAGAGAGAGCATGGCCTAGCATAAAACTATTTTATTTGGGACTGGACCACCCGAGGGCATCCCTGACATTGTGCTGTGGCACCCAGTTTGGGAATTACTGGAGTACTATCAGCCAAAAGAAGGACCACAGATCTGTGGAGCATGGAGACACCTGACAGATTTGGCAATGACTAGACAAATTCCAACGACCAAAATAATCCCGAAAACACCAGATGTTGAGCGTACACACTACATAACTGCTTTGTTTCAAACAATCATCTGGATTTCATATTATTGAGGTGACATTTTATGCAGGATCAGGTCGATCTCCGTACACCAGGGGTGCGCATTAAGCTGTGCTCAAGCTGCTGTAGAACTACACAGTCCAGCATGCCCTGCCATGTCCTGTTTTGCTATTTTGCCATGCCATCCATATGTAGTTCAAAAGCAGCTTAATACCCATCCCTGTCCCACACACAACACATTCTGAACGATGTCCTTCTGACGGAACCAACAAGGCGTGTGCAAGACATGCTATATCAGTGATGCTGAGAATCCGGACAGGGGAGAGGTAAGTACATAACCTTCCCTCCTTAATCCCCTAACCCTCCTGTTAGTTCCTAACCCTAACTCTATCCCTCCCGGTTAGTTCCTAAACCTAACCCTCCCACTAAATGACTAAACCTAACCCCCCTAACCCCCTCCTCTCCCCCACCACCCCGGTGGTGGCTATCCCCAACAGTCCCTGCCCATAGCCTACCCCTAACCTCCCCCCTCCTGTAGCCTAGCCCTAAACCTAACCCTTCCACCCCCGCAGCTCAGACCTAAGGGCTCCCGCTGTACTTACCATCGGCATGCCGTCTGTTGGCGTTGGCATCTCCCCTTTTGTCGGGATGCTGGCACCGGTGTCTTGTCCCCAGATTGAGATTCCGGCGCTGGGATTTCGTCACCCAGCATGCCAATGGTAGGCATTTTAACTACATCCTACATATATATTCTATTGTATAAAAGACTTCCGTATGAGGCAGTTCAGTACATGCCTGTGAAACTTGGTTCTATAAAGGAGAAAGATCAATAGCTGAAGATCCATGCAGTTTTTAGGATGTACTGAAGTCTTTTTACCCACTAAACAAATGCCTTTATACATTTGTTTAGTGGCCAATGCCAATACTAGTATTGGAATGTTTGTGGTCATTCATTATTCAGAACTAACCACAAGCTAGCATTATGATATACAACTAACTCAGAGGCATAGGGAGGGCGGTTCCACTGGAGCGTGAGCTCAAGGCGCCTTACTTACCAGAGGGCGCCCTGCAGTCGGACTCCGGAGCAGCTGTCAAGTAGCTGAGCCTGTGCAATGTCCGCAGCAGCTCCTGTCCTGCCTTCCTGCTCTAGTGAGACTCTCCTGGTCACTAGAGGAGATTGTGCTGAGCCCTGATTGGTGGAGCTCAGCACATGTTCATCTACCCAGCAGGGGACGGGGCTACAGCAGCATGTCGAGGAAGAAGCTGCAGGGTCCACATTAAGGTAAGAGAGGTTATACCCCAGTAGTTGTCTATCACCCTTCCTGCCTGTATGTACTGTACAGAGCCGTAACTAGACTTTTTGGTGTCCTGTGCCAGAAAGAGCATTGGCGCCCCCCTCATTTTTCAAAAGGGACATAATGCATCCAAAAAAAGGCCATGGCTTCATGGGGAAGGGCCTGGGAAGAGATAGGAGAGGCCAGGAGATGCTGGGGATGAAATAAGAGGAAGCTACAAGCAAGAATGATAATAAACAGAAATTTGACAGGCCCAAACAGGGCCCCCGACCTGTGGTGCCCTGTGAGATGGCACCGGCCGCACTACCCTAGCTACGACCCTGGTACTGTATGTGTATAGTGGTTATATTATATAGCGCGCACACTTTTTTTGGGGGGGGGGGGGGTAGGCGCAGTAGAACGCTCGTTCTCTGGGCACCCTGGCCACTTGCTACACCTCGGAACCAACCAAATGCTAGCATTAAGATATACAGATTCTTCATTGTGTATTCTATTGTATACAAAACTTCCATTTGAGGGAGTTCACTACATGCCTGTCAAACTTGGTTCTATAAGGAAAGCATTAAGAGCTATAGCTGAAGATCCCTGCAGATTTTATGATGTCCTGAAATCTTTTTAGCCACTAAACAAATGTCTTTATACAGTAATTAGATAATTTACTCTTGTTTTAATAACAAATAAAATACTTTCAAATTAGCAAATAAAAAAATAAAAAATGCAGTTTGCTTTCCTTTTCATCATAACTTTTCATTCCTTTAAATCTCAATACACTTGAAGAACTGTCCTGTGCACGTTCTCATTTTAGATTTTTGAAAGATTTATCAGGGGATTTTATAGTTATTGTTCCTCATACTGTATTGTTATGCATCACTATAAAATATTTTGGTGAAAATCATAGCCACAGTGTCTTTCCGAAGATATCCCAGACGGTGTGGGTTGATAAATTCAGTTTACAACACTGATCAAATATGCATACACTGCTAATATTCCACCTTAACTTTTCACTATTAAAGTATTTAGAACCTATTTAGCAAATGTAAGCCAATATAATTTAAAACAAGTTGAATGTGGGTGTAACAAATGTGAAAGCTGCTAGTTTTACCGATGTGGATAAATATTAAATTACTCAGTGTAAAATATTCTAATATGTGGTTGCTATAATAAAAAACAAGGTAATATATAAGTGATTATTGCATAGATGCATATTGTAGAAGTTGGCAATCTTTTCAAAATCCAAATCATTCGAAAAGTGGTGCGTTTGATGGCACAGAAGTGATTCACCTTGTATGGGTGCTGTGGACATATTGGATTCAATGGAATTACCAGGTTTAATCTTTGCACACTTTAATATGACTACTGATCAAGACAAAATGCTATGAACAGTCAAAAAAATCCTGTACAACACAGAATTATTTACAATGTAGGGAAGGGGGTGAAAATGGATTGGGTTAGTTTGCAATTTTCTCTTCATTCACTATCCCCAAGGCTGACACCCGGCTCCCTCATTATCCTGCAAACAGTGTTTCTGATTTGCAAAGCATTTTGTTGATAGCAAGCAAATCTTTTCTCACTTTACCAGATTTCACGCAGCCCAGAACATATTACTTGAACTTCCAGTTAAAAACAAATTAATATTACACATGTAGAAAATGGAGATCACCACCAGATGGAAAAGAACTGTTATTAGTTGTGCATCTGCACAAGCATAATAATTAATTAACAAGTATCTATTGGTCAAAGAACAGTTAATTCTTCTATGGGGTATATGAGCATCATGGCCAATGGCAAATCATGTTGACTGTTTGAAACATTGTAGAAGCGGATTGTTTTGTATGCAGCGAATGAAGATGGTGCTATAGACATCAAGTTCATGTGCATGATCAAATACAGAGGGATAACCACACTCAAGCAATCTCTGCTCAGGTCAAATAAACCCACACATCTTCCATTTGGTTCTGAATTTTCACCAAAGAAACCTCAAATATATTTTCCTTTGCTCCTTTTTGTATTTGCAAACACTGGTGGGATCTTAAATTTGGTAATACGGTTTAACTGGTAATCGTAAAACTTTTCACAATCACTGTAGTTTTCAATTCTGAATTAATTGCTTGGTTGTGTATAGACAGACTAAAATAAGACATCTTAATTGGAAATGTAAGGAATCATCTTTCTGCCTATGATGCATAATTTTAATAGAACAAACATGTTAAAGTGACAAAAACAATTGGCAAACTTGTAGGGATGTTAATACTATGAAAGGACTGACTTCTTGCCAGCTGTAAAAGAAGCATAAGGGAAGACAAGGTAACAGACGCTGGCACGATGAAGAACAGTTAATAAACTAATTTAAAGGATGTAAGGAAATGTACAACATCCAACAGAGTAGTATGTTACAATGAAATGAATCGCTCCAAAATCACAACTTATTTTTTCTTTCCAGTAAATGAGTGACTAGCCATGAATGCAGAGTGCTCCAATGTTCACGATTCATGATCTCTTGTCTATTTCCTAACAAGGCTTCGAGCTCCGTTTAATCACAGGGGATCAGTGATCCTCATACCTAGGTCAGTGGTGTGAAAAAAGCATTTTGAAACTGTATTCTAGAAGAACTTCTTCATAAGTTGCACCTGTGCAGAATGGAACTTTAACAATGTTTGGGTCTCCATAGCACATAGGAAGCAAAATAATATTATACCAATGTCAAGCGCTGAATGGGATTGAAATGCCGACAGCGGCTGCCCAAGGGAGGAAATACCGACAGCGGCACATAAGTAACCCAACCCTCCACCTCTCTCTCCCCCTAACCCTCCCTTAGAGGTGCCTAATCCTAACCTCCCCCTTTAGTGTTTAACACTCACCACCCCTCAGGGGTGTCTAAACCATAACCTCCCCCTGGTGGAGAGGGGGGGGGCTAACCCTAACCTCCACCCCCGGTGGCGCCTAGCCCTAACCCCCCTTCCCCTAGCCTAACCCTAAGTCCCCCCATGGTGCCGTAAAACTAACCCTCCACCCAGGCTAAGAGGAAGGGCACCCTGGATTTACCTCGTTTGGGCTCGCCTCGTCCTGGATTCCGGCGTCGGGATTATGATAGGCGTCGGTATCTCGACGCCTATCATGAATCCCTAGCCTGCATTCTGCAGTCGGGATCGTGACCAGCGGCCGCAAACATAACTACATACCGTCAAGCACATGTAGAAAGATCTACTATAACATATGAGATCAGATAGCACCACAATGCTCTTCAACTATGTGTTCACAAAGAAAAAGTACAGATTTTCTTCCAGTTTAAGCGAATACAGAATTTTTTTTCATCATATCTTTGCAGAGTATTGCAGACAGCAGCAACATTCGGGAATAGTGTCCCATGTTTTGCATGAAGAAGCCTGCGATCACCTATTTGTCCTCTAATTACCATCACCATCTCAGGATCCCTGCACATAGTAAGATGTTCATGATGGAACAAGGTAAAACCAGGTTATCCTTTTACTGACTGTAACCATTCCAAACTTAAGCAGGGCTATACTAGTGCAGAATTCTCTCAGTTATGACAGATCAGTTAATAAAACCTTCTTCAAACAAAGCTCATGTTTCTCTTTACAATTTAATATTTAACTTTCTATTATTTTCTCCTCCACCCTCTTAGTTTCATGCTGTAAGCACATTATTGAATGGTTGACATTTACAAATCACCAGCACTTGTCTCACAATGTGCTCTGCTTGGTAAAGTCAAAAGTTTGTATTGGTTATGACAAGATACATTCCTGTGGCTTGTTGTCGCGGACAGAAAAAATAAATCTGAATATAAAGAGAAAATGAATAGTGCATATAATGTTACTGCAATTGGGAGATCAGGAAACAGTGTCCTGACCTGACAACTTCACTATAAGAAGCAAGTTTGTGGGCCCACTTTTTAACATTTACAATCCTTAAATTTTCTACTCTAAGATACTCCCCAACTAACTTTAAAAAAAAGGGGTAGAGCAGGCCACTTAGGGGATGTGGCTTGGTCAAGAAGTAAGGTGTATGTGTGGATGTGGGTGTTCCTTTGTGTGACTTGGGGAGGAGGTATGGTAATTTATGCTGTTTTTATCCAAACACAGGGGCGTGGCCAGAACCACTTGTTAAAACTTTGACTTAAAGTACTATGTTTCGTGGTGGCGTGCGACTAGAATGGGTGCCTTGGGCCCCCTCCAGGACCCCCAAACAATCCCGGGCCTGGGTGATCAGTACCTTCCACAAGCCCCTCTTGGTGCCCCTGAATATATCGTAAAAATCAATCATTACTAAGGCACTTGATATTTAAAAGCATTTAATACTGAAACAAAATTATAGATAATGTATTACAATCTAACACTTTAAACTAAAAAAAGGTTTGTGATGTCATGGTAACTATTTTACAAATTGCATATGCAGAGAAAGAAAGCAGTCTTTAGGAATACAAAGATTCATGCATTTTGAGTCAGAACAACATGGCTGGCTCTCAAGCAAAAATGCTGAGGACTGGCCAATGGAAGATATGTAAACTGAATTCTACACCTACTTTGAGGAGTAGGGGGGTTTTCAATATGATTGTTTTCTGGATTATGTACATGCAGAAAATAGTTTTAATAAAATTGAATGGGAAATATGAAGGACACATTACCTTTCTTCCCCAGAAAGCTGTGCCAACACACTTAGACAGCAGTTAGACAAAGGGTCATAGCTCTTGATCACAGTTAATGACAAAAAATAATAATGTACTGTATGTAAAAAGTGCATAGGTATTGACGGGTTATGCTGAAAGAGAACAGTCATCATAATGGAGAGCAGATCCCTGCCTGGTCACATAGGCAAAGCATGAGACTATTAAAAATAAGTGCAAAACACTGGGCGCGTTTAAAGTCGACCCTCTGAGGAAACAGTCACCGGATAAACATGGAGAAACGCGTCCTGCGCACCCCTTTGATTTATGGACTAGCACAATTACCTCTGTACACCTTGAGACGCATGACAGCAGATTACTGAACCCCATTACATCGGGTAAGAGACAGGCAGTCTACGATATCTTCACTATACCGCGGCTCAAACAGAGTCACTGCTTGCTAACTGCGAGGTACCAGTTGATTGTAAAGGCAGGCCATCTGTGATCCCCTATATCACACTGCAGCTCATATGAAGTCACTGCTTGCTAATTGTGATGCACCTGCCAATTGCAAGGATACATTATAGCAGTGTTGGCTAACCTTGACACTCCAGACGTTATGGAACTACATAACCCAGCATGCACTGCTACAGTTTTGCTATTAGGGCATGCTAAAACTGTGGCAGGGCATGCTGGGATATATAGTTCTACAACAGCTGGAGTGTCAAGGTTAGCCAACACTGCATTATAGCATGGCCAAATATGTGTCTGAATTGTTAGAGTTGCCGGCAGATCTCTACCATAAAATAACAAACACAATGGCTACTGCAGAGAATGTTGTACATACCCTGCATCTTAACAATAAGTATTATTGCAGTAACACTTTAAACTAAGGAACAGAACCAGTGGACTCGCCATTTCTTAGGAAGGACCCTGGGAATTATTCCGGCTCTATGTATTCTTCTGGAACTTTTTTCCTCACAGGTGTAGGAGTGTTGTGCAATCCTATTCCCTTCTGGTAACTGAGTTTAAAGAAGTGAACACTCATTGCCTCTGTGGATAAATGCAAGTGGGATATATGTGTATACCCTATTTTATTTATAAATTTATTTTGTCTGCTAGGATCTATTTATTGGTCATAATTTTTTATGATTATTGAAAGATTTGAAATATGCTTAGTATAATAAATTACAGTTTACTAATTTATGCTCTGGTGGCATTAACTTTAGGTGCACACCCAGTGTTTCGCACTTATTTTTCATAAAAAAAAAAAAAATATTATATATATATATATATATATATATATATATATATATATATATATATATATACACACATACACACATTATATATCTCCATTCAGACTTGCTTTTTTGGATAGCAGAGCAATACTGTTTATTTTAGAGGATACTCTTAAATATATAGGTGCGCCCTAATAGAGAGTCATCAGGGTGATTCTTACATGTTTAAAGCATGAGACTACCTTCACTTCCAAGTGCCGGTCTTGGGGTTCCACCGACACTAAATGCTGGTGGCATATTTTGTTAGTATCACAGTTATACTAATGAATATGCCATAACATAACTTACCTGTCCGACTAGGTCCACTGGTACCCCCCTTCCAAATGGCATCTTCCGGTGTGTTGCTGTCAGCCTAGTGCTACTGGTGACGTGCTAATAACCAATGCGCATGTGCAACATCAGTCTGTGCATGCGCATTCAGGGGACTCCGAAAAGTTTGAAAGACTTCGCTAAAGCAAGAAAGGCTTTTGCTGGCTAAGCTTACATCTGTTTGCCAAATACTGAACAGAGGACATAACCACTTTAGCAAGTGCTAAAGGGGTTATTTTATATATTAACAGTTTCTTATATAGCGCAACATATTCCATTGCTCTAATATAACTTGATAAAACCATTGAAACTAGACTCAGCGTTCCATTAATGCCACAGAGTATCTGAAGCATGCTTCATGCTCATTTATAGGAAAATGTACAAATCCATACACAAGTACATCCATTTTTATCCAGTATTACACTAAGAGTATTGCAGATTACCTGTTTGTAAACTTGGTAGGTATGAATAAAGCTTCCTTGTGCTCATAAACGGTTGATCGATATTAGCATGCAATGGAGTAAATGGAATGTAACAGTTTCCATGGAAGGGAAGTTTTACCAAAATAGTTGTGCAGAGACCCCTTCAGCTCTCTTGAGATAACCTACAATGATTGACTTGCTGTACAAATGATAACTGATATATTACACATGTTCATGGCACATCTATAGTAACTCCCATACCCAATGCATACCATTACTTAGTTGTCCCTAGGAATCAAAGTTATTATAATTTATCTGGTGAAGTTTCACAGGAAATTGAGTATAGATGAGGAGTGAACTGTAAATATCACTCTAAGGTACTGCAGGATGTTGCAAAAATAGATTTAGCAGGCACTGTGCAATACTAGAATAGAGGGTATGCCAGGTCACAGCATAAGCTATGCAACAGTGAGAGTCACATGCAGAATGTAGTAGTCAAAGATAATTCAATAACACAGTCCGGCAATATAAAGCAAAGTCGCTGATTAGGCAAAAGCATTAGGCAAAAGTTGGCAGATGCAGCAAGCAATAGGAAAATAATAATAGTGACCAAATGCAAATCAGGTATATAGGCATTAGGTCAATCTCGCGGCAGAGAAGGGGCCACAAGTAAGAGGTCAGTCCAGGCAGTAGACAAGATAGAGTAGGGGGTCAAAACCTTAGACCCGAATATAGTCCATAAGCAGGATCACTAGATCATAGGAATACTAGCATATAAATGCTAAACCTGTCAGTGTACTAATGCAAAGGTCTGCTATTTAAAGCAGCAGGAACCAATGAGACTCCAGCCTAGTTGCAGTTATCTGAGAACCCATTAACCTGATCTACAGAATTGAAGAACTTGATCAACTGTATATTTCAGTTTAGGAGACCAGCCACAAAAGTCTACTGCAAAAATATGTACCACTAATGCCTACATTCATATTGTCTCTGGTGAATATGGTCATGCTTCTATCATTTGAGCAAAGAAAGATCTGTCACTTTTAGCTTCCATGATGTTCCTACTTTCCTTCATATGAAACCACTTGCTGAACTCAATGCCAAATTAGGTCCATCAATTACAATGTGTAAAGCTTGTCAAATAAATCAAACCTACTTTGGTAGTTAGAACCGCTAGCAGTGAAATGGGTGTTTAGTTATTAAAAGTTTTTATTTTGCACAGTAAACTCTAAGCAGGCATTTCACATGAAAATCACATTAATAGTAAATGGTAATAAATAAAATTAAACGCAATGGACTGGATCAATTAGCCGCGGAAGCCACAGTAACAGGTTCAGGTGGCTTTGAGTGTTACATCGCAAAGGCGGATTCTGCCTGCAGCCTATGGAGGTACAAGCAGAATTAGCCTACTAATACCCAATACATATTGAAAACGAAAATTGTACATCTTTGTAACACATATTTGAAAGCCTTGTTACCATGTTTGCTCAATGTGTATTATTGTGTTAATCACATTGCAAACCTTGCATGAAGTATGTGTTTCACAAAAACTGGCAACTTCTACAGAATTAATTTGCCATTAAACAATATAATCTATACAAAGTGTTACCATTCAACAACTAAATGAACTCATAACCTAGTCTACAGGCAAACATGATATGCCACTATAATAAGGTGTTTATGTGAACGTATATGTTATGAAATATACGATCAAGTTTAATCTACTTCCACAAATTATCCCCATATATTGCTTGGGATAAAAAGTTATTTGTACATTCTAACTTCATCTCACTGTTCATAGAATGTCTACACTTGGCTCTGATAAAGCCTGTAATTTGATAACAATTGACATTAAGTTGGCTCCTCCAATACTAAGAGTTTCAAAAAGAAATTGGCAGGATTAATTAAATTCTTATTGACAAGAGCAGAACTTGGTACTGACCAATGTGAATAATCTGATGCCTTCTGAACCCAAGTACAAAAATCTTAAATTACAGAGTTTAAAAGGTTTGAGCACATCAAATTTTCACTTTGTGAACTTTTAAACAAAAGGACTTTCATGCTCTAGCCAATAAAACAGATTTTATATATCCAATTATGTTTTCCCAGGATATATTTTGCTGTAGCTATATTATAAGGAACGCCCAATGAACACATTTTGCTGCTATATTTCATATCTTGATTATTTCAGTGAAAACATGCAGAGTTAAAAAAGTAAAAACTATACAAATCACTAATTGTTTGACAAAAACATTTTAGAACTTTACAGAATCATTTACATTGACCCAGTCCAGTTTAGCTAGTTTCCTGCATTCTCATTAGAAAATTAGCAATTCTCATATAATTCGATTTTGTGCAGTTGTACTTTGACTCACTAGTATATCCATTTGCAATGTTTGATTTAAAAAATTGTAATTAAAAAAGCTATTTTCTTTAAACTGCAGATAGAATGTAAATCATTTCAAAGTAACATGGCACCATCTAGAGGCAAAACCAAATTCCTACAACAATTCCTACACTGGAGATCTGTCTTGTATAGATCATTTTAGATTAACCTAAAAAAATGGGAAAGAACCAACACAGTAACATTCAAATTGCAACTTGACCTACAGATGTGCCCACATACATCTATCCTCCGTGTGCTACAAGTCGCGCCACACAACGCGGGAGCTCAGTGTGACTCGGTAGCGCAGAGCATCTTTTTGTGCATCTTTTTACCTTCAAATGCGTCTTATTCGCACAACGATGCGACTGGATAGCACCAGCAGCGTCTCCTGATTAAAATGATAGCGGTTCCCTATAGTAAACAAGCTAACGTGGTTGATATCGACCATGTTGGCCTGCATGCACGGGTGATGGTCGATATCTATATCGACCATTCGTGCCCTCGCATCGACTATCGTTTGGTCGTTTAAGAGGGCCAGAAACAGGCCGATATGAACGATAACGATATAACAATATCATTATCGTTCATGTCGTCCTGTTTGCTGTCTAACCATAAGATTTATGCTGCGTACACACGGTACAATCAATGTTGACTAGTATTCATTTTCTTTGCAACTTTTTTTTTTTTAATATCCTGCTGATCTTTTCCTATTTTTTTGCTAATATTTACAAATTGCAAGAATTACAAATGGTACACTGGCCACCCTGGGATTGCACTATGCATTGCTGTCTGGAAAACCATTGCGTAAGATAGAGGGATCTTTGGTGCCATTTCAGCAATGCTAAGTAAGGACACATTTTTGTATGAATATTAAATACAATTCAAAAAGTGTTTAAAATGTATTTATACATTATTGGAATTTCAAATTTGACAAATTGTTTGAAAATACATTCTCTGAGGTCCTTTAATAGAAACTTTCCAAAAAAAGCAAAACAAACAAAACAAAACAAACAAAAACAGTATGGCTTTAAAAGTTTCTCTTTTAGGGGGCGATTCAATTGTTTTTATAGCGCCCAATGTTGCATTTAATCGTTTTTGGGCGGCCATTAATTATCGCGCTTGTCGCGCCTAATTAGACCCAGGACTTTATGCACATTTCTGCTCTCCTCTTCAGGAGGGGGTGAGCAGAAATGCCAGCGCTCGGTGGCTATTGCGCCCCGAATGAGCAACAATTGAATTGCTCTGTCGGACACCCGGCACTGACAACTGAATCATCCCTTTAGAGGTGCAGGCTAACTGCACGCAATGCAGATATTCACACAGTGAGTCGACATTGGTCAAAATGAGCATGCTTCCCGATTGTTACCGCTTGGAGATGCAAAGTAAATTTGGACGCAGAGAGAAGCAATTTTGGTGGGTGTTTCTGGGTGGTACAGTGGGGTGGCGAGTCCGATGCAATCGTGTCACGGGCAGTGACTGTGTCTAAACATGTAGTTGCAATGAGACAGGCAGCCATGTGCACCTCCATCCGCACAATGGCAGATTAGAGCCACAGCCGATGGGCATCTCAGTAAGAAGCTTATCGGCCACAGCATTTGAATAAAGACGTAATCGCGCTGTAATTAAAAAATGCAACTGCATCCACCTCTGAAACAGGCCATTAATCTGCTATGTTTGAAGTAAAGACATACTGACTTTGATCTCCATGCCATCTATTTCTCAGATCACTGTGAGACCTGTTGCAACCCTAGGGGCTTGTGTATTCTTAATATCCCTACTACTGCATGTCTGAATACCAAATTTCATAAAAAAGAATGACTTTAGTAGTTAATATTGACTTGTCCTAATGTTGTTAGTTATTGATAAACCTAACTAAAAATTGAATAAACTGCAGACTGAGATCACCTATCTTGAATAAGAGATCCTAGGCTCCAAATTTGGAGACCAACCACCAGATTGGCAAACAAAACATTCTTTACTGATACAAAAATATAAGGCTGATTTATTGTCAATCAAAAAAGATACATTTTACAATTAAAGCTGGATGGGGGCACAGAGTACCAGTGGCTATCAGGTACCAATGGGAAATATCAACAGACGCATAGACAAGGAACACAAAAAGATTTCCACTTCATAGACCACCCTTTCTGATCATTTTTACAGTGCCTCATCATTGAGCGAGATGGACCACAGTACAACAGAGATACAGCCTTAATCATTTGATTTTTTTAGGGACCAATAGTCAGGCCCAAACAGCCACAAGGCGGCAGCAGTTGAGACAGCTCAAAAAAAAAAAGGAGTTCCAAAAAGAAAAAATAATCATCTATTTCCTATACTATAAAACTGGGTGTAAATTCTGCATTACTGTTATGGGAGCTGCTAATAACCACTAATCACAGTCTCTTTCAAGACTTATATAAAACAATAGTGTGGTCCATCGCTTCCACGATCAGTATATGGAACAGTCAATTGTCACTAGATTACCAAGTTTTTTCATAGGTACCTTCAAAACAATAACCAGAAGACAGATTTATATGGACTAATTATCCAAATAATTACTGAAACTACATACAAAAAAAAAAAAAAAAAAAAGAGTACTTCTTGGATCAATGCATGTAATATATTCTCCCAAAAGGGTAGATCCTACTTTTTCAACATCCGTGACACAGCGGTGTCACCTAACAGCCATCCGTGCCCACCTGTGACACCATCAGAATACAAACAGTCCTGTTTGTATACAGATAGTGACACTAGACTCAGAAGTGTCACAGGTGGCCAGGAGGGGCACGGATGGCCGTGAGGGGACATCGCCAGACCAGGAAGCATCCTTAAAAAAGTTCTAATTGTATGAAACTTGCATTTCGAGTTAATCAGCGCTGAACTGAAAGCTGACCGTTTCCAGTCTCTCCCGGCTACTGTCCACAGGAAACCACAGAGACTGGTGACAGTGGCAAGGAAAGGAAACTCCACAAGCACAACTGCTGCAGACTCCTTGGAATGTTCTCTGCATATCAGGGAGCACAAAAACCAGAGGTCGCAGTGTAAAGAGGAAACAGACAGCAGCATTAAGACAACAGGGATAGAATAGGGTAATGAGAGGCACCCAGCCTATTTGTTACAGTTATCACAGTTTCATGGCTTCTCAGAAGCAACCACTTATGGAGCGTACACACGGTCAGATTTGTCAGATTTGTCAGATGAACGACTGAACGATTGAACGATTTGAACGATTTTACCAAAGTTTTGAACGATTTGAACGATTTTTGACTGCATTAAAATGAATGGAATCGTCCAAGTCTGACTGCAAACCCATCAGATGTCAGATATCGTTATCTGACAAACGGGAACGCGCATCGTTGATCGTCCATCGTTCAGGCATGTCAGATATGAACGATTTTCCTTCAGATATGAACGACTGAACGATTTTTAAATCGTTATCGTTCATATCTGAAGGAAAAATCTGATCGTGTGTATGCACCATTAGCTGTCTCAAAAGAGTTTTAAATATTGTTGCAATCAACAACATGATTGTTTTGTTTTAAAAGTTATTTCAGTTCTGTTTTGATATCTATTGCAGTTTATGTTCATATGTTATTGCTACAGTTCATGCTACACTATACATACAGATGCAGTAGGAAAGGACACATCTGTATAGACCATGTTGCCATACCAGCCAGAGGAGGAGCCCAGTGTAATATGTTACTGCGTCTACAGGACAGTTGGATTCACAAATTACAAGCATTATGTCCACGTGGTATAAAAGAACAATGCTATTTGTCATTTTTTAGGACAGCTGGCATATATATATTAATAGCAGGGCAACTTTTATGAGTGACATTTCTATAATGCCATTGTTTGAGCAGAGCACAACATTTACCAAATTAAAGGTCTTGGTCCGTAGAAAGAAAATATTGGTGTTGTAATTGGCTGCTTAGTGTCAGGAGTTATGTAGCAAAACGCCATCCCGCCATTTACAATGCATCACCATTGTGCTGTGGAAAATGTGACATTGGGTGAACGCTCCATGTGCACCTTGTGGGTGGTCTGGACCTGTGACAATTATTTGCAGCCACATATTTCTGCGCTTCTTGCAGGGAGTTTAATCACAGACTGCTGTGTTATAATGTAATAACACAGCAGTTGGTGATTGAGGTCCCCGCAAGATGTACTGACATATGTGGCTGCAAATCATATTGTTTACACCAATCAAACCTAGCGGCCAGCCTCGAGGACATCGATGTGGTTGAAGCCTTACAGGTGACCCAGAGTTCAAAGATCTTATAACGTATAACAAGATCAACTGATAAGTCACTTACATTGGACATTCTCCAGAATACTACTCTTTGGGTCCTATGGATGTGCAATGTGTGAATTGTGGTACAAAAAAAAAAAAAAGTGCGATTTGTCCCAAACAAAATATACGCCCAACTCCAAATCAGCCCCTCTCTGCGTGTATGACACTATTGCCAAGCATAAGCAACTTTTTCATTCTTGTTTTCAGAACTTTCTGGTTAATAGGTTTCCAGAAATCTAATAAAGGTAAATTAATACAAACATACATACATACATACATGCAGTGGTCTTCTAACAAATCTTCTTTTCCATAATTTTGTGCACTATTTTTTTAAACTACACTTTAAACGGCTGCCATATTTCCCCACAATGTCCCTCCTCATTGCCTTGTGTAGCAATACAAGGAGCCTTGTGACTGCAGGGTAGACACTCATATACCACAACATTGTGTCTGACAATATCACTAAGCAACAGCAATTATTTTAACTACAATCTGGATAAAAGAGCTTATACTGGTATAACACCAAAATATACATGTATTCCCTTTTTTTGCATAATGTCATTTTCAATATAAACCATATGTAAATAAAATGTTTTCATATTATATACCGCAATCAATGTGCATAGTTCTCTGCATCTATAAAACAATGGAGACTGCCAGTAAATGACTGCACAGTTGCTAACTATACAAAAAATGGTTCATAAAAAGCATGAAACAAGCAAAATCAACTTGTTTGAGCAACGCTTATCACAAGTAAACAAACTCAAAACTGGCCTAATTGTAAAACACACACATAAAAATGTACCATATACAACTTAAAAACAAGACGAAGACATAGTTACCTGGTTGCCATCCTCCTGGTTTGGCTGTGTTTGGCAGACTGCTGGGCTTGTATGCAGCTGGTGTGGATTTGTAGGAATTGGACATAGTCTTAGCAGTTGCAGCAGGCATTGCATTCACTGGTTTAGGCTCCAGCAAATCACTGTAAATAAAACAGAAGACAACCATGAAGAAATTATCAAAATGCAAACCTGTTTCCGTGACATGACATTATTACTATAAACCTCGACAAGCTGCCGATGAATTTCAGCTGCTGATGTGCCCTTTAGACGCAGAAATCAAATCCTAATACTCACTCACCACAGTGTTTGACCATGTTTCCGCCAGACCCACCATCTTACAACTGATGTTGGGACAGTATGATTGGGGTTGGGTACGGGATGCTGGTGCTCGGGATCCCAGTGGTCAGAATCCCGACACCTGCAGCTAAGTAACCTAACCCTCCCCTCGCACGCGCAGCCACCGGGATTCCGGTGCCAGCATCCTGACAGCTGGGATTTAAACTACATCCCGTATGATTGATATGAGACAAGTGTAATGGCTGTGAGGGGAAGCATTGGTCTACTTGTTCTGCCCTATCAGTAAATTTTTAATGACAGAGAACATTACACACGTGAGAGGTCTTTTTAACTTACTTATTGAACCACCCTCGTATATAAAATGTTGTATCTATGTCTGTCTAAAGATAAACTTTAATAGGTTCCGATGATTCAATAACAAAAAGAAAAAAAAAAAACACATTTACATTTTTTTTCTGCAGCATAATAGTTTTTGTTTGACAAAAGTATTATTTCTATTTAACACAAGTGCATATTTTGTTTGGATAATATTTAGTCAATTTGTATTGTTTTAGTCAAAGAGTACGAATGTTACCTACAATATAAAAGATGCAAAACATCCAGACTAGCGTTCAATAAAAGAGTACTAAAAAAATAAATAAATAAATCACGTAAGAAATACACCCAATATTAAAAATTACCAGGTTGGAAAATTTACTATGCAGCATTTTGCAAAGCAATCACATCTTTGGCTGTTTCAGTCACTGGACCTGAAGGGGCAATAATATTGAATAAAAAACACAGATATGTTTTATATACATTATTGCCCCTTTAAGTCAAAAGCCACAGCGGCTTTAAAAAAATTAAAAAATAGTAAATTTACCGCCCCCCCCCCCCTCATATGTCTGTATACTTATGACTTATTATACTAAACGGTCTTAAAGCAGAATACTTTTTCACTTGTTTCCATCTCGTCTCTACATTAATATCCACAAATCACTTGAGAATGTTACATTCTACTGTGGTTTGGAAATTTTTGTAAAGCATAAGTTGCTATCCGTAATCTTTAATTTATCATATTGGCTGCGTAACATTATACAATGCATTACTAAAAACTGAGCATGTCACCGGTCAGCGGTAACAATCAGTATTGCAGATTTTAGTTTATCAGTGATGCCCCAAATAAGATTTCTTGATAAGTACTATTCTGACTTTGAACATTGAAAACTGATTCTGCACAGCTAATGACTAGTAGGACAAGTGCTAAGCAGTGCAGGGTTCAAATGGGAGGGGGACTTTAGTCATCTGTGATCACCAGAAAATATCAACCTGCACTTCAGAAATACTAGTAGAGATGGTGAATTGGGGAGGGCAAAGAGTCTAAGTTGCACGCAAAGTAGCTGTAGCAGCATGACTTACTACCTTATGATAATGCGAGAATCTGAATAGCTAATGAGGTGGTTGGCAAGTGGATACCTATGCCGTCCATTGATTTTACGCCAGCCGCATCATTAGTGTGAGCACTTACACCAACCCCATGCTAGGTGCAAGAGATCTGTCAGGAGCAGGCTTCCCTTCCCTGAATCACACCCCGACAAGTCAGTGCATTTCTGTGTGCTCGCATTGTTGCTGCCCTGAAATGTCCACTTTTACAGAAAGACAGCTCTGGCAAAGTTCCGTATAACATCTGAATATGCTCTGTATGTAATAAACAAACAAAACAAGCAATGCCATGTGCATCGGTGCACAAAGATATGTCGAACTTAGAATCAACCCCTAAATGTGCAGTATTTCCCCCCATCCTGGCACCTACACAAATTCGGGGGTACCCTTGTTTAAAAGTCCCCTCTTTCAAACATTGTTATTGTTTGGAGCTGACCATACAAGAACATCCTACACTAAAGAAATCATTTTAAAGTTCAGGAAAAAGGGGATCTCTTTCCCATCCGGGCTTCAATAAATATTTATAAAAGAGTACACTTTTTGTGGCCCCTTAGTTGTTAATGTCTGGTAATCAACCTGTACTACAGAAATACTAACAGAGACGGCAGATTGGGGAGAGCACTAACTGGACATGATCTCCACCGTCTGGTACCAACACGGCCAACCTTGTTAGAAAGATAAGTGTCCTCTTCAAACACGGACCCTCTTAGTAGTTATTGTGTGGAGATCACCAGACAATAACACCCTGCAGTACAAAAAACATTAAGACGTCCAGGGGAATGGGATTAAAATGCCGGCGGCTGTTTAGCCGACAGCGTCAGCCCGACAGGAGGAAATCTCGACAGCAGCAGGTAAGTTACCTAACCCTCCCCTCTCCCCCCAGTAACTCTAACCCTCCCTTAGGGGTGCCTAACCCTAAACTCCCTGGGTGGTGCCTAACCCTAAGTCCCCTTCAGGTGTGCCTAAACCTAACACCCTCTCCCCCACACCCTAAACCTAACCCTCCCCGGGGTGTGCCTAAGCCTAAGTCGCCCCGCAGTTGCCTAAACCTGCCCTCCCCCCCCAGCTAAGTGTAGGGACAGCCGGACTCACCTTGATCAGTCTGGCTTCCTTCGGCACTCCACGTCGGGATGAAGATAGGCGTCGATATTTCGACACCTATTTTCTGTCCCTTGCCGGTCTTCTGGTGTCGGGATATAGACCAGCGGCATTTTAGTCAGCCGCTCTATTAACTACATCCCCGTCCAGGGATAAGGGGGTTTCTCATGCCTACACCTCCCCCATCTTGTCATCAATTAACAGGTTCCTTCCTTTGAGGTTATCGGTTTTCCAAATTGTATACCTTGCTGGGTTACCAGATTATTCCCACACATTTTATGCATTTAATTTAAGCACATAACAAAAAAAATGACACACTCATTTGAAAGTGCAGATTTTATTTTAAAACCTATGTGTAAAATCCAAATGTTTGTGGAAAGATCAACTGACGCTGAAACAAGAACCACAAAGTATTTTTTGTTAATGGCTATTTGCTTTTAGCACACTTTCTTGCAATTCCATATTTTAAAAATGTAAATGTGACCAGCACAAATGCACCAAAATAGGCTCAGCAGCGTAGGGGTTAAAAGCTACACTGCATACCTCACCTTGTACTCTGTTCACTGGTCAGCACACCAGTGGATCTCCTTGCTGGTTTTGAAATTGATAACATTGGTTTAATAACAGGTTCTATGAGAAGAGCGTCCAAGAGAGAACGATAGACAAAAGGATCAGACAGTCTAAGAAAATAGAAAGAGGAGAAGAAATGAGAGGATGATCAATTTTCAAACAGTAATATAGAGCAATAAAGGAATTTAAAAGCATGCACAAATTGATAAACTGAAGAGAAGTTTTAAAAGACATTGGAAACCTATAGCTTATGGCTGGGCATCAAGCAATGTATTAAACAAAAACAACAAGTGAATTGCCAAGGTTTCCATTCTCTGTCCTTAAATACAAATGTGTCCTCATACATCTAGCATCAATACGTCATGCAGCACGAGATGACTGCCGCGAGAGAGCCGCCAGGTCCCATGCGACTCTGCATGAGTCCAGCGTATTTTTCACCCGAAAATGCATATTGGTAGCAATAAGATGAAACTAAGATGCACCAGGTGACTGCACCGATTAATTTAATATGTGACACTTGTATATCTGTGTGCGACTTAGTCTGTTAAATGAAGCACAAAACGGAGCTTGGCTTGGAAAAAAGCTGTGGCCGCTGTATCGTAGCACTTCGTATACAGAATACAGACAATTGTTGCATATCAAATTAATCAGTGCAGTCTACTTGACTTAAGCTGGGTACACATTAGGATGACAGATCTGACGTACCAACGATTGGTAAGTGCATAAACACTTACCAAACGTTGGCCCGATGTGTCGTGCCAGACGTCATAACTGGGTGGGCATTTAAATGTGCCCGTCCAGATGTGATGTCAGTCACCTGCGGCCTGTGCAGCAAGTGTATGGGTGGTTGGCTGACCGCCCATACACAGCACGATGTGTGGATATAGCTGCCTTCAGCTGTGCTGCACAGCCGACGAGATATGTCGGTGAATGTCGTTCTGTACACACCGACCGATTCAGACACGATATGTCGGCCAATGTGTACCTAGCATTAGTTTCAATGCTTTAAGACTAAGATGCATTTCCGGACAAATAAAGACGCTTGGCGCAAGCAGAGTCGCACGGGACCTGGTGCGCCAAAAGAGGCTGTTTGGCGTGACTGCAACAACAAAATACATCTGTACATAAGAAGTGCAAAGAAACACAAATAAATAGTGAAAATGGAAATAGATCTAAAAAAAAAAAAAAAAAAGTGATTCTCATTGTCTAGATTGTGATATTAGAATAAAAAAATGTAAAGCAAAATAATTTGTTTGAAAAAAGTTGTGCTAGTCACAGGGAACAAAAAATCACATCAAAACACACCAATGCATTTGTATTAGGATGGCAATGATCAAGCATTTGTAGGACTTAGACTTCACATGTAGCTATATATACTAAATGGCTCAATACCTTGCCTGTGCACCCACAACGGCAGACACTGCAGCCACTGCACTTGTCTTGGAACTTTGCATGGTAAGAGGTGCCAGCACAGCTAGAGGGCAAGGTGCAAACTTTGGAAGGTTGTCCAAAGGATTTTCCATCAATTTTTTTTTTACAGTAGTACTTACATGAAAGAAAGGAACAATATCAGCCATAACAGCAGAAACATTCTTTTTTCTAAACACTTAATATTTAAAATGTTTACATTTGCTAGTAAAGTTAAATGGAATCATTCACAAGAGAAAGAATCCGGTCAGTGTCAGCGTTCATTATTGCTAGGTCATCCCTTAGACCTATGGGCCAGATTCATGTCCAGATGCAAATGCGATCGCAACTGCTATCTCTCATGGATCGCAACAGTGAAAATATGCCAATGATTCCAAAGCCTCCCTGAGCATAGGGACGCCCACTACTGCCTTCTCATTTCTGTCCGATGACATCGGTAACATCGATGCAGATCGGGCAGCCACGCAGCTTCTTAGTAAAGTCTGGCCTGCCTCATACACTGCGTCTTTCAAGACACGCGGCATGCTGCGAAGGAGACTGCAATGGCTAGTTTATGCATGCCCATGTATTTGCCTAGCCACCCCCCCCCCCGTTACCGACCCCAATCGCTGACTACCTGTCACTCACTTTTTTATGGATTCCTCTATGTGTGCGTGATCGCTAATCAATTGGCTCTGGTGCATGCGCAATGGCAAACAATCACTCCACTTGCGTGAAACATTGACTTTGCATCCAGAAATGAAACAGGACCTATGTAAGAAGCTTATTCTCCATTCACTTATGAGTGAGATTTTGAAGCTTTAGAAGTGAATCAATCACAGGAGAAGATGTTTGGAGAATATTAATATCAAGTTGAACGCGTATAGAAAATTTACCTCTATGGGGCAGATTCAATTAGCCGTGTGACTTGCCATGAGGCTAAAGCTCCAGGTTTAACTCCATGAGCTATTCAATTACTGTCCAATTTCAATGCGTGGATAGCGCATGGCTGATGAGCGTTAACCTATAGCTTCAAAGTTAATTGCCCGTGGCTATGGAGATACTATGCGCTGTAAGCCCCAGAGGGTGACCTTAACATGTATTTCCACTGCATGCCCTACGGGGTAACAGCAGTAATTAAATAGCTACATGGAGAGCTTTAGCTGCGTGGCTAATTGAATCTGCCTCCAACATACATTAAAGGAAATGTTCCTTTACAGCAATTGTATTTTCAAAGTTATTATGTGCCCTTCACCAATAATGCCTAAAATACATTTAAGATTTAATTAAACAAAATATAAAGCTATACTACTATATGTGGTGCGGAAAACCAGAAAAGCCCTGATAGCACTACATGACACGATATTGGGAAGCCACACAAAATAGGAGGTTCAAAAGAAGCATACAGTTCACTACTTGCTAAATGAAAATGCATGGTCCACTCACATAGGCATGTGACAGAGGATCATTTGCTGTTCTACACGTCATTAGGGGCATGGGGGCTGATTCTTGGTTGGGAACAAAGAAATGCAAGGGGTTTAAATACATTGTTTTTGCATGCAGGGTAAATACTGGCTGCTATTGCCAGGGGCGCCGAGAGGGGGAGGGAGCGGGTACTAATCACCCGGGCCAGGGCTTGCTGGAGGGGCCCGGTCCGGCACCGCTCCCCCCCCTTCCCTCCCTCTTACATCACAGCAGTCCAGCACATGCTGCTGTGTGTCGGGATGCACTAGGAGACTGCTCGCGGCTGCCAAGAAGCAGCCTCAGGAGTCTCCTATGACTATGGGGGGAGCGATAAAGCTGACAGCACCCCCCCACTGGTTATGCGCCGGGCTGCGGGGGCTCACTGCGTCCCCCTCGCCAGCGTGCAATTTTTTTTTACCTAAGGTGGCATGGCCATGCCTCCCGCGATTAGGCCACACACCCTTTTACCCGGGCCCGGCAGCTCTTGGCGGGCCTGGCTGTTGCATGTAGCCCACAAATACCGGACAGCTTTATTTTTACACTGCAATTTAGATTTGAGTTTAGTCACACCCCTCTCACATCTAATCTCTGCACATTTTAAGTCTGCCCCACCTGCAGTGCAGCATGGTTTTACCAAAGTGCAAAGTTACTTGATCTTTTTAGCTTTGCTCCCAACTCAGAATCAGCTGAATGAGCTGAGCATCTTACCCATTGTAGTTTAATATACGAGTTTGCCTCTCCCATTTTGTCTAAATAAATAAATATGCACAAGTCTCTGAAGATCTACAAACATGTCTTTTCCTTAAAATACAGATCTGTACCTTGTTTGAGTCAAAGAAAGTTGTGAATGAAAAGATGATGAATGAATTGCAGAGGTCAGTTCTGCAGAAATGCCCTCATTCACGTGTCTGACCAAAGGAAAAAGCCAAAATCAGACCACAAAAAAAAAAAACAACTAAATAATAAACATGACAAAATGGTAAAAATTATTTAGGCGATTGTAGTAAGCAGTAGATGTAGAACACACATGGAATGGATATATTGCATGTAATTTACATTAAGAGAGAATTATTTATAGCTACAAAGTACCGTATACAGTAGAAGGCAGCATGAAATACAGCAAAATGACCTTTGTGTATTATAATTCTCTACTATATTTTGTAGACTTGTGGTAGATGGCAAATTACTACAAATGTTTATGTAACTGCTACTTTTAATAAAAAAAATAGAAATAGAAATAGAAAAAAGATCAAGCAAAAAAAAGAATGTAAAAGTCTAGATAAAAGTACCTGCTAAGTGCGTACATAGTTGCAGAAGGCTCCACAGCACATGTTGATGCAGCCTCTTGAGGAGCAGGAGGTTCACAAGTCTGGGTAGCAATGCTGCATTTTTGCCCAAGACCAATATTGGAGTCTGTTTCATTACTCACAAGAGTCTTCAAACAGGTATTTTCCAGAGCGGGATTAGGTACTATCATTTTGGACCTTCAGTTCCCAAACATCAGTTAACATTATTGAAACAAAAATGTAAATTTTTACAATACGATATGGCAACCTTTATCACTGCACCAGATTGAGGATTCCAATCATCCACATATTGCTGTTACTAGCTGTGAAGTTAGTGTCAGAAGCTGACAATTCTGTGCAAAAGACTTTTGTTTTCGGGGCAAGTAGCAATCCTATGAAAAGGTGATGCATCAAATGTTTATTTTATTTCTAAAACAAATTACTTTGGCAGATTATAGGGAGCAGCATGGTAAACACCTTTTCTCCCATGGTTTGTTTCTTCAGACTGCTAATACAGATAGATAATTC
Source organism: Taudactylus pleione (assembly GCA_031769625.1). NCBI lineage: Eukaryota > Metazoa > Chordata > Amphibia > Anura > Myobatrachidae > Taudactylus > Taudactylus pleione. Next base: position 5,395,596 of record JAUIMM010000054.1, read on the forward strand.
TGCAGTGTACTACCATGGCAGCCTATGCCACATGACTTCGTTAGTATGCCACTCTGGGCCTGATTCAGAGATGTACGCCAATGCCATTGCTCCTGCAATCCTGCACGCAGCTGCTTTGTGAAAATATGCAAATGTCACAAACACTGAAGGTGGTATTGAGGCGCCTACCTGTGGCTTTGCCAATCTCAAATATCTTCGTACAAAGATGCGGCATCAGTTGCAGATCCTTCGATAACCAGATTTGTGAGTAGCTCTGTGGCAGCTCAGAGTGGCTACGTGTACAAAGACGCTGCAGCCACATTCACTGCAAACGGGATCAGAGATGTAGAGTGTGACACGCCCCGAAAATGGCCACGACATGCTGCCACTCCCCATTACCTCCCACAAACTGTCCCCGACAATCACACTGTGAGTAAATAGTCGCTGCAAGCAACTACAGGTTTAGCTTAACCCTGTGCGACTCAAACGTATAAGGGGATTTTATAAATCAGGTCCTATGTTTTCACTGTTCCATTCTCTCCTTTCTTATTACTGCCTCTCCCATCACAGGACATGCACAGGTAGTGCTTAGTTTGTAGATATATATAAAAAAAAAAAGTGTACTCAAAGTATGACATTTGCTATGAGGACATACATAAAAATCGGACTATATTTATGACTAGGAGACCAACAGAAGAACCAGAATTCTGTTCCAGCACAATTTAAGTACTGATTTCACGTGAAAATAGCACTTATCAGTCAGTGGTGTTGCAAAATCAGCAAAAAGTCAAATGCAAAGGATTAAAAAGTGGAAGAAATATACAAATGTAACTTTCAATTTACAGAAAAATCACCTGGTTGTTGGCATGGTAAACTGCAGTTAGCACTAATTTTGTCAAATCACTCCTTAACACATGACTTGGAGAACAGTTATGTACACAGTTGCAGGATGTCAGAATGCTTTGTTCCACGCAGCAAGTACAGTGAGAATTAGGTTGCTGGAGTGGTGAGAGGGGGAAGCAGTCGGGAAGCCGACAGACAGCTTCCCGACTGTCTAATCCCGGCAGGGTTAAATGACAGGCATCGAAATCCCGATGCCTGTCATTTTACCTACGCCGGGAGCCCGACATCCCAATCGAAGGTAGGCCGGGCACAGACAGCCACGCAGGGGGGAGGGTTAGGCACCCCCCCCCTAGGAGGGTAAGGTTTAGGCTAGGAGAAGGGGGGGATAGGCACTCCCGGGGGGAGTACTGGTGTTATGGAAAGGTAAGACTAAGGTAGAATATAGTTAAAGGCTAATTCAGTTTTACCTTTTTTTTTTTAATTGGGGTTGAATACACATAGTAAATTCTACTTGCAGGAGGAATTGGCCGTCACAAACCCTGGGTTGGATTTTGTCAAACAATGCTAACTACTAGACCGTTGTAGACAGGCCAAAACGATCCTGAAGATGGGCGATACCGTAGACACTGCCCAATAGTTGTTTAGTTTCAAATGATTCATTTGATTCCAAAAGGTCTCCTCTCCCTGAGGTCTGTACATACTGCAAGATACCAAAACTGTGTGCAGCGCACATTATTTCTGGAGCCGATCCACCTGGTTTTTGTCTGACTGTCGGGGCCCTGGTACACTGAGCCTAATTAAATTGTGAAACCAAGGCCAATATTTATGCAGTTGAGTGATCTGTTGACTGCTCATGCATCATGAACGTACTGCGTATGTGCCAAGGTACCTCTGCAATGCCACTCGCATTGAAAATTTAATCTCAAAGTGATTGACATTCGTGTTCCAGCGCGTGTATCTACCTACATTTGCGATCTCATACACAGAAAATATGGTGCCAGTGTCTCAGTTCCCATTGCAATTCTGCACATTCGGGGGGTTAAGCTGGGGTACACACTTGTCCTATTTTATCCAATCCAACTTCAGACCAATTGGTTTGTCAAACATTGGTAGAGTATGTACGCTCACAGGATCTCTGGCTTCATACAATCTTGGTCTTCTGGTCTTTTACACCTGCTCAAAAATCAGGAGACCAGATATCCAGACCAATTTAGAAGGGTGTATACTCCTGAGCCAGGTTTGCTCCAATTATTGTCCCAATTCATCCCAGGGAGTGGAAGCCGGTCTGCCAGAGGTGGGAAAAGTGTGTATGGTGATTCAATCCTTTCATCGGACTGTTTCAGTAGATGCAGAATGGAGGTCTGCTGAAAAAATGGACAAGTGTGTATGTATAGATTGGATGTAGAATCTGCGACCATGTCTCCATAAAGGATTGTATAATAAACAGTCTGATCTGGGGTCTGATCTCTTGAGGATTGGAAAAGTGTGTACCCAGCTTTACTCAGATGGTTGGTTATCGAAGGATCTGCGTCGCCGGTGCATATTTGTATGCAGTTGCTTGGTTCTTCGAAGTCGCCGGTTGGAGTCTCAATACATTTCCAGGCAGCTACAGCATTAGCATATTTTTACATTATGGTCCACATCTGAATAAGGACCACACTACACAATTATTGGCCCTGTCAGATATAATCATGGCGGACCAAGACTGTGTACCCAGCTTTAGTTTGAATAGACCTGCTACAGCAGAAGGAAGAAACTACTACTTAGGACTGACTGCTGGACTTGCGACTCCAAAGAATTTTATCTTACTTAATTCCACACATTTCTATTTAATATTTAATTTCACTCAAAACTATTTTTTCTTGTTTTATATGAAATTAGCTGTACACTTCTAGATTGTGACTAATTACAATATTAACACTGATATTTTTGCTCTAATATCATTAGTGTCAGATCTTTAAATTAAGGGGGGGGGGGGGGGAGAGAGAGAGAGAGAGAGAGAGAGAGAGAGAGAGAGAGAGGGAGAGGGGGAGGGGGAGGGAGAGGGGGGAGGGGGGAGGGGGAGGGGGAGGGGGGAGGGGGAGGGGGGAGGGGGGAGGGGGGAGGGGGAGGGGGAGGGAGAGGGAGAGGGAGAGGGAGAGGGGAGAGGGAGAGGGAGAGGGAGAGGGAGAGGGAGAGGGAGAGGGGAGAGAGAGAGAGAGAGAGAGAGAGAGAGATCTAACCTAGAGAAAACTGATGCAGTCTTAGATATTGTAGCCACTTGGCTGCTGACATTAAGAGTCTGTATGATAGCAGGAGGGAACGGTGCACATTTTGGCAAGGATTCCAAAGGATTGTTGAACAAAGCCTTTCTAAAAGGAAAGAGAGTAGAAAATAGAGAATGAAATGCAGAGCAAGATAACAGAATAAAAAAAGGTTCAAAAAGTTCTGTGCTAAAGAAAACAGAAGTAGTGACAACTCTGTACAATTCATTTCAAATAGTCCTGTCCCATCCTTCATGAAACCACCCATTTTTAGAAGGAAACCGAGAGCCCTAAAACTTATACACAACTATGGGCCGTACTCAATTAGGTGCGAAAAGCCGTTTTCTGCGAAAAAGGTTTTACGAGTGACGTAATTTTGCCATGCGAAAAGTTTCCTCCGTATTCAATTCCGGACACTTTTCGCAGGTGCGGAAACTCAATGCATTGGAACCTGCGAAAAAGTTTTGCCTATGAATAGGTGTCGAAAAAAAGTGCAGAATTGGGGTTTTGGGGTGCAAATCTCGGAAAAACACCCTGCACCCTTGGGACTGTCCCCTAAAATACTTTAGATCACCCCAAAAAAGTCCTTTATTTTGGGGGCAAAAAAGACCAAAGTTGGGGGACAAACTTAAAAACTAGTAAAATAGACTCAAGGGGTGTCCCCAAGTATGCCCCAGGCGTTTTAAAGTTTGCAGGTGCTTGCGGCAGGTGGATTTTTTATGATTTTTAAAAGTTCACCAACTTAAAAATATGCTAGCACCCATTTTCATGTACCCCAATTTTGCTGGGACTACTTATTTTGACAAATCTCAGGTGCACAACTCCAAAGTTGTGCAGTCCAGAAATCTTTCCCATATACTCCATTTAATGTGCTTTATTGCACTTCTGAGGGAAATGAGACGCCCTCATTCTGGACTAGCACCCTACCTTATTGGTTTAAAAGCATGGAGTATGGTAATGTATATGCACACTGTATTAGGCACAATTCTAGGTAAGTCCTAAAAGTTATATACTGTAGTGCAACTTTGGATCATTTTTGGAGCGTGGCTCCCCCTGGATTGCGTTGGCCGATTTGTCTCAGGGCACTGCATTATAACACATTTTCCATTATAACACATTTTAACCCTTCACTATGTGTTTAATATATATGTACTTCACTTTTTTATTTTCATTCTTTATATGCAGCTGCTCCTATCTCTTTACACTGCACTTTTCTTACTATGCTGGTGCCCTGGGGCGGCTTGGCTGGGGCAGTTTTGGGGGGTCATGCGCTCTGGATTTGAACCCTAGTATGTTAGGGACCTACCCGAAAGAGGTTACCTGGATATGATGAGTGGGCCCATAACCTTGGCCATGATTATGCTAAAAACCTCTATTGATTGCAAAATTTTATTGCATTTATATATATTATTAATAATTTGGAGTTGTGCACCTGAGATTTGTCTGTTTCTGTGCCTGCAATTAGTCTCATCAGGTAGCACCTACCATTATATATATATATATATATATATATATATATAGTCAGGTTGTGCAGTCCAGAAATCTTTCCCATATACTACTTATTTTGAACAAAAAAAAACCAAAAAAACTGTACAAATGCTATTCTTCACCACTTCTGCAAAGATGCGAAATAGAAGCTATTGAGAGCATGTAAGTGCCTCAATTGCCTTCAGCGGGGCTATTCGGGGGTATCTACAGTGATTCCCAATGTCAGACCATCTTTTGGAGGGTGTCAGGCTAATTGACACATCTGACAGTACTTTTTGCATATTACAGTTTCACCGGCTCCTGTTTTTGCCGATTTCTAATTGAATACGGTGGAAAGTGGGTATGCGCGTGATACTTTTCCACATTGAAAACCAGCGACGTGGTAGAAAAGTACTGCATGTGAAGAGTACGGTACTTTTCGCCGGGAACTGAATTCGGCCCTATATCTCAACAAGATGCATTACAACTGCCAACCCATATGGGTTCCGGACTGTAGATAGATGCCAGATGTTAGACAGCCAATAGGTCAACAGTAACAAAAGGTCGACGGGGACAAAATGTCAACACACTAAAGGTCGATGTTTAAGAAAGTCGACAGGTAAAAATGGTCGACATGGTCAAAAGGTCGACATGAAAATGGTCAACACAATTTTTTAGATTTTTGTTTTTAGGGTTAGGTTTAGGCACTTACTGGAGGGTTAGTCACTTACCCAGACAGTTAGGTACCAGGAGGGAGGGTTAGGCACTTACCGGAGGGTTAGGCACTAGAAGGGACGGCTAGGGTCAGGCATCTACCCCAACGGTTAGGGTTAGGCACCAGAAGGGCGGGGTTAGGGACCAAGGGGAGGGCTATGGTGAAAATTAGGGCTAAAAAATAATAATTCATGTGTCGACCATTTTCAGGTCGACCTTTAGTCCCTGTCGACCTTTTGACTGTCTAACATCGGATGTCTACCTAGACATTGTATATCTAATTACTGTGTCTCTCTTATACCACACCCACCCATACACCATCTAAATAGTTAGTCTTTACTGAAATTGCTGTAAACCTACGGGATCTTTAGTGTATACACAACTTTTTTATTTATTTTTAGGTGTGGGTAAAGTACAAAACACATTAAATAGACAAGATTAAGTTTGTGCTAAATGCTGAAATTATTAAAAGGTGCAATTATTTTTAAACATAATTACAATAAATTACTTATACTCAAGAGGGAATAAGCTAAAAATTAATAAAAGTATTTCTAACCTTTGATATTTTCTTTTTAAAGTAGGTGACTAAATTTTAATATTGTAATATACTATAAAACAATAAAGAAAAATGTTCTTCAATTGAATTGTAGCTAAAAAGAAAAGGTGACAAACCTACTTGCTGATGTCTTAAACAACTGTTTATGGGATGGACTGCTCTAAAATACTACATTATAAACACAACAAGCTTTACTGGTATTCAAGAACCAACTGCGTCGTTAGAAAAAAAAAAAAAGCAATTCTGTATATAATTAGCAGTCCCTAGATCTAGCTACATCACTTTACCTTATTATGGGCACACACAACTCTAGAATGTAGGTTCTATCAGTCTTATGCCGGGAACACACTTGAGAGACCGGCAATTGTGCAGATGTCCAGGGACACCATGGTCATCGCATGATTACAGATACACACAACGATGTAATGAAGGACGGAATAATCACTCGTTCCGTTCCTCATTAATATGCACAACACCGCATTCAAGCACAGTATACATTATTATAACTTTTCTTGAGTTGTATTTCTTTTGCTACACTGGCCAAAATGCATGACTAGATAAATCACAGCAAACAGTTTACCTGTCATGTGGACTATCTGATGGACAAGAGTCAATAGCTGATTTATCAGGATATGCTTTTATTATTAAATCCGGAAAGATGTCCTCAGCTTCTGCCTTTTCGACAGACGTGGAGTCTGGCCTGCGGTGTTACCATTTTGATAAAGTAGTATATAAAGCCAAAGAGATCACAGAAAGGTTGTTCAACAAAAGGTATCATGTGAAGAGAGTGCAGACTAGTGGCAGAAATTATGTTAAAGGATAACATTTTCTGAAAGCCTTTAACCACCAGTCAGATCTTTTATTAAATAGGTTATTAAGAATACAACATAACTTTGTTTTGCCTATATTACATACCTCCCAACTGTCCCAATTGTGGCAGAAAGATCCCACAGGTGTACACATTTGTCCCAACTTGAGGGAAATATGTGACACTCAGAGTCAGGTGTCTCTGATGAGTGCAGAAATTCAAGGGTATTTTAGGAGAGTGGATGGCATAGGGCAAGCTTTCTCCTTCAGAAACACTACACACATACTCAGGGTGAGGCCAGGTGCAGTGGGGCATGATCATGTCCTGATTTAGGAATTTTAAAGATTGGGAGGTAGGTTTATTATAAAATTAAATTTTCAGTCATTCCAATCATAATACAGTAAGAAAGGTGTACACTGACAACTATAAAATGGAAGCAGTGATTGAAAAAACAGAGTTAGAAAACCGAAGTCTTACGCTCAGCCGGAACTGGATTAGAAGATGGATCATTTATATATTGACAGTACTGGTGTTAAATGTTTATATACAATTTTGTTTACAACACTTTCCCCATTATTACAATTAAAATGTGCAGAGTGAGCAAGGAAGCTATGTTTCCTCAATATCTGATAAGTAGAACACATGCATTAGTAATTATATAAAGCTTGTAAAGACCTCAATGAAGGAGGCATTCTTGATGAAGTTTCACTTGTAGGAAGAACATCCTCTGTTTGGGAACCCACTGAGCACATGGCTGTATTCTCAGGAAACACCTGTCCGTCTGCTTTAATCGGAAGACCTGCAGATACGCTTAAACAGAATTTAGCCCGGTTTGAACTTGTTAGAAAAACTATTTTGGATGGCAGGCAAATTATCACCATATGTAGAACGAAAAAACAGTGACCATTGTGGATAATTCATGAGTGGGCATTGTTACTTGCATGGCTGTAGGTATTAGTTTCACTTCCAGCCTACAGAGGTCAACCAGACCAAAACCAATTAGACATAAATGGTATTTGTGCCTTACTGATGCAACTTCATTTAAAATGATGTGAAGCATTCATGAAGAACTCTTGTACAAAAGTATTCTTTGTATGATGTAGTTATTAGTAAGACTATGACATTCTCATATTATGTCATTATCTTTTTTTTTTTAACTCCTTACAACTGTTTAAATATATTTGGGGTTTTGGGAAGAACAGAAACCTCCCAGTAAGCCAGAAGACCACATTGTTGACAAGCTATCTGTATGTGAATTTACTTTCTGGAAAAGTTTCCAAAAATACTTGATGTTTCCATTTTCTTATGCATAAGCAAGACTGCTCGGCTAGTTATAGAGCTTACATGATGCACATTTACCAGTAAGATTTAATGGCTGGTTCTTGAAACACAACGTACTGTACAACAGTGATAAAATATTATGTACCCATGTAACACTGTATAACTTCTGAGAACCTCTATATATGGGTTGGGTAAGGGAAGCCGGCACTCAGGAACCAGAAGGTCAGAATCCTGATGCCGGCATCCTGACAGGGTTAGTATACAGATACTTGTCGGTCAGTAGCCTAACCCTCCCCCTGTCCCTAGCCACCCTAAACATACCTCTCCCCTCTTAGTACACCCCTCCACGGTGCCTATACCTAACCTACCCCTCCCCGCACCCTAAACATACCTCTCCCCCCTTAGTGCTTAACCCAAACTCTCCCCTTAATACCTAATCCTAAGCCCAGTACTCACTGTCGGGATGCTGGTGCCGGAATTCTGATTGATTTTGGGATTCCGGCACCGGCATCCTGACTGTCAAAACTAGCAGGTTCTGGTTCCGGTTACAGATGACTGTCTATAGTGGGACAGTTGATAAACACGGTATAGCGTTTCTGAAAACTCACTTAGCAAATACTACCTGAATTTTACTAACATGAATTAATGCATTTATCAGAAGTTAAAAACCATTTATCAACCAGTCAGAAACATAAAACAACTCTTTATACTGGTCACAAACCTAGTTGCATTTTACAGCACAAAACGAAAAATAAAAGTAAAGAAAAAAAGTGTAGTTAAAGTCCAAATACATAAGTGCCAACATGAAAATCTCTTCAGTTTACAAAAGGCACAATAACTGCAAGCTCAAATAATTTACACCTGGGGTAAATTTACCAACTGTCGATTTGGTGGGTTTCATTTTTTGCAATTTTCCATGGTCTTTGCAAATCAGATATTTACTAAAAAGGTAAATCCGAAGGGAAATCGCAAAAGAATAAAACCTGACTTTAGACCATCGGAGCAAACATTGATTATTTTAAATAGACACCAATAGGCACCCTGGATTTACTAACAGTCGGACCATAAGCCAGATAGAAGCCGCAAAAACATTGAAATATATATATGTAGTAGTATGATATCCCGCCGGTGCGGACGCCGCTGGTCAGAATACCAACAACGGCATCCCGACAGTCAACAACCCTACACCCATAAGGAAATAAGATAAGACAAACCCTAACCTCCCCCCCTAGTGCCTAAATCTAACCTCCCCCCCTCCCCTCTAATGCCTACTAATATCTAACACTAATCCCCCTTAACACCCGATAATTACCTTCGGGATCCTGGTACTGCGATTTTGGCCATCGGCACGCTGGGATGCTGACTACATCCATATAAAAAAAAAACATATATATATATATACACACACACATATACACATATATATATATATATATATATATATACACATATATATATATATATACACATATATACACACACACACACACACACACACATATATATAGATAGATAGATATACACACACACACTACATACTGTTGGCGGCACTCGAGCATGTATATGGAAAAGACAGAGTTCCCGTATTGCGTCAACATTTCAATTCACAAAGTGAATTTTCATCAGAACAAAGAAGAAATAAAAGTGATTTACCGATATACAGACTGACGGCATACGGCAGCAACGGGGAGCCGCGCGGATGCTGACGGAGTCTGTTCAGAGAGACGGAGTTGGTCTGCACTTCGGGTGTCTTTGGTGTAAGGGTGTATATAGGCAAGTCACTTTTATTTCTTCTTTGTCCTGATGAAAATTCATTTTGTGAATTGAAACGTTGACCCAATACGGGAACTCTGTGTGCTTTTTCCATATATATGCTCGAGTGTCGCCAACTGTATGTATATCTGTTATTTATGAAGGAGGGCACCGACAACAGTTGAAACATCTTTAGCTCAGTGCCGAGTATTTGGACATATATATATATATATATATATATATATATATATATATGTCACACACACACAATCAAAATATTATGTATACATATATACACACACACACACACACACACTCACCTGTGAGGGCGTATTTGGGCAAAGCACTGCACAGAACAGTATGATCTGTGCAGGCTTTGGTATGTTTAAAGTACAAGAAATGGTTAGTGCCACCAGACAGTGGCAGGTTTGCTGGGACTTGATCTATACAGTGCTTTGAATCTACCACAGATTGACGGCGGATTCACGGTTCTATTTGACAGCCGTGTCAAAAGGGGACAATTCGAAGGTGTTTAGACAGAAAAAATACAATGGGTATAACCGGAGCTTTGCAATAGATGCTCAAATATGATGGTTAGTAGATCCTATATTTTTGGCCAGCAATACACCAGCGATTTCCATATAATTTCTGCTCATCGCCTGAGCCGTTCACATCTCTGCATTGACAGCATACATGCCAGATTAATTCCAGGCATAAGTCACATTACCCTACAATTTTACCCATTTGTATTGCTTTCAAATACACATTCACTATTAGGCAGCAATAAAACTGCTAATAAGAAAAAAAGCTGCTAAAAACACATACTTAAAAAAAAAAATGAGAGTGTTATGGTAAAACTTACCTTTGTTAACTCTCTTTCTTCGAAGTCCATAGTGTCCAAAGGGAGAAATTGGGGTGTAGGTGGGACCTGGAGGACTGGTCAACAACAGCAAAGCTTTTCAATCCCAGTATGCTGCGGTCCCTCCCACTATACCCTGCCCACAGCCTGAGGGTACTTCAGTTTTGTTAACAAGCCCAAGGCAGGAGCAGAACAGGAGAGAAGAAAGACTTGTACACTGAAGAATCACACTCTCACACAGAGAAGGAAACAAGTGACCAATAGAATAAACCCATGGAAGCCAGGTGAGTCAGGGCGGGTGCCCTGTGGACTTCGAAGAAAGAGTTAACAAAAAGGTACATTTTACCATAACTAATTTTCTTCTTCAGGGTCCATAGGGCTCCACAGGGAGATCCCAAAGCAGTTCAAGGACGGGAACTCTCCTGCGCTGTTAGGAGAACCCTACGCCCGAAGGAAGCATCCTGAGAGGGAAATGAATCAAAGGCATAAAACCTAAGAAAGGTGTGGACAGAAGACCAGATAGCCGCTTTGCACAGCTGTTCAGCTAAGGTATAACTTCGGGCTGCCCACAAGGGACCCACAGAGCGAGTAGAATAAGCAGAGATGGTTGTAGGCACAGGAAGGCCTGTTTGCGTGTAAGCCTGTGAAATAGTTATACAAATCCATCTGGCCAGAGTCTGTTTGTTAGCTGCCATCCCTTCTTGTGAAATCCACATAGGACAAAGAGGGAGTCCGATTTCCCGATGAAAGTAGTATGGCCCATGTAGATCTTTAGAGCACGGACCACATCCAAAGAGGCCTCACCTGCCGAGAGGTCTGGTGAATTAAAGGCTAGAACCACAATTTCTGTATTCAGGTGGAAGTGAGAAACTACCTTAGGAAGGAAGCCTGGGTGATTTCGAAGAACAGCCCTTATCCTGATGAAATCTCAAAAAGGGGGATCGGCATTAAAGCGCCCCCTAAATCTGATACACTATGGGCAGATGCTATAGCTGGAAGAAACAGTCTTCATAGTGAGCCATTTGATATCCACCGATTCTGGAGGTTCAACTGGGAGGTTCCTGAAGTGCTTTGGGCACCACTGACAAATCTCATGGAGCCACAGGAGGGACAAAGGGAAGTTGTATCCATAGAACACCTTGCATGAAGGTGTGGACATCTGGCATAGAGGCAATCTTGTGTTGAAACCAGATAGACAAAAGCAGAAACTTGCACTTTGAGAGATGCTACGCGGAGGCCTAGATCCAATCCAGACTGAAGAAAGGCAAGAATTCGAGAAACTCTAAAAGAGGGTCATAGTTTCGAGTAGCACACCATTGGAAATATGAATGCCAAATTCTCTGGCAAATCCTAGCTGAGGGCGGTTTACATGCTCTAAGCATGATCTGTTCCACAGAGTTAGAAAAACCCTTAGCTATTAAGAGGGCTAGCCATTAAAGACAGACGGGCTAGGTCCGGATGTAGACAGGGCCCCCGAGACAACATGTCTACTCGTAGAAGAAATTGAAGAGGAACGTCTATGGAGAGAATTAGAAGATCAGAGTACCAATGACGTCTGGGCCAATCCGGAGCTATTAAAAAGGACTGTGCCTCCTTCCTGTCTGAATTTCCGAAGCGCTCGAGGAAGTAGGGATATTGGAGGGAAGAGATATGCCAACTGGAAAGTCCATGTCTTGAAGACCGCATCGGGGTCCTTTGTTCTTGCTCAGTAAACTGGAAGCTTGTTGTTGTTTCTTGAGGCCATGAGATCCACTTCTGGAAGACCCCGTTTGTCCACCAGAAGCTGAAAGACTTCTGGGCGTAGAGACCATTCTCCTGCATGCACGTTGTGACGGCTGAGGAAATCAGCTTCCCAATTGAGAATCCTCAGGATGAACACTGCAGAGATGGCTGGGGGATTGCGTTCGGCCCATGTGAGAATGCGGGACACCTCTGTCATTGCGGATTGACTTAGAGTGCCTCCTTGAGGATTCAGGTAGGCCACAGCCATGGCGTTGTCAGACTGCACTTGTACTGGCCTGTCTTTCAGAATATTCTGAGCCAGAGTGAGAGCTCTGTATATGGCTCGAAGTTACAGGATGTTGATTGGCAACATTGCCTCGATTGGGGAATATTGGCCCTGGAAGGAGTGTTGGCCGGTTACTGTGCCCCACCCTCGGTGGCTTTCATCCATGGTGAGGAGAGCCCAATCCAGGTTCCAAAAGGGACGACCCTGGTTCAAATGGGGAGTCTGTTGCCACCAGGCTAGGGACAGGCGAACCTCCGGGGGGGGGGGATCATTGTCTGGGATATGAGCAGATTAGCTGGAGAGGATCAGGTGTTGCAGGGGCCTGGAGTGAAACTGGGTGAACTCCACCATGTTGAAGGTGGACACCATTGATCCCAAGGCCTGCATTGCAGAATGAACAGACACTCTGCGACTGTGAAGCAGTCTGCGTAGTCTGTACTGTATCACTGAAATCTTGTCTGCCGTCAGGAAGTCTCTGAACTCGAGAGTCCAGGAGGGCTCCCAAATGTACCATCCTTTGAGAGGGAGTCAGGGAAGACTTCTTCCAGTTGATCAGCCAACCATGCATGTGTAGAACAGTTACCTGCAAATGGCGTTGAAGAGTCTGTGGGGAGCTTGTCAACAGCAAAAGATTGTCCAAGGATGGGAGGAGTCTGATCCCTTGACGACGAAGTGAGGCCGCCATGACTGCCATGATCTTGGTAAAAACCTGAGGGGCCGTTGAGAGGCCAAACGGTAGAGCCTGAAATTGGTAATGTTGCTGTAGTATAGCAAACCGGAATATTGTAGATGAGAAGGCACTATAGGCACATGTAGGTCAAGCATCCTGAATGTCCAGGGAAACCATAAAATCTCAAGGCTCCATAGCTAGGATAATAATTCTCTGGAGGCGGAGTCAGAGTGAGAGAGGGCTGCATCTTCCGCCTCCCCAAATGATATGTCAAAATGAGATAACTGAGTGGACTGGGAGGACATCAGAGCCTGTTTAGTGTGTTTGGTAGGTAAAGGCTTTTCCTTGTGTAGCAGTTACTGCCAGGCTGTAGAAGTAGTAGCCAAACTCTGTACTGAGGTAGACAGCTTGTCTACCCATGGGGGAGGCAAAGGATTTGCAGGGAGTACCTGCTGCGACCATCCGACAGCGGGAGCCACTACGGGGAACGCTTTCTTTTCTGACATTTTTGCCAGCATTTGTGAAAAGGCAGCCCAGGGAGGGTTCTAAGGAGAGACACCGGGGCTGAGGGACCAGGGGCTGTTTAGCAATTAGTGCAAAGCCCATCCTGAATTAAGTCCCCTGGGGCCAAACCCGCTGAGCAGGCTTTACAGGACAAGAGAATAGGGATCCTGAGGCTGTTTATTATTCTTTCCTCTGCCCACCCTAGTATAGATACAATAAAGGAAACACGCTGCAGTATGTGAAATATGACCCAATATCATAAGAAAACGCTATATATGGCATACGATAATGTGCAACAGCACAATATATGTATATAAAAGGTAGCACAATATAGTGTGCAACTGCACTGCTGGTAGCCCCCCTGGAATGACAGTGCTTTATAAGGCACAAGTTAGTTGCAAAAGCACTACATCTTACACCAGGGAGCATGCAAGCTTGTTAGTTACGGCACCATGTAGTGTACGAGGTGTCAAGTATGTGATAGCCCTCACAAATGTGAGGTACAATGACCCTCTATACCTTAGTATGACAGGGTACAGTAGAAGAAAGGGATAGTTATAACTGACAGTATAGAAAAGGAGTGTAGAAATTTTTAAACTATAAGGCAGTTGCCCACCGATTGTGCGCAAAAAAAAAATAAACATATATGCATTAGACGGATCAGCAAAATCAGTCAGTGCTTCTATGTTAAAAAAAAAAAAAATGTAAACCTGTATGAAAATTAAAAAAATAAACGTGTGCCCTTTCCCTCTCCGACCCCCCCCTTCCCTAAAGCACAACCATCCATGGGCTTTGGAGACCCAGAACTGGTTGTGCTAAATACAAGGGACAAACGATGTAGGGGTCCCCTGTATTTAGCATAAAAAGCACTGAGCTCTGAGCTGGTCCTGGTTATGGCAATACAGGGGACAAAAAGCATAAGGGGCCCCTGTATTTCCCATACCCACCACTGAACTTTTTCTAGCGGGGAGTAATGCCACAGACAGAGGAACCCTTTCATTGGGTCCCCCAGCCAAAGCATTACCCCTGACCACTAGTCAGCCCAGACTGGGGATCCCTGGGGAGGTGGGGACCCCCCCAAAAAGTGGTACCCCTCTCCAGAGCACCCCATGCCTAGGCTGATCACCCGGGGCTATCCCCGCCACCCCTTGAGCGGTTGGTGCCGGGTTGATTATGTCAAGTGTGTTGCGATTGAAAGAGTTAAAAAATGATTATCTTTTGCATTGACTTCTAAGGACAGTACTACCCAAATGACGGCTCAGCTGTGGGATTTCACGACAGAAATATCGGTGCTGAGTGCTCATTGGCTGAGAGAGAGGCGAGCCTTCCGCCTCTCAGCCAATGAATGGTTCCCAGCAGTGACTTCAATGGTGAGAACTGCGAAAGTAACCTTAAGTTACCTTAGAAGTTCTCACCATTGAAGTCAAGTTAGACACGCCTTTTGGGCTGAGCATGACTTGTGCACTGCACATTCTACCACCTACTATAGTCTCCCTGAAACTAGTTTTCAAAAGTAGGCAAGTATGATGTTAAATGTACTACATGTGTATAGCTAAATTTACCTGTAAGCAGGTATACAAGATATCATCAAATTCTGGGTGGGTAAATATTTATGCGTACTAATAGGAGTGTGAAAATCCCATTTACTGGCACAAGATCCCTTCCTGTGATTAGCTGACAGTACATTGGCTCTAAGGGGCATTAAGATTAATCAGCAAATAAACGTCTTACAATCACATTTACAAAAGAGGACAGTTTAAAGCAGATTGTTTTTTTTAAATCAGGAATGCTGTATGTGTTCAAAATTGTGGACTGAAGTTAGAATTTCTCAGTACAGTATGTACTATTAATGTTGCATTAATAAAATAGTCATGGGAGGTACTGCAACAATCAAACAAAAGTCGACCTGGATGGAGCCAGAAGATAAAGCGCATAATGGGCGTGAGGAATAACTAAATATAAACAGTGACATACAACTCAGAATCTTGCATTTTCCATATTAACTGATAATTTTCTGAAAATTTGTACAATTATCATCAGTGGCATTATGGAAACAAAAACAAGGGAAAAGTGCTCCATGTGGTGTCAATGAATTAGTTTACATTTCATATATTAGTTTAAAATAAATCAACTTGGTTATTTTATTTTTTTTACAATTATTGAAAAACGTGGGTTACGTGCATTCTGAAGCTAGTTACCTGATTTCTCCATTGACAATGGGGCATTCCCTAGGCATAAAACAGTTATTCGATTATTTTCACAATTGTAGCAAAAAAAGTTTGAAAAAGTCACTATGTAAAGCTGCTATTATCATTGGGATTAATCCACCCAAAGCCCTATACATTAAGGGTCTGATTTAGAGTTGCACGCAATTGCTTATGCGTATTTTTTAGCAGACTATGCATACATCTGGGCTTGCATATGCAACCTACAGCAATTAAAAGTAAACTCACTTGTATCTCCACTTGGAACTGAGTGAGTGTAAATGGTCAGCAGCGGGGCATTCACACTTAGTATAAGTGTCCCATGGGCGTGTTTACATTATTAAATGCATGCAAATAATGATGACAGTTGGTTCAACCAGCAGATGGCTGTGGAGGGTGCAATTGCTGATACGGTCGATTCTAAATACAGGAGCCCCGCATTTATTTCTGAATGTGTAATGCGGCCACAAGTGTGGCCTCTTTGCACGCAACTGTGAATCAGGCCTTAAGTGATCTTCGGCACCTTAATCCATTTTATAAATCATTTAAATCCTGGTCCAAGACCACCACAATGCAAACATTTGCGTTCATATTTCTGCTTCCTTATGATTAAGAAACATTTAAAATTTTGCAGCTCTAATGCCATAGACCATCTGGCGGAAAACTTAGGTTTTTATTTTCTTTAAACCATAAAAACGTAATTGCATTTGAGAAACGTTTTACTAACATTTTAAACATCACTGTACTTTAGGCTTACTTTTGTATGCATTGTCAAAGCAAAAAAGCAAAACAACAAAAATAAGGATGCAACGGACTCTACCTATTACAAACGGGATGAAGTCAATAGACAGGTGGACTAAATGCCGCCAGGCTATATCCCAACTATATCCCAAGACTTATCAGGAACCAAAGACCAGATTTGAGACAGCTGAAAAACACTAAGTTGCACACAAACTACAGTGAACTGCGTAAATGCGCTTGTCCACTCAACGGGTTGGGTACAGGATGCCGGCGGTCATAATCCCAACGCCGACATCCCGACTGGGTCACAATGCCAACAGCTGAAGGCGAGTATATTAGCCTTCCCCTACTACCATCCCTAACCCTCCCCCTCCTCAGCAGCCTAAACCTAACCCTCCCTCCCTGGTGACTAACCCTCCCTCTAACCCCAATACTTACCTGTTGGGATGCCGGTGGTCAGGATTCTGACTGGTGTCGGGATTCGGCGCCGGCATTCAGAGCGCCGGCATCCCTACAGCAGGGATGAGGACTACATCTCAACATATCATGTATCTACTGTACATAACTATGCATGTGCAAGTAAAGTCTGATATCTACATATAATTATGAAACCTTTAAACTTGCACACTGTTTCTGGAGTTAAACGCCTCGCCCTGTTAAAGTGGAACACTAAGTCAAATACCTGCCTTGTAAGTTGTAATTAGAGAGTACATTTACAGCAGAAAATGTGAGTTTCAATATTCAAAGAAACCAAAGAATGATTCCGCACAAGATATAAGTGAAGCTTAGGTTTCATATATTAAAGAAGAATTACTAATGTATGTAAATTGAAGTAATTGTCATTTTAAAAATAAAAGACCATGTATGGGATGCATAATGTATCTCAATTAGATTGTGATGAATCCCACTCCAATACGCATGCATACAGGGTAAATACAGGCTGCACTTAACACTGCTGCCAGCCCTCCCCCCTCTGTGCAACGTAATGATGCCATGTGCGTGATACCATGACGTTGGTCAGTCAGGGGGTGGGCAGGGTGATTTGAGCTGCGCTGCCCACAGACAATGTAATACCACCATAAGATTATAAGATTTCTGCAATATATTATATTAGTCATTCAAAAATTATATCCAATATAGATAATATATAGCAATTTTTTAATGCAAAAACAAGGCTTCTCTGTAGACAATAATTGGATGTATAGAATTTCAATGCAGATTTTTATAGGACTTTCAATTATGGCTCAAATATGATTTATATTGCATTGTATGTAAAATATGTGGATTCAAATGATGTCTCTGCAAAAACTACCCAAAGAATGGAGAGAGGTGTCCAGGGCTATTCACAGAGGAGACCGATGTTGTGCTATTTGCAATTGCCATGAATGGCGGATGAGTGGACTGAAGTGAAACACTGGACAGAACAGGTGCTTCTGCTGTCTGATATGTTAACCAGAGCAACTCCTGATGTTAAAAAAACACTGCAGTTTGAATATTCATATTGTACAGTTCTATAAAATATTATTCAGCTCAAATATTGATTCACATTTATGGGTAAATAATGTTTAAAAATAAAAATGTACACACATGAACCATGGGATATATTTTATTTCAAACTCCAAAGGAATTTTTTTTATATGATACAGTATATTACATCAGGAACACTTACAAGCTACTTGTTAAAGAACGGCTAATCAAAAGTGGAGTTTTATTTTATAAAAGCACAATTTAAAAAGAAATACAGCCTCTAAGCTTTAGACATTATCAAAGTAATTTAATAGCACCAGATTTATTATTAAATAATTTAAAGTATACGTTTCACAAATCAAAGCTTGAACATGTATATATAGTATTGGAAATATGTACAAATATGACAAGTGCTTATGTTTGCAGAACTATGCATTCCTAAACAAAGCAGATTTCAAACCATATATTTATTAATTCTATACTTGTATTGTCAATGAACTATCATTAACATTTTGCATTAGCAGAAATAAAGGCTCATTCCATTTCTGTTCAATTCTTAGCCAAAAGTGACCTACTGTAAGCAAAACATACATCTCAAATATCACTACTCGGTCTAAAAATGTACTGAATTCTACTATGACATATTAATTGTTTGAGGTGATTAAAAAAGTCCAAACTGCCGAAGCATCCTAAAGATGAAATATTGCTATAGGCATATAATTTGGGCACTACTGCACTTTCATGAACTCCACAAATCTATGGCCTCCGTCTGATAGTTACTTCCAGAACAAGTAACAAAACTATTTCCATTGCCGCACAATCACTGTGTTTTACTTCACTTTTCAAATCAATCTTCATGAATTATATCCTATCCTATTATACCATAGATGAAAACTGAGAGCCATTTTATCATCATTAACTCAGATTAAACATTTGACTGATCAGTTCCCATAGGTTTTCTACATTATAACTAGAGATGTGCAGTTCGGTTTTCCTGAAAACAGAGCAGATGCGCCCAAGTTCATTGTGGCTTATCGCTCCACAAGTGATATGCTATGGCGCGTCCTCGATCAAAGAAGTGCGTTTCCATTCAATCCCATGGAGACACGAATGCGTGTCTCCCATTCATTCCTATGGAGATGCAAATGTGCATCTCCAATCGCGGGAGTCCGTCTCGCCACGCATGGCGCGATTCACTGCGCTACAGGCAAGAATGTAGCTGGGCATATCTGTACCTGGGTGCTGAGTTGAATCAAGTTCTGGCTCGGATCACTTTTGGGGTTCAAAGTAGAACAGAGTCCCAGCTCGGGACTGCTGTAATTTCGGATATAAAAACAGAATCTCTTGCCAATTTTAAAGAAATCCAAAAGCGAATCAAAACACTTGAGGGTGGTTTTGGCAAAACCAAAACCCGGGGGCCCACACACATCTTTAATTATAACATCATGTTGTTCCATATTTATATAAACCATCCCAATCTCAGTGTCTGGCATTATTACATTTACTAACAGAGCTACTAGTTATTCAATGAACAACTGCTGTAAATATTGTCTGCAAATTTGGATTTCCTGACAATTATAAGTTATTATAGTTTATTTGTTAATCAATAAATCGTTGTATATTGTTATGTATTGTTCTATTTCTGGGTATCTTGAATTATAAAACAAGTAGCACTCGCTATTTAAGTAGCTTTTTATAAAGGCAAAAAGGATGCTGACTGAGGTCTTCATTTAGCAAATTGAAAAACAAAACAAAAACCCTAAAATATTTATCTTGCAATACAGCATTGAAAAGTAAAGAGTAAAGAGAATCACTGCACATTTAGAACTCTGGCTGAAACACCGTGGTGCCAGTCGCGCAATTTTGTATATTTTGGACTAATGATTTGCACAGGAACCTTTTCCCTACAGAGAGAAAAAGGATAGAAAAAGACAAGAAGTAAGGAAAGGAAAAACTGCAATAGATAAGGACTCACACAAGCCTTTGCATTTTAACATGCAATCACTTCCCTCATTGTGAAACAAACCATATGCTTAAACCTCAGTTATTTGCTTAAGATGCAAAAATAAATGTAAAAAAATGCAAAAATAAATATACAACACAAAATAATAGACACAACGCTACGGACAACAAGCTAATAGGATCAGAAGCCTAAAGACTACATATCTGCCTAAAGATTAGTAGATATACTGCCAAGTAATAACTAAAAAAAATAAATATTAAATTACAAAAAAAAACCTACCATACAAACAGGCGCGGCTCCTGACACGTTCTGTCAGTGCGGCCGCACAGGGTTGCCGGGTGCAGCTGAAGAAAATACCCGCCCTCCGCCCACCTGCTGCAGGTATACTTTTATGGTTAGGGGGAGGATGCAGGAAAGGAGTGGGCGGAGGGGAAGCACGGGATGGCGCTGGGTGCAGAGACACCTAGCGCCGCCCTGCATAAAAACATGCACTTTTGAAACATGTAAACTACTAGCAATACCATACAGCACATAAAGAAGCCCTCTAACATTAATCAACAGTTTAGACAAAACACCTGATGGAGGCACACAGGTAAAGATGCTGAAAAAACAGTAAAAAAATATACAAATAGGAAATTAAACTTACTGGTTCTTTTTCAAATTTTCAGACTCCAGTTCAGTCACTGCAATGAAAAACATATTTGTAACAATAGCTGCTAACGTAAGATCTAAAAGAACACAGTCAGGGCAGGATGTATTATGTATTGCAAATGAATTGCAATATATCCTGTCCCTATTCGCATGCATACTGGGTGTTTTTAACACACAGTGAAATGTATCACTCGTTTTGGTGATAAAACTCTTTAGTAAATGGGGGCCATCATTTTAATTAGCAGTGCTTGTGCGTACTATTCGCATTGCTTTGCGAATAAGACATATCTGACGGTAAAAAGTTGCACGAGAAGATACTCAGTGCTACCGAATTGCATGGCGCTCACGCATTATGTTTGACAAGACTTGTAGCGCACAGAGGTAAGATATATGTCCTCTGTACATATGGCAATGCATATGTATTATTACAGTAAACATTCACAAGCATCAGTGTTAGGAGATCGTACAGCATTTTACAGTGATACATCTCATAATTTGGTCTTTTGAAAAAAACAAACAAAAAAACTTAGGGCTGTTATAGTCTGGAAGGCTGTAAAATACCTAGGTTTGTATCCTTAGTGATATTCATGTCAGGCTTGAAGTTGGTTAGGGTTACTATTAGGTTACTGAGCAGTATTTGCTCAATGGGGTGATCCAAGAGGATCAAAATAATAATTCCTTTGTGGTTCACTCTTTTAAATACAGATATATATTAAAACATATAAATTGTATTCAACACTTCAAGGCTGGTGTGTGCTAGAGCAGCTCAAGTTAGGTTGTTAACGAAACTGTTGAGAAAAACGAGCGCTGTGTGTTAACTATAGCAATAACATGTTAGCTTGTGTTAACGTACAAAAAATTAATAAAATAACAAAATTAAAAGCGAATAGAAACAAAATTAGTTGGTGGATTAGCAATAATGTTATAATTGATTTCCGATATTTTCTGTGCCTCTTAGAAGCCGGGCGAGTGTGAGAATAGGTAATTTATAGCTGGAATGCCTCTTTAAGTACACAATGAACAATATATCGTGAGGGCACCAGTGGGAGTGAACCAGGGCTGTAGCTAGGGTAGTGCAGCCGGTGCCATCGCACAGGGCACCACAGGTCAGGGGGCACTGTTTGGGCCTGTCAAATTTCTGTTTATTATCATTCTTGCTTGTAGCTTCTTCTTATTTCATCCGCAGCATCTCCTGGCCTCTCCTATCTCTTCCCTGGCCCTTCCTCATGAAGCCATGGCCCTTTTTTGGGTGCATTATGTCCCTTTGAAAAATGAGGGGGGCGCAAATCCTCTTTCTGGCACAGGGCACCAAAAAGTCTAGTTACAGCTCTGGAGTGAACACCCGATTTGTCTGTTGAGGACGTTGTTCACAGACATATCAGGTCGACCCTGAAGCAAAGCGGATGCCATCTGGCTATGTGTACGGGCAACACTTTGACCATCCGTACACTGCCTGCAGGAACATCACGACTAGGCTGGCAAATTTAAATGTCCGCCCAGTTGTGATGTCAGGCCAGACATATTGAGCGGCCTATTGATAAATGTGTATAGCTTACAAAGTCGGCCACTCGGACAGCGGATCGATCTGCTGACCTATCAGTCATTTAAGTGTGTACCCAGCATTACACTAAACTTGCCTTGTCGCTTCCCATCTCGCTATTCAGCAACTAATTTTATTGCTTTTAATGCTATTCTTATCGTTTTATTGATTTAGTGCTTGTTGACACAAGGTAACATGTTATTGCCACAAATAAAACACAAATAGGGGGGATTCAATTAGCCGCAGGATATACCCTGCAGCTAATTGATTGCGCCTTACGGGGATCATCCATTCAATGAATTAGCCTTTTCCCAGTGCGTTAACGGCCGCTAAACCATTGAGTCCGAGTAAAGTGCAAAAACAGGTTTCCTTGCATGTTAGAATGCAGAATCTGCATTTTAACAGAGTTTTCCCTCGCATCTCCTGAGGCTGCAAGGACAAAATCCTGCCTCTAGAAATTAGCACGGGGGAGGTTCACGCAGCTAACTGAATTGGGTAGTGCGGCTAACTGAATTCCCCCCTTAGCGCTCATTTTTCACAAGAGAGATATTAAAATGTAAAACTTACACATGCATCTATTCTCCCTGCACTACAAGTCGCGCTTCACATAACGCGTGTGTGCCGCGTGACTTGGTAGCGCTGAGCGTCTTTTTGTGCGACTTTTTACCTTCAAATGTCACAACGGTGCGAATAGACTGCACAAGCAGAGTGTATGTGCACGCAAAATGCTACGTTACTATGTCAGCGGCTGTGACACTAACATAGCATTTCGTATGCAGATACACCAGCAGTTGCACACATAACATGGGCATGCTGTATATCATTTTAATCAGCAGAAGCTGCCTGTATGTACTATTGAATTCACTTTGCAAATAAGATGCAAAGTAATGGAAAACATTGCATGAAAAGACGCTCTGCACTATCGGGTCGTGCTCACGCTTTATGTGCAATGTGACCTGTAGATCACGGATGATGCTTGCGAGTTCTATTCGCACCGTTGTGCGAATAAGACGCATTTGAAGGAAAAAGTCGCACAAAAAGAGGTTCTGCGCTACAGAGTCATGCCAAGGCAAAGCGCGACTAGAAGGACCGTTTAACACACAAGGAGGCTAGATGTAGGTGGATACTGCTGTATTAACAAAACTACTGGCTACAATAAATCACAAACATTTAAATAACATACTTAGAAAATAATGAAACCAACAATTTGTCACAGACAATATTTCTTTAGCTCTCATTGAGCTTCATTAACAGGGAAAAATATATATTTCCAATTACTGAGTAGTAAGTATTACTTAAAATAGTATCTCATATATCCAGTAGGATGCTGCAGAAAACATTCATCAATAATTCTTGTAATAAATATTATATCTATGGATAAATATCAATGCAGATCGCACTGATGATACGTTATCCGTCTGATAAAGCCCCAGTACAGCACTCATGAAGCAAACTAGAGACGCTAGATCACGCAGATATCTCTCAATAGTCTCAAAACATACTGCTCATATTCCTAATATATAAGCAATACATTCACATAAAATCTCTCAACTATCCCCCAGCAATAAATGGACTGAACATTTAGGCCTGTATTAATTAGCCACAATAAAAATTGTGTTATTGCACATTAATTTAATCGGCATATCACCCGATAATTTCACTTAACGCTTGTATGCGCACTCCCGTTTAACGAGCAATTCAGTTAGAAAATGCTTATTCTGGCGTTCGCACTGTAATTCTTGCTGGTAATACCCGCATTAAGTGAGAGTGAAATTGGGGAAATTGGCCTGTACCCGAAAAACATGCAAACTAATATTGGATAACAGTATAGAAATCTGCAAGTGACCAAAAGCAAAGCATTTGGTGTCATGGAAAAACTGATTTCGCATCAGCATGGCCATAACTGCACATGATATTGTGCTAATAAAAACCTGTAACTTTCCCTTATAAATTGGTGTGTAGCATCCTTTGTATATGGATAGATGACAAAACCCTGTGTTGGTATAAACGTGTAACGTTCCCTTGTGAATTGGTGTGTAGCATTCTTTGTATGTGTATAGGTGACAAAACTCCTCTGGACTAATTCCCTTTTGAAGATGAGCGAGAGACAGTGTAGGAAGTTCTGTCTTCCTGCCTCAGCCATAAATATATGTTCAATTGTATGTGGCATATAAGAAAAATGTCTGTGGAAATTACAAGACCATCTGGCCAGGCCCTTGATAAGCAGTCATTAAGAGCTCTGTGTTCGGTTTAGGGTCAGAGATCAAAGAATGGTTGCTTATACCAGAGACATTCAGTCTACAGATGTGTGTATTCTCACACCTAATCAGTGGGTATGTTTATTGACATAAGCCTATGTTCCCAAAGTGAAAGAACCCCTGCTCAGGTGGTCGGGAAACCCTGAGGCTTTAGCTAGCTGGACAACCCTCTCTGAACTGACAAGGATTAAAAGCACCCCAGGGAGGGAGGTCGGGGTAATGCCTGGAGAAAGCAAGCATAAATATGTGATTCAACCCTAGTTTGCTGTTCATTCTGAGAGAGGCTATGGAAAGGTACAGATGAACCGGAAATAGTCATTGGGACGGCCTCATTCCAAAACCATTCAGTCCCACGAGTGGTTTGTTCTGCTAATTTTTTATTTTATTTATTATTATTATTATTTCTGGAAATTGTGAGTAATTGTGTTATTTATTAACCTGAATATATTCTTGTAACTTTTTGTAACTAAGTTTTGAAGATATTCTTGAATTACACATTAATTCTAGTTCTGGATATGTTGTTTTCTGACCCAATGCCTCATATAGCTCATGTTATCTATTTTTGTAAGTATTGATAATTGTATATGCAGGTGAGAGCAGCAGCTCACCTTATGCTTTAGCATTACAGTTTTCTTCTGCTGGTGGCAGTTACCGGGTTTATTTAACCACACGTGCTGAGGTAACCTGCAAAAGTCACGGGCAGCGATTCTCAGATTGGCATATCTGGAGGGTCGGTCCACAGGACCATGAAATTTGGGGTTCTTAAAATGTGTCAAATGGCTGTTACGAGTATATGCATTTTTCAAAAACAGTGAAAAAATTATAGAAAGTGTTTTTTTCTGCAACATTAATGCTCTAGATAAAAATGCCTGTAAATAGATGTGTGTCATTTTAAGCCACTTTTAATTTAAAAAAAAAAAAACCCACCTGTAACTCATCTGCAAGCTTAAAAAATGTTTGTCCCATATAGCCATTTATTTGTGTCAACTGGAGTTTGTCTAGAGATTTTGTAACAAATAGTGTAGGTGATGTTGTAGCCTTATGGTGCATACACACGATCAGATTTTTCCTTCAGATATGAACGATAACGATTTAAAAATCGTTCAGTCGTTCATATCTGAAGGAAAATCGTTCATATCTGACATGCCTGAACGATGGACGATCAACGATGCGCGTTCCCGTTTGTCAGATAACGATATCTGACATCTGATGGGTTTGCAGTCAGACTTGGACGATTCCATTCATTTTAATGCAGTCAAAAATCGTTCAATCGTTCAAATCGTTCAAATCGTTCAAAACTTTGGTAAAATCGTTCAAATCGTTCAGATCGTTTAATCGTTCAATCGTTCATCTGACAAATCTGACAAGTCTGACAAATCTGACCGTGTGTACGCTCCATTAGAAAAGGTTTTCAGATATTTTTGATGTACTTGAATTAACAGGTATACACGCATGATACTGTTGTGTTCCCTGAATAGTTACGGACTGGCTGAAATGATCATTCAAAAATGTTTCAGACTCAATATAGTCTTCTTGCTTTGTGAACGTCAAATTAATTCCAGATAAATATAAATGGCTATATATCCGTTGTGTATAACGAGAAATGGTGGCTTGCTTATGTGATGGACAAGAATGAAGTTGAAGACAAATTAAAAAAGTGACCTTCCTTCATCCAGCTGGACCTTCACCATCATTCTTCTATCCAAGGAAGCCTAATGTACTATGGATACCTCTAATAGATGTTTCATGCAAAGTCGACCCTATATCTCCAACTGGAAGAATTTATGTCATGTCTCCTGATGATACTTTAAAAACCACTGAGGCATTGTCAAACTATCTTCAGCTAACATTGTTGACTAACTAATACAATGTCAAGTATTTCTATTGAACTTGATTTATATAATTAAACTAATGAAGGCATCAAATCTATTATTACCCAATACTTACTTGTAATACATCTGGCTTTTTTGAATAAACTACCTTGCTTTTAAATTATTTTGGAATATGAACCCATTATCCTCCCACTTTTACATTTTGACAAACATTTAACATTAGTATAGACTATTTCCAGAATTCTTTTGAACTTTATGTCGACGCACTTTGAGATAATCATGATCAAAAATTTCAGTTTGAATTTGGAAAAAGTTTTTCCTCACAAAGCCTATTGTGTTGTAGATCATAGGAAAGGGCATACAAAAACACAGTAAAATGACACCACTCCCACTCTAGCTCAATCATGAGAGCTGCTATGGCGATTTGAAAATATGCTGGCTGTGAGTTATGACAGATTTTTGAAAACCTTACATATTTTGGAAACGGCATAATATATTTAAATAATATTTTGTATTTTTCTTAGACTACATATATACTCTCCATACACCAGATTTTAACAAAATCTGAACTGGTGAGGTAAAATCAGTGTGTTGATTTGACACGGAATGACCCCTTAGTCATTAGCCATGACATGTAATATTGCGTGGGTTAATATATCCCCCAATATAAGTGTGTTAAACAGGAGATAGGAGTAGAGAAGATCCTGTGGCCAGAAGGGTTAACTGCTTCTACTTTTTCATTGTGTGTAGAGGCAGTAAACAGTCAAATGAAAGAGCAGCGAGCCCGGCGTTGGGAGAAGATAGAAAAGACACGCTTCTGTTGTTCAACCATTGTCCATTGGAGTCCCTGATGTAAACAGCATGGGGTGTAGAGAGAGTATGCATACACCTTAGATGCAGAAGAACATTATCCTGAGCACCATGAAGAAAGAAGCTTCTGTGATCTCTCGCTCGTTCTCATAGATCGGGTATCGTTAGCACTGAACAGAAAATCCGGAAGTGATGAAGCACATTTCGCCTATTGGCTTGATCACATCGGAACCTGAGATTTGATCATGACAACAGGCAAAATGTGCATCTGCATTTCAGGTTTTTTCACATGCTCTCTCATTCATCTTTGCCCTTTATGTAACAGATGCTTGGTTTTGTTACCTAGATTCCCAGAATAACTATAGACTTATATACATGCAACTCTGAGATGTCCTAAAACTAGGTGGTAAAAATATTGTTTGAAAAATGAAATACTAAAACAATGGAATTCCTTACTGTGTTCAGTGCCAGTCATCTGAGCAAGGATGCGGAAAGAACGTGACTGTGTGGTACCGGTACGGGGGTGCCAGTCTTCAGTGTTATCCATCAGGCGCGTCTTACTGGTATCACTGAAAGTTTGAACATGGTGGAAATCTGTTTCGGTGTCCACAATGTGTTTTCGAGGAGGACTAGATACAATAAAAAAATAAAATAAAAAAAAGACAAGCAGGAACATTAGTTTCTATACAGAATTTGACTGTTAATATATCGGTAACAAAACAAAATTATGATATAAACCGTTCTATCTTTATATTGTTAACTTACACAAATACCTTTGTACTATAGAACTCATAAAATAGGATTCAAGTAAAATTACTGTAATTTGTTACACTCCAATAAAACAATAAAATAGCTGGCACAATAAATTGAATTATATTTTATCATCATCATATGAAAATGGTTAAACAAGCACTAAAACTGATGAAGGGCCTTTAAAAACCGAAATACAAGAATGTTGACCTATAATGATAATACATTAAGGTAAATTATCTAACTGGTAGGAGGGGAGATTGTTGCCGATGTATAAACTAACTCTACAAACTATTTCCCATGATATTATTAATTTCAAGACATTTCAGAGATTCCATGCAACAAATTTCTATAGACTTATCAGAGAAAGGTTGGCGTGCACAAGAAAAGAAGTGTTAAAGCCAACGAATTAGTAGAGGTTTTTGTCCTGTAGCCTTAAACTTAAAAACACTATACATCACCTAACTTTCATATGGATGTTCACATTTAAAGCACTAGTTAAACTACATTAAGGTATCCACAGGCACACAAGTTCTTTATGGAGGTAAGTGTGAAACTGTCATGTCCATGAGTATAAGATTTTACTGCCTTTTTTTTTTTTTCTTTTACAGTGAGAGCATGCAGATGTAAGTTAAGCACAGCCCTTTAGGATAAGTATTATTTGGACTTACACATTGAAATCCATTAGCGCCAATATTTACATATTTCTGGCATTTTTTTTTTAAAGCTTTTATTTATTTGTATTCAAGGTAAACCTTTACCATGTACATTTTACAAGATTGCACCACATGACAGTCTTATATTTGTAATGGTTGACACAATACTAAGAAAACAATACACTTGAGTGGCTAAGAAATTAAGTGATTTCCACTATGACCAAAATGCAATTAGTTTATTCTATCTTTGACCAAAACCATGCTAT
This sequence comes from Taudactylus pleione, assembly GCA_031769625.1. Lineage (NCBI taxonomy): Eukaryota > Metazoa > Chordata > Amphibia > Anura > Myobatrachidae > Taudactylus > Taudactylus pleione. The sequence continues at coordinate 5,424,418 of JAUIMM010000054.1, forward strand.
TAAGCACAATTATAGATTATATTATATATATATATATATATATATATATATATATATACACACACATACACACACACACACACACACACTATGTTCAACTGAAATGTAAAAAATACTGAAGCCACTAGATGGCAGTCACATGCACTGATGGAGTTGCTCTATTATATGGTCTAGAACAAGTGTTCTTAACCTTTAGGGCTCGTACATATATCAAATGGGGAAAACGCAAGAAAACTAATGCGCGCTTTAGCAATGTGTTTTGTAATGAGGTTTACCATTAAAATCCATTGTACAATTAGCACAACACCACGCAAGAAATAGGTTATGCGGTGTTCTAAAATTTCAAATGCAATAGTCATAATGAGTCCACGGGAAACCATCCCAGTAATTATATGTTTGCTCTTCAGTTTGCTGAGGCTGAAGCTGCATTAACAGCAGTGTGAAGGAGCCCTTACTGGCCAGGACCCAGATTAAGATCAAATCAGTTTCATGACCTATCATTGTTCAATGTTAAAATAAGAATTAATTTCCTCTTCCATCTACAAACTAGGTATCTTACTATGGAGAATAAGGAAATGTGAATTTGTTCCAAAAGTAATAATAAAAAGAAAACCTTTACATAGTTATATAGATTAGCTATTAAGGATAAGGATCAATAACAATCCTAAATGTGGAATACGAGTCCCCACTGCTTGGGTCCTGACCTATAGGTTATAAACCCCTGCTCTAAAATTACAGCAAACATCTCAATTATCTTTGCTTTATTTTGTGTTTTTCATACCGTTTGGGAGGAATTCTCCTTTAAACAGGTGAGAATGGGATAGAAAGAACAAAGAAAAGAAAGATGAAAATGACCCACCAACATAGGTTTTGTATTCAAAGCCTAAAAACATATAAAACACGACAAATGTGTATGAACACCTCCTGAACAAAGCACTTTTTCAAAAAAAAATTTTTTTTTAAAGGTATTTTTTCTTGGAAAATGAACTGTAGGAATATTAAAGCCTTGTTTTATAGAATTTGATCAATTGTTATCTTTTTGGGGCTTACTTAACTTAGGACCTGATTCACCAAGGAAAGCAGCTGCTAATACTCACGCAATCGGCCGATTGTTATGTCCTGCGCATGCATTTGTATCGCAGTGCGTAAACTATCTATTGTGATCAGGACTGTGATCGCAGTCACTACGCAGACCCATCGCAGTGTGATCGACAGGAAGTGCCATTTGTGGGTGGTGACGGACGGACGGGGGGCTCGGGGAAACGCAGGCGTGCCAGTGCGTTTTAGCGCCGTTACAGGGGCATTCATAAATTAGTCACTGCGATGCCCTACAGAGCCTGAGGCCTGATAGCATGAGCTGAAGTTAGCAATTTCTGAGTAAGGTCAGAGCTTGTGCAAGTGTGCATGATGCTGCGATGGTACTCGATTGCACCGATGTTTTTGCAAGTCTTGCTAAACATTACAGGTGTGTGTAAGGTAAAGTGGACGTGCTTATGTAGTGCAGCAGCGGCATTACGATCGCATAGTAGCATACTATCGCAGTTGAACTGCGTGCGTAATCGTTATTGCATTTGCAGTTGCGTTCCATAGTAAATCAGGCCCTTATTTCTTATACCATTCTGCACAATGGTGTCTAATGTATGTAATGTAAAAAAAAAAACAATACAAACAGTTAAAATCAGAAGATAACTGGAATGTTGGCAAATATGCATGTCGCAGTTCAAGTACTTTCCTAGACATGAATGTTGATATGTTACATGCATGTACACATCCTTTTAAGGTTACTGTTCATGTCATACAAAGAGCCAAAGTATGTAAAAACCACCACATCCTCAGTTTGTATACAACTAACCATTTGAGTATGAATATTGTATGGCTTAATCTATTTCTGTAACATTATACTAGTGTACATGCAACCTGGTCAATAGAATATAAGAGAAACTGAATACTGTAATTAAAGTGCACATTTATGTTTAATAAAATTCATCCAGCAGATGGTGCCAAGTCCTCAAATGCAAACTTTAAAGTTTTCCTTCTAACTTTTTTTTATAGCAATCTATTTTGGTTTCAGTTTGCTGAATTAAATGAAGCAATTATAGCTCAGTTTACAAAAAAATAATATAGGTACGTTCTTTTTTTCTCACACTATTTCCCAATGAACAAGAATTTAACTTTTACACTTTTGTAGCAACTAATTTTAAAACTATAGTTAAATACATAGTTACACAGTTAAAATCATACAGAAAGAAAACAAATACTGAAAGCTGCAATACCCCCTATGTAAAAGATAGTACAAATGTGCCCACCCTCCTTGGCAGTTTTGCGTAGTGAACTGATTTATTTCACTACTTTTAAATGGTGAAGGAGGGTGTGTTGGTGATGCGTGTGAGCCTAATTAAATCCCCATAACAGTATTTTGGCCATAACTAAACACAGAGAAGTCACGGGAATAAAATAAATGCTTGCATGCACATTGGTAGTAGCTCAGATTTAAGAGCAAACTACTTTAAACGTATTTCTTAAAAACTTTGTACGAACTCTAGCATAGCACAACATGACAGTGTTAATTCTAGCACCCAGTCACAACCCATGCCATTCCTCTTTTCTGCCTGGGTGTCGCTCTCTGCTCTGGTGCTTCCAGCACACTCTGGTCTGCATCTCAGCAGTTTGTTGCATTAGCTGGGTGTGTTAGAGGCACCAGAGCAGAGTGTGACAGAGAAGAGGAACTGCACATGTTGTGAGGTGCTAGAATGAACACTATGACATATCATCTTGAGAGCATTGGAAGGACTTTCCTTTAGTTACTCCACAATAATATGTTTTCAGCCCAAAAACATTCATCTACATAAACAGAAAAAGCCAAAACATGCAATTATAATTTTTTTAATTCATGCTAGAAGCGCATGGATCAAGCCATGATCTCTGTGCTTTTTTTCTGGATTTTCTGTCAATTTCCATAGGTTTCCATACGACAAAGTGTGTTACATTCAGTTTGTTCTTTCCAGGAAACACCAACCACCATTATGCTAGCTATAACTTCCATAGCTCAAGAACATGCTTCAAACATGCAGTTTTCACGCAAGTTCACAAAGCTTTAAAAATGTATACTAACTTTGCCATTGTTGCTCCCTGTGTAAAAAAACAAAAAACAAAATAATTGTAGGTTTGAAGCAACATAAGTGGACAAGGACAGAATGGTTTTAAATGCTGTTAATGACACTCAGGCGGTGATCCACACGGCTTACAAGAAGAGAAATTTGGGAACTCTCTAAATGGGAAGATGTATCAAGTCTTGGAGAGAGATAAAGTAGTTGCCCAGATCAACCCAACCAATCAGCTTCCAACTATAATTTCAAAGACTGTGCTGGATTAATGAGAGTTGCTTGATTGGTTGCTCTGGGCAACTGCTATACTTTATTTCTCACCAAGGCTTGATACATGGCTCCTTAACTTTTCTGGCATAAACAGCAGAATATGCAGAGTGTTAAACTCCATGAAGGAGTTTCAAACCCATTTGCAAACTACTAAAGCAAATGACTGTAGACTATATTTTCTAAAAACAGAAGCTTTAATACAGGGTAGGGTGATGGAAGGAGGTTAGTGCTGCCAGTGCAGTAAAAGAAATTAGACTGAACTGTGTGCTCTTTATAAGAAAGCTCATCACGAGCCAACAAGTTAAGAATCCAACTGGTTTTCACAAATTGATTTCCAATTGTGAAGCAGGGCTTAGAATATCTGTGTGCAGCTTACATCCAATAGCTCACTTACATTCACTTGGCTTCCTCTATAACCATAATGCTGGAGACATGTATAGGGATAGAAACCTAGACTGTGTATTAAATACTTAAAAAATTTATAATTTGTGATTTATATTGTTACTGCTTGAAATGGTCCCTGCTTTTTCAGGCTATTGCTACAGTGGCCCTTTCATTAAATCAAAACTTAAAAGATTGAGGCATACTTTCCTACCCTTCCGATTCGGCCGGGAGTCTCCCAAAAATCGGGTGCCACTCTTGGCCTCCCGGAAAGGTAGGCAAGCCTCCTGGCAGCTGCCAAGCCCTCCCGTTCCTTCCACCCCCGGTTATAAGAGGATACACCACAGCAGGGGGGGGGGAGGGGGGCGGTGGCAAGATTCTCGCCGAATATTGTCATCTCGTGCTCACTCTGCCCTCAAATGCCGGCCACACCACCTTGATTTGCCGATCTGGCTGACCCCTCCTGGAAGGGGCAGACAATGTCGGCAACCCTGGATTAAGGCGTCTATTTAATAATCTGGGGTGATGACGTAAATAACGATCACTGCTTATCTCAGCAATAGAAAATCTAGTTTCACTCCAATTTATGAAAACAAATGGTCATCAGGGCAGCTGAAGCATGCTCAGCTCCCAGCAAGTACTGTAAGGGCCAGATTCAATTAAGCACTTATTTACTGCTATGCTAAAGTAACGATTGCCTTGGGGGGGGGGGCTTGAGCACTGATTGACACCTTGGATTTGTCATGTGCCCAGGAAGTGCACTGCTCAGAGAACCAACGGAGCTCAGTCAGTAGCAGCAGGGGGAGGAAGGGGGGAGACAATTTCTGATGTAGGTAGAAGAATCAATAGACACTGAAGCTTAGAGCAGTGAGGGGAGATTTAGTGTGTGTAGGGGGTGAGAGGGTCCCAGTACTCAGACCCACCACCATTTGTCCCTCCCCAGCTATTGACCTCACCGCACATCACTGATAAGCGGGCAAGTCTTACATCCCTGCCTAGGTCACAGCATGTTAGCTTTTATATATAACAGTAAGGGACAGAGTGCAATGAAATAAAGGCTTTGGGTGAATGACTGCTCCTATGTGTAGGACTTGCACAAACATAAATCCTGCCTCTATGGCGGGTAAAGGGTTATGCATTTCTATTCACTGGAATTACAGGAAATTAATAAACAAGTGGCTGTTTAGGCTGAAAAGTTATACAATGTTTTGATTCAGTTTATATGGGAAAATTGAGTTTCAAACTTATTTTGGATACATTTTTGTTAACATTGGGTGATTACCAAACATAAGAAATGTGTGTGAAAAGATATATTTTGAGTTAAAAAAAAAAACTTGTATAAATTGAATAAGTCAGTTTTACAGACTTGATCACAACACGTGCTGTTTATTAATGAGCAGCAATAACAGGTTTTCTATTGCGGCTATATCAGATATTAACAATATTTAGAAAAAATAAATAAATCATGCCACAGCAGCTGAGAGCTACTCTTACTGCTTCACCAGCCAGTCTTGGGTTCATCTGCACATGCCTAAGCTAGCTTGCACATTGGAACGGGGAGCCTGGTTTTAATGAGTGAGATAATATGTGCATCTATAAATAGTATAAAATAAAGTCCCTGGTAGGAGTCAGTTTGTTTGTTCGGGCTAATCTCGAGAACCATAGGATGGATTTTGATGCAGTTTTCACTGTTCTATAGATAATTTGTCAAGGAAGGTTTAGGTGTATGAAACATTAATGAATGATAAAAGAGAGCTGTGCAGTGACTATTTTAGTGAAGCAAGGCAAAGAGAAAACAGACGCCCGAGCGCTTTCTTGGCTTACGCTGCCTAAACCGTTAAAGATTTATCACAACGGTGGACTATATTTTATTTAGACCATGTAGAGATTGATACATATTATCTGTTTTCTCCAGAAAAATTGATGGAAGCCCTGTTTACTGATAGAAAATTTCAGTTTTCCCCTTTTTTTACAGTTCCTATTTAATTTATATGAAAAACGATTCTTTAATTTCAGTTCCCGGTAAGAGTCTGCTTTGGCAGGACAATAAATAAAACACAGGGACAGACACTTAACGTGGCTGGAGTTGACCCAAGTAGAGACTGTTTTTCTCATGGACAACTTTGCGTGGCCCTTTTGCGTGTCATGTCAAAACTAAATCTTTTTGTGTTGACGTCAGGAGGAAAAACGACTAATGTGGTCTACAAGGCAATCTCATAAGACCTCGGTTAAAAAAAAAAAAAAAGAATATCACAGTAAATTCAAAATTGCTCCCGTGCAAAGCTGGGGCAGGTTGCTAGTAATTATTATATATATATATATATATATATATATATATAAATATATATATATATACATACACACACACACACACACACACACACACACACACACACGCATATATATATACACACACATATATACATACAACAAATTTAGTAAGTACACTAATTCAGGGCATAAGGAAGATGGGAAAAAAAAAATTGTTCTAAAATCTGCCAATATGAGAAAATATGGTGCCATACAGGGTAAAATACATGAAAATGTACCAACAGATGAATACCGAAGGTAATCTAGAATTAAATTAAAAAAATTTTTTCCCATTTTGTAATGACCCAGACACAATGGGAGTAATACGACAGCTCTTTGAAAAATTAGAAAAAATAAATTGCGAACAATTCAAGAAAAGTTAAATGTGAGCAAATTAGAGATTATGAACTTCTTTCAAGCCTTTATTAGGTTGCCAAGGGCCAAATATGTATGTACACACATGACCCCAAATGAGCATTTTTCACTGGCAGTAGAAGTTCTCTCTCAGGCCTATGGGTTTTAAGTGTGCGTGACTTATTAACACAACCATGGAATAAGCAAGCACAGAGTGACATAATAAATCAGTTCATTCTAGACTAGTACTAAATGTGCTGCTTAAGTGTATACTGCCACCGTATCCAATAACATCTCCGGTGGTATAATAATTTTAAAGGAAGGAGACCACCAATTAAAAATGTATTTCAGTTAGTGATACACAACCCAAGCATGGAATTACTTACGGTAATATCTTTTTCAGACTGACAATAATTTCTTCAGAAGCGCTGTCAATCTTAATGTGACTAATAACCCAGTTGTGTTCCCTGTGGTTATTGACACCTACTTTTATTTGTGTCAATGACTGCCCTCTGATGACTACATCACTTTGGCTGATTCTGGCTCATGCTAGTAATCCTGCAGTTACATTAACATCACCTTCATGCACTGGAGAACAGGGATTATGCCATGCAGAAGAATGCAATAGGGGGTGATACAATTAATTGTGCTGAGTTGCTTGCATTCATAATAGTATAGCAGAGGGTGCAGGCATTGACCAATTTCCAGGGTTTCAGGGGGCCATCATTTTCTACTGCTTCTGCATAAAACACACTTCAGATCTCAATCACTGTGGACACAATTTAAATTTACTGAGCTATATAATCAATAGGGGCATGTGCAGACTAATAAAAACAAAACAACAAAGTTAATTGACAAAACTTTAAAAACTATAAAGTTTAGATGCAATATTCTAAACTAGCTGGGATACCTGGCGTTGCCCGGGTTGAAGTATGGACCAAAATGTGCTTGGACGAAATGAGTAACGGTGCATACACACTGTCAGATTTTTCTTCAGATCTGAACTATAACCATTTTAAAATCATTCAATCATTCATATCTGAAGGAAAAGCTGACATGTGTGCAACGATGAACGATGAGCGTTCCAGTTTGTCAGATAACAATATCTGACATCTGATGTGTTTGCAGTCAGTTTTGGACAATTTCCATTAATTTTAATACAGTCAAAAATCGTTCAGTCGTCTGCAAATCGGTCAGTCGTTCATCTGACATATCTGACCGTGTGTATGCACCTTTACCGTCAGTGCAGGTGCAGTGTGACAGTTGATCCTCCGACTCACTGCTCTTCCATTGGAGCACTGCCTGCCCCCTACTGGTACATATCAGCCTGTGCAGTAAGATCAGTGCAGTTTTAGGCACTAGAAAACATCCTGAGCGAACTTGCTTAAACCAAAATTTCAAATCAGACACTTCATGTCCTACTTGGTGGGCACCATGTAAACGTCCTCCATGGCCCTAACAGACTGCAAACATAGCCACAAACCTAATCATGGTAAAACTACACCACCATGTCAAATTTGGTGGAGCTAGGTACAAAACTCTGGTCGTGCATAAAGGACAAAGACACACACCATACTTGCCTACTCTCCCGAAACTTGCGGGAGGCTCCTGAATTTTCGGGTAACTGAACCCACGGAGGAGTAAGCATCTACTGCATCCCGCCCACTTTTTACTGAAGTGGGCAGGATTAGGAGTTTTTTCGGGGAATTTACGGGTCCATAGTCAGGGGACTTGCAACTTAAGAAGCTTTCTTATAAGACATGCAGAATTGAATTTTGGAATTCTATTACAGATGTGTCCACATACATCTTGCCCCCTTGTGAGTCAAACAGCCCTTCTAGTCGCACCATGCCATGATGCGACTCAGTAGGGCCGAACATCTTTTCGGGTGACTTTCTCCCTCACAGTGCGTCTTATTCAGACAGCGATGTGAATAGAACGCACAGACAGCTTCTGCTGATTAAAATGGTCACAGAGGCTGTGACACTGTTACATAGCATTTCACATGCAGATATAGCCGCAGTTGCACACAGAATATAGGCATGCTGCATATCATTTTACTCAGCATAAGCTGCATGTGAGTCCTATTCAAATTACTTTGCAAATAAGAAGCACTGTAATGGAATATGTAGCATGAAAAGACGCTCTGCGCTATCGAGTCGCACGGTGCTCACGCGTGATGTGTAACCTGACTTGTACAGCACAGATGATAGAGGTGTATGGACACATCTGTTTATGCCATTTATTATTAGACATAGCTAATGTTACCTAGCAGTTTTGGGATAAAACATCCACATTTATAATGGCTTAAGAAACTGTGCCACAGTTATTCAAATTAAAATCAAAAGAGGCAGAAATGGCAACGATTTCATTGGAAAAGCATTGAGATGTACGTAGTAGCTATAATGATACAAGTACTTTGTTAATATTTAAACGCAAGACTTTTTCAAGATAGTACCATTATTTTTCTTATCTAACAGACTAGATATATTGATATTCTATAGTTTGAAGTATAAAACTGTATTACACAGCAAGATACTTGTCCGTACTGTGCACTTATGTCAGACGAACCTATAGTAAACAACTTAAACCTTCCCCATGAGGAATGTCCTCTTCTGCCTCAACAAAACATTTGTTTTCATTCATTCAATTTAAACAATTTCAACAACGCAGTTTTGTTTCTCATGCCAGCCACCAAATTAGACAAATACACTGTCCAGAAAAGACTAATTGCTGTAATTAGCAAACTATAATGTTACAATTCCACTTCTACAATTGCTTGAACACTGGGAATTTCACACCTTTTCCGATTTCAACTATTTGCCAACAATGTCTGCTTATATTATGTGTCTCACTACCAAGCCTGTGTCAATTATTTTAGCAGAAGGGGTCTGGAAACCAACTGGATTCCAGTTTTTATGTCTGTCTAAAACTGCCAGGTCTATTTGATGAGGAGCCATGTACAAATTTAATACTAGGAAAGTCATAGGACTTAAATCAATAAAGGTCCAGTTTTACTGTACATAATATAATAATAAAAAAATCTAAATAGGTTTACTTATACTAAAATATTCTGTAACAAATATTTGAGCACCTTTTGTTTCTAGTTATACAGTACTTGCAAGTTTTAAAACCACTCATAGGTTGGCACGTGTAACATTAAAATAAACACAACTTGAGAGCCATTGAAGCATTTAAATTCACTCTGTGTAGTTTACAATTAAATGGTCAATAGGTTCCAGTTTTCCATATCTGAAAAAAAAAAAAGTAAAATGCGACATAAAACAGCAAGCGAGCTCCACTTACCCATTTTGTGGTCTGTCCAACAGGTTGTCTTTCTGTCCCCTTCTTTGCACATCTGCACTATCTGGTGCAACCTCATAAGCATACTGATTGACAGACGAACTGTAGCTGGCAGGCTGCCGTGGGACATTAACTGCAGGTTTAGTGGCACTCAAAGCTGGCGCTTGGCCATCAGTAGCAGGTTTATAACTGGCATGCAAACTGGGTGCAGCAGGGGTTGGTGGGTTCACAGCAGCCAGCAGAGATAAAGCAGATGGCTGGGATGCAGAGGCTGGGGAAAAGGCAGAGGATGGTGATGGGATTGAAGCAGGCTTGGAAGAAGATGGGGCTCCAAATGGTCTAGGTGCTTTGTTGTAAGCCATATTGCCTGAAATGTTGACTTTGGGTACAGCAGGTGTGGGATTTGCAATAGGCACAGGTTTTATTATTTCTTTAGGTGCTTCCTATATATAGAAACAAAAAACAAACAACACACCAACCACATGCAAGGAACTATGATCTTATAACTACAACATGTCCTGTAACTATACAGACGTTGGTGTCAGATGGTCCATTAAGACATCAATGTGCCATCTGAGGCAATATAATTAATGCAACTGCAAATATTTGACTTGTAAGCAATCTTCCTTCCAACAAATAAAAGTAATGCAATTTTAATGTAGAGGCAAGAATGTTTTGTTATGGTGTACTATACAGGTGGTACACAGAAGTCTGCTGTGTGTGTGTAGTAATAAGTTTTATTCACAGATTTGGAAAGCTTGGAATTTAAGCTGCCATCCATTGGCAAATTTACATAACTTTGCATGACCTGGTGAGCAGCATCATCTTGTGTTATTTCATTATTTAATTAAACTTTAAGAACATTTGTGTTAGGTTTCTGTGCCCTGCCTATGCTCCATTTAGGCCCAAAACAAACTCAGTCCCACACCTTCTATACTTCTAGGTCCCCCAAATCACCAGGAGAGGCAGTTATCAGAGCTCAACAAGTATGTTATATAATTGGTCAAATGGCAGCATTCAGAATTAAGACTATCCTTATTTGACTGGCTAAATTACTTTACATTATAAAAATGCAATAGTAATATCTATACAAGACTAATCCTCTGGCCAAAATCTTACTTCTGAAACCACCCTAAACCAGACTGCTTAGAAATGGAGACAGTCTGATTACTGTAGAACTCTACAACCTACCTACAGAAGGTGTAGCGTCTTTAACGGCTATGGGAATGCAAGGCTGCTGCAAATTTTACAAATATGCTAATTGTTGATCAGTATTAATAAATCAAAATTATTCTAAAAATAGTTTTAGCGATCAGCTACTTAATCCTACCACTGGGTTCAGGTTTTCAACAAATGTTCTGCAAGATGATATAGGCTATGTGTTTGGACCTTAGCCAGAACATATGTGTATATTTAGGTATGAAGTAAGCCATATTAAAAAAAAAAAAAAGGACTGACTGTAGATCTGAGAGGGCCATTAACAGTGAGCATTAACCTTTCTTTGAATAGGACCAATACAAAAGCAGGAATGCTTAACATTTTAATGTTAAGTACTCAAAATCGAAGAAACAAGTTGCCCTATTACTAGAAAGAAGTATGATAATTGCAGCTGCATGTAAAAATCATAGGAATAAAACTAGTTTTTTTTTTATTACAATTCGTTTGAAAACACAACACTTGCATGTCAGCATTTGGGAATATCTTCCATTTAAAATATTGTTTCACCCATTCCCCCCTACATACAGATTACACCAATTTAGAAGGTGGTCGATGTTCCAAAAATATTGTAATACAGATGTGTCCTCATACACTGTGGCTATAGTGGCAGCAAATAGCCACTTCTCTCATCCAGGTCCCACCAAGTGTCTTTTTTCGCTCAAAATGGGAGTCACAAATAAAACTGGGAGATCATCTGCGACTTTGTACATGTTTGAAACTAATTCATGTGCGGTTAAAGACACAGCCCAGCATCAGCATCTCTGGTACACTTTGAGTGGTGTTTAGCTGCATCTTCACGAGAATAGAATGCAAATAGTTTCGTTTTTTTTTTTAAAGTTGGTACACTAAACCTCCCGGAGCGGCTCCGTCACGCCAGGTGTCTTGCATCATATGGCATATGGCCACTAGGGGTAAATTTACTAAAGTGAGAGTTTTTAGAAGTGAGTTTTATAAGTGATGCTGCCCATAGCAACCAATCTGATTCTACTTAACATTTAACTAGCACCTCCTAGAAGAGAATAGCTAGAATCTGATTGGTTGCTATGGGCAACATCACTTAAAACTCACTTCTAAAAACTTTCACTTTAGTAAATTTACCCTTTGGTGTATGGGGACACATTTGTATTTTGTGTAAAGTGATGTATCCGCAAAGTTCAGTAATTTTTTAATTTGAATCAAATTACACTGCCATTTATTTATATTCAAAAACTTGTATGCATTTTTTTAATTTAATGAACCAATTCACAAGAGATGCAGATATTGCAAATGCTAACACATTCATTTATGTGAAAATAAAGTACAGACTCTTTGGGCCAAATGTAACAGGGTGACAGCTAAGAAAATGTGAGAGTTTAGCAGTAAAACTCTCACACTAATACATTGATCGAGTTGTATTTTCAAAACAGGAAACACCTGGATGAGAGTTTAATCTTGAGTTTTTTGAGTCTGAAAAACATGCAACTTTGTATGTTCTGTGACTTTATAAAATTTTTAAACTCAGCCAATGTAATAGTTTTCTCTCACATTTTCTAAACTCTCACCCTATTACATTTGGCCCTTTGTATACAATTTAATCCTAGCCAAGTCCTAAAATGCCTAAAATGAATGTAAAATCTCATAAAAGATTTTACTTTGTCATTTACTCAACAAAAAAAGGAATGTTAGTTAACACTATACAATTATTGGGCTGATTTGCCAACAATTGGGTGATCAGTCTTTTTAAATGCATAGTGTGTAGAGAAAAGTGTTTTCTCTAAAACTGTTAAAAAAACTCCCACAAAACGCATTCCTTCGATTAGCCGATCGGTCAGCCAAGATAGAAAATCTTGCCTCAATTTCCCAATATTAAGCAGTGTGTGTGCACTCTCAATAATCTGCTCATATTTCCTATGTTTTCTTGTCACTACATCGCCCTCCTTGTTAACAGACATATGCAAAATCAGTGCAGCGTGGCGGAAAATGTGTAACTTCTAATAAAAAAAATAGCATAATGTGTAACACAGATATTGGGTCGGCCAGATCAGGGGCGTACCACACACCCTGCACCCATGTTATCTAAGACTTACCTTTCCGAGGTCCCGCCTCAATCTCCCGATATTAAGCAGTGTGTGCGTGCGCACTCTCAATAATCTGCTCATATTTCTCATGTATACTTTAGTGCCCAGAGTCTACTGATTCTGCGGTGGCTGGCCTGCTGCCGACCGCCGGGGTGAGAGGAGGGGGCCCGTGACGTGGGATGCATACGGCCCCCTCCTCTCTAAAGACGCCCCTGGGCCCGATCAAACTAAATTGGATAGTGTTTACCTAGCTTAAGGCGATTTGGGCAAAGTGCTTACAAGTCAAGTGTACTTCATTATTTGCTCATCAGCTTCTGCTACCACTATATTAAAGCAAAACCACAACAAGGGCCTCATTTATCAACGAGTTTTATCACTCACAACGAGTGATAAAACTTTCTGCATATGATAAGTGGTGCTCCAACCAAATCAACTGTCATTTTTCAAACAGATGACAGTTGGGAGCTGATTGGCTGGAGCACCATTTATCATATGCAGCAAGTTTTATAACTTGTTGTGAGAGCTAAAACTCATTGATAAATGAGGCCCGGTCATTTTGTCTAGTGCACGGTTTCTCAAACGCTATCTTCATGGAACCTTTAAGCTAGGTACACACTTATCCAATCCTCCTAGGTTCCAACTCCCATACATACTGCTGAGATAATCCTACTGGAGACTTTGGGTGTTGTATCTGGGCCTATCTATTGCCGGCATCTGTAAGTGCATACACACTTGTCGATGCTGGCAATAGCGAACGACAGCAGGCGGGGGTGTGGGGAGGGAGCTTGTGCGGGGCCATGCTGCATTTAGCAGCATGGCATCGCTAACGATATCCCCAGATTGTACTGCAAGTACAAACCACTGGGGATATCGTTAACGACTCACGGGAGCACGCATTGTAAATGATAATGTGCATACACACTGGACGATGACACAAAATTGCTGTAACGATGTGTCGTTATCGGCAATATCGTTTAAAGTATTGTCTAGTGTGTACTCAGCTTATGTGTACACACCTGTCCAATTTTGCAGCAGATCTCCAATCTGCATCTGCTGAAAAGATTGTGTCACCCTGCAGTCTTCAAATCTTTAGCAGACCGGCTGCCAGTCACTCACTGCTTGAGGGATGAATTCGAAGATTAATTAAACCAGTGGTTCTCAAACTCTGACCACAAGACCCCACACAGTTCACATTTTCCAGGTCACCCAGCAGATGCACAGGTGTAGTCATTACTCACTGACACATTTTAAAAGATCCACAGATGGAGCTAATTACTTCACTTGCAATTCTTTGAGGAGACCTGGAAAACATGCACTGTTTGGGGTCTTGAGGCCAGAGTCTGAGAACCCGTGAATTAGACAAACCATTTTCAGGAGCATACACACTTCAATATAGGTCGGGTGACTAGTGATCTGGTCACCTGATTTTTCAGCAGGTTTAAAAATCTTTTGACAAGACCAGATAACCAGGATTAGATGAAAGCAGAGGTCATGCGAGTGTACACACCTTAACAATGTCAGACAAACTGGTTGGATTGGATGAGAATTGGACAAGTGTGTACCCAGCTTAACAGTGAATGTTTTTAAGATGTCCTCAGGAATAATTAGCACCACCTGTAAATCTATTGTGTTAGTTAATTGAACACACATGTTCTCTAGCTAGATATGTAGGACATTAACTGTAATGGTGCATACACATGGTACAACTTGAACAACCATAGATATTGTTGATGGATTTAGACGTCAACCGTGGCATTCCAAATTCACAAGACACCTACAAAAACTCTCACGTAAAGAAGAACGTCAGTGGCGAAAGTCTCATACTCCAAGTGACTTCCTCACATATAAGACGATCTACCACTCTTATCTTAATGCACTGGATAATGCCAAACAGACATATTTCCAATCTGTTATCTCTGCCCAAGCCTCTAACCCCAAGCGACTTTTTAATACATTTAAATCACTTCTTACCCCTCCATCACTCAACCCACCTGCTACTATCAGTGCACAAGATCTTGCTTCCTATTTCAAAAACAAGATTGATAACATCCGAAATGAAATGGTATGCACTTCCTCAGCCAGGGTCTTGTTCAATTCCCTACCTGAACCCAGTGGCACGGTCTCATCATTTGACCCCACTAATGAAGATGAAGTAGCTACACTCTTCTCATCCTCCTACTCTACTACCTCTCCTCTTGATCCTATACCCTCACAAATCAGTAAAGCTCTGTCTCCTGTGCTCATTCCACACTTAACTAAAATCTGTAATCTCTCTTTCTCTACTGGTATCTTACCATCACTGTTCAAGCATGCAGTGATCACTCCCTTTTTGAAAAAACTAAATTCTGACCCTAACTCTCTCTCAAATTACCGTCCTATCTCCCAGTTACCTTTCCCCTACCAAGCTACTGGAGAGACTTGCCTACACTCGCCTCACACACTTTCTTAACACCCACAACTTATTAGATCCACTTCAGTCAGGCTTTCGTTCCCAACACTCCACTGAGACAGCACTGGTCACTGCCAAGGCTAAAGGCCATTATTCACTTCTAATTTTTCTAGATCTCTCAGCTGCCTTTGACACTGATGACCACTCTCTTCTCATGCAAACACTACAATCCAAAAGGTCTTCAAGACACAGTCCTTTCTTGGTTCTCATCCTACCTATCTAATCGCTCTTTCACTGTTCGCTTTTCTGATTCTCCCTCCACTTCGCTACCTCTATCAGTTGGAGTACCACAAGGTTCAGTATTAGGTCCTCTGCTTTTCTCAATATATACCACCTCTCTTGGCAAACTAATCAGCTCTTTTGGTTTTCAGTATCATCTGTACACGGACGATACTCAAATTTACCTATCCTCCCCAGATTTGTCACCATCTGTGCTGGTCCGTGTCTCTGAATATCTCTCTGCCATTCATCTTGGATGTCATCTCGCCACATCAAACTTAATATATCCAAAACAGAATTAATTATATTTCCACCGGCCAATAGCAGTTACCAACCTGATATCTCTATTATTGTTGACAACTCGACAATCAACCCCACCCCACAAGCTCGCTGCCTAGGTGTGATCCTTGACTCTGAACAGTCTTTTGTTCCCCACATTCAACCTGTCTCTAAATACTGTTACATACATCTAAGAAACATAGCCAAAATTCGACCATATATTACGCAAGACACTGCAAAAACTAATACACGCACTCATAATTTCCCGCATTGACTATTGCAATAGTCTCCTTATCGGTCTTCCCAAAAACAGGCTCTCCCCACTACAATCCATTTTGAATGCAGCTGCGAGGTTGATCTTTCTCACCAAACGTTCAGTGTCTGCTGATCCACTTTGTCAGTCCCTCCATTGGCTGCCGGTGTTCTACCGTATTCAATTTAAAATACTTACACTCACACATAATATGAGATATGGTAAGAACTTACCCTTGTTATCTCTATTTCTACGAAGTCCATAGGGTTCCACAGGATACCTTGGGGTATAGGTGATGGCAGCAGACATCCAGGCATCACAGAGTTAAATTTTCAGCCTCCCAGGATGCACTGGGGTCCCTCTCCTATACCCCGCCCCCAAGCCTCAGGCCACTCAGTTTCGTAACAAGCCATAGGCCGGAGCAGGAGCAAAAAAGAGAGAGAAGACAGTCTGGAACACACAAGAATCACATTCTCACCAGAAGGAGACGGAGAAACCGGTGACCAGATCAAAGCCCATCTGCAGTACAGGTGCGACAGGGCGGGAGTCCTGTGGAACCCTATGGACTTCGTAGAAAGAGAGATAACAAGGGTAAGTTCTTACCATATCTCATATTTTCTACTTCAGGGTCCATAGGGTATCCACAGGATACCTTGGGGATGTCCCAAAGCAGTATCCTTTAAGGGTGGGGACGCTCCTGTGCTGTAAGGAGAATCCGCCGCTGAAAGGAAGCATCCTGAGAGGCGAAGGTATCAAGAGCATAATACCTTACAAAAATATGGACAGATGACCACGTGGCTGCCAATCACCGCTGAGGCGCCACGTCGAGCTGCCCACGAAGGACCCACAGACCTAGTGGAAGAGCTTTAATAGAGGATGGAGCAGGAAGACCTGTGAATCCATCCTGCCAAAGTTAGCGTAGTGGCAGGCCAACCCTTTTTATGGAAATCAGAAAGGACAAAACCGAGAGTCTGATTTCCTAAATGGACTGGTACGGTCAACTTAAATTCTTAGCGCCCGTACCACAGCCAAATAGGCCTCACCAGCAGACAGGACTGGGGAAGTAAAGGCAAGCACTGCCCTGTTCCTAGGAAAGATGAGAAAAAGGGAGTTCTACATGACAGAGCCTCCCATTCTGAGATCCTACTGGCCAAATTAAGAGCCAGAAGGAATACAGTCCTAGCCGTAAGCCATTTGAAATCCACTGAGCCCAGTGGATCAAATGGCGGTCCTCAGAGAGCCCTAAGGACCACAGCCAAATCCCAAGGAGCAACAGGTGGAACAAAGGGATGCTGAATATAACGTACACCCTGCACAAAGGTGCGGATATCAGGAAGAGTAGCAATCCTACACTGAAACCATACTAACAGGGCAGAAACCTGCACCTTCAGGTAAGCAAGGCGAAGACCGTTATCTAAGCCCACCTGTAGGAAAGCCAACCTGTGGATATCCGGAATACCCGAGGAGCCTAGCCTCTAGGGCGACACCTGAAAGAAAGTATACCATACCTAATGGTAAATTCTTGCAGATAAAAACTTCCGAGCTCTTAGCATGGACAGAGCCCCTGTTAACTATAGAGCTGGAAAAACTCCTAGACCTTAAGAGGGCAGTCTCCACCGCCACACCGTCAAGGACAGACAACCCAGGTCTGGGTATCAGCCAGGATCCTGAGACAACAGGTCTGGGCGTAGAGGCAACAGCTTCGGAGTGTTAACTGAGAGGCTCCGAAGATCTGAGTAATAGTGCCATCTTGCCTACGCTGGAGCTATCAGCAGGAGCGTGCCTCCTTCTTGCTATTACTGGAGGAAGAAGGGATAATGGAGGGACGAGGTACACAACTTGGAAGGTCCACTGGACCTACGTACGTCTATCAGAAGAGTCTCATCTCTGAAAGGCTCCACTTGTTCACCAGAAGATTGAACACCTCCTGATAAAGAGGACATTTCCCTGAATGCACGTCTTGACGGCTGAGAAAGCCTGCTTTCCATCTGAGGATTCCTGAATGAACACTGCCGATGACGGCAGGGATATAGTCTTCCACCCAAGCCAGAATTCGGGACACCACTGTTAGTGTCGCCTGACTTCGGGAACCTCCTAGGTGGCTTACATAAGCCATCATGATGGCGTTGTCAGACTGTACCTGCACGGTATTTCCATGGAGGACCTGTCCTGCATGCTGGAGAACCTTGAATACTGCTCAGAGTTCTCAGATGTTTATGGGAAGCGCAAAAACTACTGGTGTCCACCTGCCCTGGAACAAGTGTGGACCCGTCACGGCTTCCCAGCCACGGATACTGGCGTCCGTCGTCAGAAGGACCCTGTCCGCAATCCCAAAGGGGGTGCCCCTTGTTTAGGTGAGCTTTCTGCAGCCACCAGGCCAGAGAGAGACAAACCTCCGGGGAAAGCCTATTGACTGTATCCTATGGGGCAACCCATCCCATCCGGAGAGGATCAAGTTCTTTAGAGTGAAGCTGGGTACTCCACCATGTCGAACAGCGACATCCTGGAACCCAGGAACCACATTGCCAAGTGAATAGACACTCGGCGACTCTGCATTACAGGCAAAGGTACGCAGTTGCCTGCAGAGATCTTTTCCTCAATCACAAAGATCCTCAGATGTTGGGATATGGAGCATCCTCTGAAGAATCAGAGAGGATCATTTCCAGTTTATCAGTCAGCCCTAACGTAGCAACACAGATATTGTCCGTTGCATATGGCACTGAAGTATCTCTGGAGACCGTGGTAACAACAGGAGGTCACTCGGATAGGGTAACAAGCGGACCCCCTGCATCCGCAGGTGGGCTGCCATAACTACCATGACCCTGGTAAACCGTGAGGCGCGGAGGCCAGACCAAGGGGCAATGCCAGAAACTGGAAACGCTTATCGACCACTGCAAACCTGAGGAAAACACTGGTGTGCTAAGATAAGAGGGATATTCAGGTAGTCACGCTGAATATATCCAACGACACCACAAAATTCCCAGGCTCCATTGAATGATGGAATGCAGGGTCCCTCTCCCGAACCGAGGAACCCTTAAGAATTTGTTGAAGGATTCGAGGTTGAGAATGTCCTGGTAAGCCCCATTGGGTGTCTGTACCAGAAAGAGGATGGAGTAATACCTCGTTCCCCTTTGGGGCAACGGAATAGGTACTATAACTCCTGCCTGGAGCATAGAGTGTAACACCCTCAAAAATTACAGGGCCTTGTCCTGAATTGACAGAAGACCTGTAACGAAAAACCGTCTGGGAGGCTTTTACCGGGAAGAGAGGACATACCTTCAAGAAAATACTTCTCTTACCCCAGTGTCCGTGGTAGTCAGACACCAGCACTTGGCGAACTGGAGAAGCCGGCCTCCAACTCTGGGGGCTCCCGAGAGGAGGCCCGTCCCGTGAGGCTGAAGGCTTATAGTCCAACTTGTGAGTAGGACGTCTTGTACTCTAAGCCTGTTCTTATGGCTGAGCAGATTTCCTGGCTACTGACTGTCTTGGAAAGCTGTATTTTAGACTTACCCTGGCCTCACAGGGCCGAAAAGACAAAGTCCCAGACCCTGATGGGACTGTAGCCGATGGCAGACACGCAGACATAGCTGATGCCTGCAGGGCCACAATTGCGTCCAGACGAGGGCCAAACAGGACTTGTCCCGTAAAAGGCAAAGCATTCCAAATGGAATCTGCGTCCGCTTTCCAAGAGCGCAACCACAGGGAGCGGCAAGCCGCTACTGCTGCCGAGGAGATTCTGGAAAGGAGTAGGCTATATGTAAGACAGTCTCATTATGAACGTGGCAAAGTCTCTGAGAATTTGCCACTATCCACCTGCTCTGCTGGAGAGTCAGTGTGCAGAGATCCAGTTACCTACTCCGTGTTCCATGGCTCTGGCCCCCCAGCACACGGCCATAGCCGGCCTGGAAGCCCCTCCAGCAAGGGAATATTGGATTTTAGATATATTTGCACCTTGCAATCTGGAACCTCTTTCAAAGAGGACCTGGAGGGCATGGGCAATGTAGCACTCCTCACTAGGCGTGTAACATGAGAATCTACCCGTAAAGGTAACTCCCATTCGGAAATGTAATTATCCGCAAAAAGGGTATGCAAAAGGTCAACCGTTTTTGAGGCTGGAACCGCTTACCCGGAATTTCCATGCCTCCTCTAAATGATCCACCTGACCAGATAGAGGAATTACAGTGGCAACACCCTTATCCTTAAAGAAGGCATATTTGGATTTAGCCACGGGGGATATGTAATAACCAAAGCCGCACGGACTGCCCGTAGAAGGCCAGGTATATAGGCTTTAGACCCAGACTACGCCTCCTTTGCACTAAGGGGTTCGTGTCTGAAAAAGTCAATAATGTCACCGTCATCAGACGTCATGTCTTTACCCGTCTGAGACCCGAAAGGCCGTTTAGAAAGCCGAAATGGTGACTCCCCCTGTAAAACGTCCATCAGGTGCTATACCATTTGGACAATAAATTCACCCACACAGGCTCCTGCGAGACCTGGGGGGGCGAAAAGCAGGATACACTGGGGTACCATCAACTGTCCAGGGACCCCTACATGTGATGAGACCACCACAGGCTGCGATAACCCCTATGGGGAAACGCAGGGGGCGTTGCCCACAAAGGCTGTAAGCATCTTAGCCAGCCGAGGGCGGTCCCCTTTTTTTGTGCAGGCACAGTGACAGAAATGGGGCGTGATATATAATACAACATGCCCTCCATAAACCCTCAGCGTCTACATATCCCTCCGCTAACTGCACATGATATCAGTACATTATAGCTGGAAGAGGATATCGTCGTTCACTTTCCGACATGAGGAGTGTGAACGGAGCGTATGTGACCTCCCACACAGAAAAACCACGTTTACTGTGAGGTAATAAACACCCTGCGACACCGCACCGCAAGGGCTGTAGCAGAAGAACAGGGATAGGAAAAGGCTGACAGTCAGAAATGAAAGTACAGGCAAACAGCGCTAGCATTTAAGTCACATACAATGCACAGATAACATCCTGCATTACAAGCACTGCGATCAACTACACAGACCAGAGCCTGGTAGGAAACAGTGCTGCATACACTGACCTTAATTGAAGGAGAGGTATGCGGGGGACCCGGACCGCAATGGCATCTGTATCAGCTTCCAGCAGCGTTTGCCATCCCCAGCACATGTAGTGAGAAAATGGCCACCGAGGAGCAGAGAGAAGGCAGGGCCCGGGGGAGGAGCGCTGACACAGCCCGCTCAGACCGCTGTGGAATGGCACTGTGCAGCGGGGGAGACGCCGGCTGTGAGACAGGGAAGGCGTTCTCCCCTGGCGTGCTATTAACCCCTGGGACGCCGCGCTGTACCGCACATGCTGCGGCCTGTTGTCCCTGGTGGTCTAGTGGAAGGCGCAGGATCAGTACCTGGCCCCACGCGCAGCCGGTCCCCAGGGAGCCCCCTGCCTGGGGACCAAACAGGACTGTGTTACTGGCGGGTGCCCACCGCGGGACCCCGCCGCTTACCTTGTTCCCCGTGCATCCGGCCACAGTCCAGGTAGCCGGGGATCACCGCTAGCTGTGACCCCAGCTACCTACCAGCATCCCCGGATCGGTACCGGCGTTCTGGTATCGGCAGGGTGTAGGAGTGACAGCATGGACGTCAATACTGACTGTCCTATGCTGGAGCACTCTAGTTGTGCAGCCACAGCTGCGAAGAAATATTCAGGGGCCTTAAAAAGACCCCCCTCTGTACGGTGCGACTGGTCCGGCCAGGCACCTACGAAAACTGAGTGGCCTGAGGCTCGGGGGGCGGGGTATAGGAGAGGGACCCCAGTGCATCCTGGGAGGCTGAAAATTTAACTCTGTGGTGCCTGGATGTCTGCCGCCATCGCCTATACCCCAAGGTATCCTGTGGATACCCTATGGACCATGAAGTAGAAAAAGCTATTAACCAAACCACACCAACATACATCTCTTCACTTATCTCAAAATATCTTCCAACCCGACATCTCTGTTCTGCACAAGATCTGCATCTCTCATCCCAGTGCATTACTTGTTCCCATGCATGGTTACAGGACTTTTTTCGGGCTGCACCCACCCTATAGAATGCCCTCCCACGCACAATAAGACTTTACATTAGTTTCCAAACATTCAAGCATTCTCTGAAAACTCACCTCTTTAGACAAGCTTAACAGATTCCAGGACCGCCCACCTAACCTTTTATAGCTCCCTATCTAACTCTCTTCTTATAGTAAACACCTATCACATCTTCTCTTTCTTCAATTTAACATCCTCCTAACCCTAGGCCAACTTTCCAGTGTGATTGGATTATACAGCTCACCAAGAATATCTGCAATTGGGCTGGACCTATTTGCAATATGTAGCACCTCTCCTTGTGTATCAACACCTATTCCCTATAGATTGTAAGCTTGTGAGCAGGGCCCTCTTACCCTTATGCATGTATGTCTTTTACAACCCAGGATAAGGTTAATGTTGATTCAAATTGTAAAGGGCAACAGAATTTGCTGCACTATATAAGAAACGGTTAATAAATAAATAATAATTTCCTTCCAACTTTCTGTAGTGCAGGGCAAACAATTTTGGTTGTACACACTGATAGATATCTATGATAGATATTTCAGTGAAGCTATCTTTTTACAGGCAAATCTTTACAAAATTTACAAGTTAGCCTGCATGCATGAATGACCATAGATATCATTATCGTTCATGCTGGAACGCGCATCGTTACTCGTTGGTTGATTGTTCACTGCATAAAAATGAACGATATGAACGATTATTGAACGATATAGTTTTTGTTCATATCGTTCAGGAAATCGTCTCGTGTCTATGCAGCTTTAGTGTTCCATGAGGACAGAGTTTGAGAAAGACTTGTCTGAAGAATGACATTTTGGGTTTTGATCATACTAAAGAAAATACATTTACAGCGATTTCAGAAGCAACTGTTTCTGCTGCTCAGCCTAGAAAGCACTACAAGGCAATTTTCAAACAGTTTACTATGAGAATAATTATTTTCAAATGCAGAAACTGCAGACGGCTAATGCAAGACTAATGGAACAATGTCCTCTGACAGAGAAGATCAAAATTATGGTGTTTGGCCTGTTTCTTAATACCCCTTATTGCAGGGTTAACCCGGGTAGCCCCTTTGTGTAAAATGAGACAGAATTGGATTCCTGGGTCGAGTGACCCAGCAATCCAACACAGGTAACATGCTGGTTTTAACACAGGAATGACCCATGAAACCCTGCAGTGTAAACGGCGCGATCCGGGTCACGATGACCTGGAGTGCACCACATGCCTGTCGATTGGCCGCCTTCAGTGGCGTACGGAGAGGACGTCACCTCCAAGCGTCCACTTCCACGTCGGATGAGTCAGGTCACTGCAGACCCGGCTCCCGTGTGAACGAAGCAGACTCTGGAATATTCTAGGTTGGCGCCAGCTAAATTCCGGGTCTTATCCGGTTTGGAACCCTGTTTCAACCTCCGGGTCAGACCCGGAATTTTGGTATAAAAGCGATATTAGACATAACACAGTGCATCACTCTCCAAGAACCCCAGATCAACCAAGAATGGTAGTGGAAAACTTTGGGGTTTTGTTGTAACTACATAAAAGCCTCACAAACAAGTCATCATGAACACCTTTATACACAAGAAAATTATGAGGACATATTCATCATCTAAAGACTAGTTGAAATTGTAACAAGACAATGATCCTGTGATAGGCAGCAAGTCTACAAATGAATGGCATAAAGATGAAAGAACCAATGCTTTTATCAGGACCGAAACTAGGATTTTTGTCACCCGGGTCAAGACAGTAATTTGGCGCCCCCCATGTTATTACCCCATTGTAATACCCTCTGCAGCAGTACCCCTATAGTAATGCCCCCTTCAGTAGTGCACCTATAGTAATGCCCCCTGAGGTAATGCCCCTGTAGTAGTGCCGGTTACAAAACCGCTGCCCCTGTCTGGTCTGCCCGGCTGCCCGTGGGGGGAGCCGGAAGCTGGAGTTCAGACGAAAACTCCAGCCTCAGGCTACCGCGGTGCTGCAGGGAAGGAGCCGGGTGCCCGCTGGTAATAAAATCTCACCAGGTGTCAGGCTTGGAGCCTCCCCGCGGCACCGGGTTGGAGGACACTGGAGGCGGGTGCAGCGGCGCACATGCACCTCCAGCCCCCCCCCCCCTAGTTGCGGAACTGCTTTTGTGTTGGACAATTCAAAGTCAAGGCCTCAATCCAGTAAACTGCTGTGGTGGGTCATTAAGAGGGGTGTGGATAAATAAATGCTCTCATATTAGTGAAATAAAGTAGGGCTGAACTCCTTGATTATGATGTAAGCTATTATATACTTATACAGAAAGCAACAACATCAAATTTACAGCTGATGAAGATGCTTCTACAATCTATAGTACTGGATGAATGAGTATACTCACTTATCACACATTTTTGTCAGCAATAAAGTAAAATCTTTTTTGTTATTTGTCACCTGAAATTAGACTGCTCAAAATTTTAGGACTTGGTGAGGACTAGATGATGTTCATTAGGTCTAGGGATTGTTAAAAAAGCAGATGTCAAAGAGTGTACCTTTTAGGTCTGTAAAAAAAAGTTTATAAATAAAAACCCTGAGCAAGCAAAAAAACAAAACAAAACAATTTTAGACTAGAACAACTTACAGTTTGTGTAGGATTTGGGTTGTTCAGAGATGGCACAGCTCTACAAAAATTAAAATAAATATGTCAATTAACGGTCTCAATATAAGTTTTACATTCATCTTAACGAAAAACAAACATATACAACAAAATACATAAAACAATAAAACAAAAAACTGACAATAGACAAAACACACCAACATATTCTTCAATCAATAGTACAAACAAACCAGATAAATTGAAAACCACATTTAAAATACAGTACTACATACAGCCAATGATTCAATTAAAAGGCAAAAACACATATATAACATCCATATACAGGTTGAGTCTCCCATATCCAAATTTCCAAAATACGGAATATTTTCAGCATGACCAAGATAGTGAAACCTTTGCTTTTTGATGGTTCAATGTACACACATTTTGTTTAATGCACAAAATTATTAAAAATAAAGTATAAAATGACCTATAGGCTTTGTGTATACTGTGTATATGAAACAAATGAATTTCATGTATGTACACAAACTTATTTGAACCACAAAATTATTGAAAATATTGTATAAAATTACCTGCAGGCTGTTTGTATAAAGGTGTATATGAATCATAAATGCATTCTGTGTTTAGATTTGGGCCCGATTTCAAGACATTTCAATATGGCATACAAATATTCCAAAATACAGAATGTTCCGATATCCAAAATATCCTTGGTCCCAAGCATTTTGGATATGGGAGACTCAACCTGTATTTAACATGACAAATGTCTGCAATCCAGCAACGGATAGCAGAACATCGATGGTGGGAGGTCGGCATTTCCCATCGCATCGCGACAACCTTTAATTAGAGCAGTAATTGATTAGTTATCTCAATGTTGTTAGTACCATATGTTTAAATCAATTCTGTAATTAGCCCATTAATGATTAGATAGGTCCAGTTCACACAGAGACCAACATTGTATCAGTAGAAGCAGTTAGCAATTCGCTTGTTAGTATTACCTATGGAACTTGTTAACTTTGTTGATGTCCCAGTGGATAATTCACACAGCATAGAAACATAACAGTTATCAGTTTGAGCTTATTTTTAAACAGTGCTGGAATCCTCACCTCCCGGCTGCTGGAGATCCTATTATGTAGCACCACAGTACTATAAATACGTAAACATGTTCTTACCTCCCAGCTACTTAATAGCAGAGCCCACAGCTTTGGGAGAACAGTCCCATGTAGCAGCAGGGTAAAAAATTGTGAATATTGTGGTTCAGAGCAGTAAATGTGTCAAAATTGTACACTTTAACAACGCAAAAACACAAGATATATTGGACCAATCTTTCCTCCTTAGACATTACCTGAACTGCCAGTGATCTACATGATGATTGCGTAATATGTACAGGAGAAAAAGATTAATTGGATACAATACTCCAACATGGTATATTGTGCAGCCATTCATAAGATTGCATAATATGTATGCTGTATATGGTGTGTTCTGGGATTTAGTGTAATTGCAATGACCATTGCATTGCTTGTTACATCGTATAATGTGCACCCAGCTTTACAGTATTCCAGAAATGGGGGTAACAACAGTTCCAAAGAAGGCTATACAGACCATTTGCTATTTGTAGAATATTTTATTTTGTACTCATTAAAAATGAACCATAAAAGGTCACTTAATGCAAGTGCGTACTAGCTGTCAAATTTAATTAGTTATTTATTGAATTCAAGTAATAAAAATTCTCCTGTGAAAATATATCAGTATGGTCACGAGTGAATATTACTACTGACATGAAATGCATGTTAAAGAATTCCAAACATTAGAGCACTACCTTATTAGGAAACAGATAGGCTGAAACTGGTCAAAACTAAAGTTTAGCCAGCCAATGTCTCATTTTTTTTTACATCACATATTTTCTTTTTCATTTTCGCTCATCCAGCTCAGACATTTCCCTCCATGTCTGAAATAACAGTCAGAATCCACAGTGGGAGTCTATGCTGAAAAACCATGTACTAGCACAGAAGATTGTTTTTATAAAATATATCTATATTATAAGGGCACAAGTCGTGCCCTTATATTAACCACTTAACTGACAAAAATGTTTTAAAAAACGGCTCCAAAATTGTCGTTTTTTTTTTTTTTTTAAGAGTGAATTAGGTCAAGAACACCTTTTTAAAACTTATCCAACACTATTTTGTAAAAAAAAAAATAATTTTTTTTTAAACACAGTGTACCATATAAATGGCAATTTTTATGGTATATAGTAGTGATGGCCATCGATAGAAACAATCGATGGCAACATCAATTGATACCACAGCTGCTGATGTTTCCTTCACATCGGTTGGGGGGCTGCCATCTATATACGTGTGTGTGTGTGTGTGTGTGTGTGTGTGTGTGTGTGTGTGTGTGTGTGTGTGTGTGTGTGTGTGTGTGTGTATATATACATATATACATATATACATACATACATACACATACATATACACACAAACTTATACAGTACACACACATATATATATATATATATATATATATATATATATAGATATAGATATCTATATATACCTATATATAGATATCTATATACACACACACACACATATATATTATATATATATATATATATATTTTTTTTTTTGAAGGCACGGTATTGTATTAGGGGTGGAGCTTGCTTCTGTTCCACCTCACTCCAGCAGGGCTGGGGAGGGAGAGAACTGGAGGACAGCAGGCTGATCCTTGCAGTGTGTGTGGGGGGGTGCCATCGGGCTGCCGCTCACAGCAGGGCAGGGGGAGGGAGAGAGCCTGACAGCGCGGAGCGCTGTGTTATTTATTTTCCCGGCGGCTGCTCTGACCTTTGCAGCCGCCGGGTGTGGGGAGTACCGCTATGCTGCCGCTTGCAGCAGGGCTGGGGGAGGGAGCCTGTCAGCGCTGAGCGCTTTTATTTATTTTTCCGGCGGCTGCTCTGTCCTTTGCACTGCTCGCGACATCATCGCCCTGCCCCCTCGGCTGGCTTATATAAGCCAGCGCGAGGAGGCAGCATGCCAGTCAGTCAGCTGGGAGGGAGCAATGAAGAGCTCCCGAAGAAGGAAGATGCCGAAAGTCCTAGTGGGCGGTGGCCATGAAAAAAAGCTGACACAGGCTGCAGCAGACTATGCAAAGACGCCGAAGCCCTGGTGGGTTTGCGCCCTCCAGTTGAAGACGCCGAAGCCCTGGCGGGTTGGTGCAGGCCAGGCAAAGACGCCGGAAGTCCTAATGGGCGTCTGGCATTAAAAAGAGCCAGCACAGGCTGCC
Source organism: Taudactylus pleione (assembly GCA_031769625.1). NCBI lineage: Eukaryota > Metazoa > Chordata > Amphibia > Anura > Myobatrachidae > Taudactylus > Taudactylus pleione. The sequence continues at coordinate 5,452,516 of JAUIMM010000054.1, forward strand.
GCCCACTAGGCGAAGACGCCGAAGCCATGGCGGGTTGGTGCTCACCAGGTGAAGACGACTATGTCCTGGGGTGGCGGCGAACACAAAAAAAGGCTTAAATGCCGCCACCCCCCAGTTGAAGCTGCAGACAAAATAAATTTTATTTAAAAACAATTGGTTTAGTCTGTTCATTTTAATATTTCTTTTACAGGTGTACTACAGGTACCAGTGATCCCTAAATGCCCCGCTTGCTGGTACTTGTGGTTTTCCCAAGTACCAGCATGTGGGGGAGGCTTGCTGGGACCTATAGTTTACCTGCAAAAGACAATATTCTTTAAAATGCTCCACATTACACAATCAACCCGCCACCCACCGCCCAGGAGTGCTGGGGATAGCCCCGGGCCATCAGCCCAGGCCTGGGGTACCCTGGAGAGGGGGACCCCTTTTTGGGGGGTCCCCAGCTCCCCAAGTCTGGGCTGACTAGTGGCCAGGGTTAATGCTTCGGCTGGGGGGCCCAGTGAAAGGGCTCCCCTGGCTGTGACATTAGCCTCTGCTAGAAAAAGGTTTGGTGCTTTCTGGACAATACAAGGGGACCCTATGCATTTTTCCCCTTGTATTTCTACAACAAGGACCGGCTCAGAGCCAAGTGCTGGTTGCGCAGAATACGGGGGACCCCTACATTGTTTGTACCCTGTATTTTGACAACTAGGACTGGTTCTGGTTAGCCCAGTGCTGGTGGTGTTAAATGCAGGGGAACCCCATGTCATTTTTCTCCTGTATTTTCACAACCAGGACCGTCATTGAAGAGCCCGGGACTGGTTGTGCTTCAGGGGGAGGGGGCCACTTTTCACAATCAACCTGGCACCCACTGCCCAGGGGTGCCGGGGATAGCCTCGGGCTGTCAGCCCAGGCCTGGGGTGCCCTGGAGAGGCCTGGGATCCCCAGGGATCCCAGGCCTGCGCTGACTAGTGGTCAGGGTTGATGCTCTGGCCAGGGGACCCGGTGGAAGGGTTCCCCTGGCTGTGGCATTATCCCCCGCTAGAAAGAGCTCGGTGCTAGTTATGAATAATACAAGGGACCCCCTATGCTTTTTGTCCCCTGTATGTCCAAAACCAGGACCGGCACGGCCGAGCCCAGTGCTTGTTATGCTAGATACAGGGGAGCCCTATGTCTTTTGTCCCCTGTATTTTGACAACCAGGACTGGCTCTAAAAAGCCTGGTACTGGTTTTGCTAAATGCAGGGGAGCCCTATGCTTTTTGTCCCCTGTATTTTCACAACCAGGACTAGCAATGAAAAGCTTGGGGCTGGTTATGCTATTGGTGTGGGGGGCCCCCATGTCCTTTTTTATTTTATACATTAACATAGATAGATCTCACTGATACATCCATGCATCTGTGTCTTACTGATTTTATTTTCTCAGATGCATGCCCAGCGCCAGTGAGCCCCTCTGTCACCTGCTGATGCCCCTGTGCACTGCCCGCACCCATGCTGCACAGCACATCTACAGCCTTCCCATGCAGCAGTCTCTCACTCTGCACCTCCCAAACCACCTCCTGTGTGCTGGCTTCTCTTCCACCTGTGCTAGTGTACAATTTTGTTGCCCTTCTTCCCTACAGGTGGCTCTGTTTGCTCCTCCAAACCCTGAGAGTTAATAAATTTAAATAAAGCTATGAAATTCCATAGACAAAAAACCTTACGGTTTCACATGTTCCATTAAGGCTTCTTACACATGATCTGAATTTTCACTGAACCTACAAAATTTCTGCCACTCAACCTTAAATATGCAATGAAATTCCAATCATTAAGGCAATAAAGATATGATATGCCATCACACCCTGTGCTTAACTACAGATTCAGTTCTCTCAGCCTTTCTGCTCAGACCTCAATTGCATAGACTGCATGTGTGTATTCCAATGAGCACACAATTGTGTGAATTAGCAGCTCCACCATTTTGTGAGTGACAGCAATCTCACTCTGTGAGAGTGCTGAATCTGTAGTTAACCGCAGGGTGTGATTACATACCATATCTGTATTGCACAAGGAACACTTCCATTAAGGCGTTCGCCTTAATGATCGTAATTTCATTGCTTTTTTAAGTTTGAGTGGCAGAAATTCAGTAGGTTTTGTGAAAATTCAGATCCTTTGAAAGAAGCCTTAATGGGACATGTGAAACCGTAAAGTTTTTGGTCTATGGAATACATACATACATTTCTGCCCCTCAAACCTGCATATTGCCTTAAAAATGAGAAGGGAACATGAGGTTATTTAGTTACTCTGGATGTAACAAAATAATAAATAAAAATACTACGGTCCTGATTCCGAGATTAACACTAATGCAATCGCAAGAGAGATCGCTCACGGATTGCAACTGCTAAAATACGATAATGCCTTCCAAAGCTTACCCGAGCATAGGTTTGATATGAAAGATCACAGTAAAAAGATAGACATCAAATGGTAGACATTCTATAGGTAGACAGGGACAAAAGATCTGACAAATACAAAAGGTCAGCACACAATAGGTCGACATTGAAATGGTCAACACATTTTATTTAAATTATTTCTAACCCTAATCCTCACCCTAACCCTCTCCCTCCTGGTGTCTAACCCCAACCATCGGGTAAGGGCCTAACCCTAACCCTCCAGTAAGTGCCTATCCCCAACTGTCCCTCCTGGTGCCTAACCATAACCATTGAGGTAAGTGCCTAACCCTAGCTATTACTCCTAGAGCCTACCCTTAACCCTCTGGTAAGTGCCTAACCTTGAAAAAAAACCCGAAACATATGTTGACGAATTCAGTGTTGACCTTTTGACCCAGTCCACCTTTTGTACAGTCTATCATCCACGTCGACTGTGTCGACCGTTTGGAGTTGTCAACCTTTTGTCCCCGTCTACCTATTGACTGTCTACCATTTGGTGTCTATCTAGGCAATGTTGACCTTCTTACTGTAGATCTATTGATTGGGTCGCACACTGCTGCCATCTCATATCCGTGCAACAACCTACAACAGCTTTAACATCGGTAACATCTATCAAGTCTGACCTGTCTCAAACGCTGTGTCCCTCCTAACATGCTGAGAGCTCTCATATTCTGAAGTAGATCACAATGGCTAATTTATTCATGTCCATGGAATGGCGTTTAAATGGCCAGACACCTGCATTTTTGTAAACCCCCTCTCACCCCCCACACCGTTACCTCTCTCAAATGCTGACCATCAGGGTCATTCAACTAGCATGTTAATCCTCTGGGCGAGCGTAAATGCAATGCAAACGCTGCTCGTGCGCAATGCGGGGTTCGCGCATGTGCAATTGCCAACAATCACTAAATATTGGCATTGGGTCGATCCCGTAATCAGGCCCTAAAGCTGCACATTCATCAACTTCTATTATACTGGAGCAAAGCTACAGTCAAATTACAGGCATATTTCATAATGCAACCTCTGCAAACTTGGGAGCAAGCAACTGAAATACACTCACTTTTCAAAATTACATTTACTAATTAATACAGAAATGCTAGTACTGAAAGCAAAGCGTTGATGTTTTTAAAAAGATAAGCACTAAAGACGAGGTTAGCTTGAATCAGTTCACTTCTTTTAAAACCAAATATATTTGGCAAAGGTTAGATTTCATAGACTTACATATTTGTTATTTTTGAACAGATATAACATTTAAACTCGTATTTGCCAATGGAAAGCCTTTTGAAAAACATTCCTGTACTAAGTGCAGAACAGTATTTGATAGACTTGCATTTAAATACTGTACTTTTGTGTCCAAATTTAGAAATTATAGTCTTTGTACAGTGAATGAAAGCTATTCATATGCCACATTCAGAAAATCCATTTAAAGTTGCACAAAGGATGACAACCACAAAACTAAATAGTTCAGATATGAATCATGTAATAATACATTAAATGTCAACCTGACTTTTCACTGTTTCTTTACCACTCCACTATAGACACCTGCAAATCCTCTGATATCTTTTGGACAATGGGCCTGATCCAGTGTGGATCGCAATTGTGATCACAGCTGTGTAATCGCACTGAAGCTGCGAAAATATGCTAATGCCTGCCACAGCTCAGCTTGCATAGAGATGCCCACTACTGCTTTCTCACATACGTAATACCTCGCAGTCCTGCGTATACATCAGTACCATCGAAGCACATTAGTCCGTCACACACAATTACAACAGGTCTGACCAGTCGCCAAAACTGCAAGTCTCGTTGCACGCAGCGAGTACTCAAGCTGCTTATGTAATCGCAGTGGTTCATTTATGCACACCCATGCATTAGTGTTCACACGGACAGACATGCCTGCGTTTCTCCAATCACTCCCCCGTCACCACCCACAAACGCTCACGGCCTGCCTGTCACTCTGCGATGGATTCCTATGTGCATGCGCAGTGCTGAACAATCTGATGCTCTGCGTACATAGTTGCAATTGTGTACGCTGCTGAATCAGGCCCTGTGTCCTCATGGGATCTCAGATGGGTGAATCAGAAGAGACTGACATTCAGATTACTGCCACTGTGTATGCATTAATCAATACAGAGGGTGCAGTAAAGCAGAGCAAGACTGCCTGAGTCACTGTCTGCCTGTTTACAGAAGCTTTTCATTGTAGCAAGCACTTGCTCCAGGTGCCATTTCTCCAAGCTACACCTCTACCTACAAGCAGGGGAGTAGCGAGAGTGGTTCCAGTGGAGCATGAGCTCCGGGCGCCAAAATAGACACAAGGCGCCATCCAGGGTTCCAGAATTCATGGGGTGCTGCACAGTATGACGGCCGCCTGTTAGTTTTATCTCAGTTTGTTTGCTCTATATCCTAAATAAGTTACGGATCTGAGATCCGTTTCTACATTTCATGCTCCCTCAAGCTGCCCAGATTGTCTCCCCTGCGGCCCCCCCTCCTCTGTGATCATCTTCTGTTACCTCCCCTTTCCTGTCAGATTACATTCACTTCTCACCTCTTTAATTCCCTCCCCTCTCTACCATGGGATCGGCTCTTTGCCCCTGTCCACTCCTTTCTTTTTGGCTTCTGTCACCACCCCTCTCCTCTCCTTTCTTATTGGCTTCTGTCACCACCCTCTCCTCTCCTTTTCTTATTGGCTTCTGTCACCACCCCTCTCCTCTCCTTTCTTATTGGCAGGTAAGAGTTTAAAAAAAAAAAGTCACTGCTTTGCTATGTAAAGTAATGAGGTGTGCCTAGGCATGACCACAAAGTGTTATTTGAAAGGTCTTTTTAAAAATACTATATTAGGAGACCTGAAATAATGGAGTTAGACAGAACATGATTAATAGTACTCACATTAATATAGGTGCAATGTATATTTGCTATGTAGGAGGATAGCTGGGAATGGAGCTTCCCATAGGTGTTCTCACTCCAGTGATAGCTGCTTGGGGCAGTAAGTGCAGTAATAAGCTGTGCACCCTGTGGAATCTCACTCTAGCACATGTATTCTGTCAATTTAAGTTAAATGATCAGAATATATAATACAACATCCTCTATTGACTAATAACAATGATTCAAAGGAGATAAAAGTCAGATCCTAGGTACAATACATAAATAAAGCAGTGCCAAGGAGCTACCCCTTACTGTCAGATAGTGTATTACCAAAGCATTCCATTCCCCCAATGGGACCTCAACACCCAGCGTGATACTGCCACTGTTTGCTATTTCTCTCTTCACTTCAGTATTCCCCTTGCAAGCTGGCCATACCCCACTGGCACAGTTGAGTACATGGGGGCGCTATGACATGCAGTTTCTCCGGGCGCCGTGGTTCCACGCTACTCCTCTGCCTACAAGACCTGATGCTTACTTTAATCAAAGAGATAGCAGGCTGCAACCTATGAGAATTTTATACATGAGAGTGAGTGCCATCTATTGCATACTGATACATCCAGATTACAATGGGGGAAATGTGCTTAATGGATATAGTTTGTTGACATTTATAATGTCAACATGCTTACCATGTCGACATGATTAGAATGTCGACCAAACTGTGTCCCGACGGGACCGGTGATGGTGACTTCCCGCTGTCATCCAGTGGTTCCGGCTGTAACATTAAACCCTAACCCTAGTTCTCCCTGTAGTGTCTAACCCCTTCCCCTCCTGCAGCATAACCCTAACCCTCCCCCTAGTGCACAACCATCCCATATCGCAGCCTAACCCAATCCTTACCCTCCCCTCCCACAGCCCAAGCCTTCCCCCAAATGCCTAATACTAACAATCCCATCCCCGACTCCTAACCCTCCAATCCCTGTAGAACGTTGACATTTCATCAATGTCTACATCATAACTGAAGACATTATGATTGTCGGCATCTTGAATGTCAACATGGTAACTGCATCCCATCTGGCTACATAGTGTAAAACTGTATACTATTTATTACATTTAAATGCAAACAACAAAATGGATGCCTACAATAAAAGAGAATAATCAGGCTTATCTAAATAATGACTGCAAGTATCCACAGTTTCAAATCCAGAAATTATCCACTAAACAAGGACTTAAACCGTCGGAGGGGACAAACGCGTTTTATCAATTGTGACTATTTGTTTTGTTTGTGTGGCTGGTTTGGGACTGGGATGGATGAAGTGGCGGCAGCCACACCACTGGATTACATTTGGATTTATTGACTTTATCATTTTATTATCATCATCAGATTGTTAATCTTCAGAGAGTATTTATATACAGGTCTCTGCACTCTGTCCTGACATTTTTCCCTACCCTACCTTGGGGGATATTCAATTACAGGCGAAAAGTCAGAGGTCGGACTTTTCGCCATCATCGCTGCTTTTTCTGGGATAAAGTATTGGGCATGTGCCCGCTTTATCCCAGTATTTTATTAAGATCCGGCGAAAACGGGACCCAGCGGAAAGGTAAGTATCAAAAAGTCCATTCAATTTTCGGGAAATCTTTCTGTCACCCCCCTAAAGATGTCCTGACATGGGGGATCACTATGGGTACCTCCAGTTTGGGCTACTGAAGGTAGTCGGGGTTTTTAATAGCCGCGGGAGGTGCATAAATGCGGCTTTAGAAGAAGGGGTGAAGAATAGCACTTAAGATTTTTTTTTTAGGGGGAAAAATAACTTGTCCCATCAAATTTGGGGTACATGAAAATGGGTGCAAGCATATTTTTAAGTCCCTAAAGTCATTTTTTAAAGTTCTTCAAAAATGCACCTGCTGCTACCACTCGCATTCTAGAAAACACCTGCCGCATACTTCAAATCAATTTTGCTAGTTTAAAACTTTGTTCCCCAATATATATATATTTTTTTGCCCCCAAAATTAAAGTACATTTTTTGGGGTGTCCTGAGGATTTTTAAAAAATGTTTTTGACACCAATTACTTTTTGGGGACATTAAAAAGGCTGCAGGCTATTTTTTTTTTATTCTGCACCCCTAAACCCCAATTCTGCACTTTAATTCGCCATGTATTACATGGTGAAAACTTATCCCCATTTTTTAACAAAGACTTTTCGCACCGGCGAAAAGTCTTTGAAATGGAATACGGGAATAATTTAAATAGGCGAAAATGACGTCATCGATAACAGCTTTTCGCAGCCTAATTGAATTATCACCGGCTCATCTTCTCACGTACGATTGGATTCCTCACAGGGGAGGCATCCCGAAAAGAAGCCCAAAGGCTTCTATTGGGTAACATCACCTTAAGATGGCATTACCCACCGGACAATGCATTCCGGTGCTTTGTACATATGGAAAATGCAGTAAATCTCCCGAAAACTGAATTTTCGGTGGTTTTACCGCATTTTCCTCTTTAGTACATCCCATCCCTTTGACTGTTCTGTCAATAGAATTTTTTTTTCTGATTATTAATGGCAAGCAAGTGCATCCCTCTGCCCCTCTTTGGCCCTTTGGAACACAGTGTATAGGTTAGTAATGCTTTTTTATTGGAGGCTACATGAATAACATATATGTAATGGGAGATGTTTGACACTGAAAGGAAAGACATACCCTTTAACCAAGTATGGTGTCAATTAGAGTATTAAATTCCTCACTGGGCCACTTGGACTTTATATGACCATTGACAACCCTAGAAAGGAAAGGGTAATTTGCCAGAGAAAGTTTATGTTCCACATTTTTCTTGGTTAAATATATTAAGTCATCTTTAAAGAAAAATTTCTTGGATCACATATACAATAACACATCACACCAAATAGGGAAGGGATTACAAAATAAAAACAAGCAATTCAGGCCGTGAATACTTTGTTCAAATAAGCAATGTATTTAATCATCACAAATTGACAATCTGTCAAGCAATCACCTAATTTATCATTTGATTGCATTAAACTAGACAGAAGGAATGTGCAAGAAGAGATTAAAGAATAATGGGTTGTATGAGCAGTGTTACGTATTAATGTATTCATAATGGAGTGTTGGATGCAATGACCGTGAGTACATCATTTTTACATGGGGATGTAAATCTCAGGTCACTGGATAAGGCATATACAAGTCTTCTCAGGGATTAAGGAAAACAGCTGACGGGCAACATATGAGTTGGCAATTGAAGTGTAAATGGGTATAAGTGGAGTTTGAGCAGAAAATGTTTTGGTGTGACTATTAAACACACTTGAATGTACTATGCAAATAGGGTATGATGGTACACTATGTAATGGTGGGTACACACTATACAGATATATCTGCAGATGACGGTCGTTTACACACACTGAACGGCCATCAGGTGTCTGCCCGCTGGTCCCTGCGGCCAGGGGGCGTGTCCCCCCCCGCCGCTGTGTGTGTGTACGGGCAGTCTGCAGACATGTCTGTCCATCGTCTATGCAGCACAGCCAATGCGATAAGTCGGTGAACGCAGACGTTCACCAACATATCGCGAGTACACACTGACCGACGGACAGCAGATACATTGGCCGATCAATTGTCTGTGTGTCTGTGTGTACCCAGCTTAAGCTGAATTGTACATTCTTTTTGGACATGGTAAGGAAATGTGGTGCTGCTGCTCTACAGTTTAGCTACCTATTAAGTAGACAAATCAATTGCAATATTATTCACATATTAAATCAAATTGCCATTCTTCCATTTAAAAATTTTTATCACAGTCACAGGCTGAGACATGGCTTGGAAACGATTGCGATACACCTATGCAATATGTGCAGATCACCGTTAATTGCTGAACTGTATAACTGATATTTGCATGTAAAGTTTCAAAAAGTTCACAAAAAACTACTCCACAGTTTGCAAATATATCTGCATACTTCCTGTCTCGCCTATTCATGTGCACACATATCAACATTCATCTTGTGTTTCTTCCTGCCAGCGCTAAGATCATCAAAGCATTAACATACAGAGAGGACAACTATCCAAAGTCTATGTGGAAGCATGCTGCAAAGCTAGGATTCCACTAAGCCTCCGATATGTGTAAAGCCACACTTGAGTTATTCTGGGAAGGGAAGATAAGTGGAAGCCAAATTCACATTGTTCTCCTACATCAATCACCAACTGATAGCTTAAAATAAACCTTCAAAAACTACGCTGCCAATTGCCAGCTAACAAGTCCTTTATATTCCATATAATTTTTGACCTTTGCAATCAGTCAATATAGAGTTTACCCACTTCACACAAACTGAAATATTGCTGGTTGCTACTGGTAAAGGAAGACCACAATGCACACAGATGTAATACAACATATATAAATAGCTTCTGACATTTCAAATATATCCATATTTCATCTTTCATTGGTACTACTGGGAATAATCTATGCATGTCATGACCCAATTAATTAATCTGGTACTGAATTATTTGCTTAACTTGAACTGTATTGCCAAAATATGTCAGTTCTCTCATTGTGACACCAGAGATACCTTTTGTATACAGCAGCAGTTTTAAGGTGTGAACACACTAGATATTTTACATGATTCGCCCAATTTCGATGCATCGGAACAACAAATCGTGTAAAATATGTCCAAATCGTGAGTGTCCACTCACGATCATGATGCAGATGCTCGTATCCGTGGGTCGTATATCGCATCTTCATATCTTGTCTACTGCAGGCAAGATTTGCCAATTTCATACACTATTTTGTGCAGATTGATCTTTAGTCAGACTGGACACTTTTTAGCACCATATCGTATCCTGGAGAGCCTGAGAGCTGTCGGGGAGAGTTCAAGGGAAATCGCTCTCAATATCGTATTGTGAGCACATCGTCTAGTGTGTAGGTACCTTGAGACAGACCCCCTGGAGAGTAGGCACCTATTTATCAAGCAGTGAAAAGTGTGGAGAAGTGGACCAGTGGAGAAGTTGCCCACAGCAACCAATCAGCTTTGAAGTAGCATTTATCAATTACAGTCTATAAAATAATAGGTAGGAGCTAATTGGTTGCTATGGGCAACTTCTCCACTGGTCCACTTCTCCACACTCTTTTCACTGCTTGATAAATAGACCCACAGGAGTGCTAAGAGGCAGCCAAGTATCAGGCTAAGGGCCGTATTCAATTAGCCGCGAAAAGTCAGAAAGGTTTCGCCTGCCGTACTTTTCGCCTACATCGCGTGTTTCGGCCGCAGAAACTTAAATCGGGCGCACCCCCACTATTTGCCGTATTCAATTCCAAAGGACGCAAAAACGCGTCCCGGCGAAACTCAATTAGGCGAAAAGTGCTGTCAAAAATGGAGAAATCAGCCTGACCTGACACCCCCCAAAAGATACACTAACATTGGGGATCAATATAGATATCCCCGAAAAGCCCTGCTGCAGCTATTTGGGGTACTTAAGTGCTGTCAATTGCCTCTAATTAGCGTTTAGTGGTGAAGAATGGCATTAAGCAGGATTTTTTTTTAAAAAAAATAAGTAGTCCTGTCAAATTTGGGGTACTTGAAAATGGGTGCTAGCATGGTTTAAAATTGCAAAAGTGACGTTTTAAAAAAACTTAAAAAAAAGCACCTTCGGCAAGCACCTGCAGTCAAAAAAAAAAAACCTCCCCCATACATGCAGACACCCCAAAAGACTATTTTGATAGTTTATAAGTTTGTACCCCTACTTTGCACTTTTTCGCCCCCATTTTCAAAGTCAATTTTTGGGGTGTTCCTCTTTTTTTTACGGTTATGCTTTGGGGGGCTGTCCCAAGGGTGCCGAGTGGTTTCCCGACATTTGCATCCCAAAACCGCAATTCTGCACTTTTTTTTGCCACCTATTCATAGGCTAATCTTTTTCTCTTATTACATTGCGTTTTTGCGTACGCAGAAAGTCTTTGCAACTGAATACATATTTTCCGAATGGGGAAAAGTCGCAACCGGCGATAGTTATTCGCGGATCTCGGCTAATTGAATGCGGCCCTAAGAAGAGACTAGACAATGCTACCAAAGAACACTTACCTGCATTAAGGTGAATAATGCATCATCCAACCTATGCCACCCCAGTAAACACCACATGGGAGAGCCATGATGTAAAGTGTTCAATCACTAGCCTGACATTACGTTTGTTGAGATGGGAGGGGCTAAATGATTGTACTCATTTCCATTAGAAGATGTATTTTATAGCCTTCCTTGTACAAATAGAAAATCAAATATGTTATATGTAAAACTATGAATGCACTTCTGTGTAGAACATACACTTGCTATTACAGTTTTGTGTCTCCAAATTACTCTAACATCCTCTCTCTGCCTTTTCCAATGGATTTACTCCTCTACCCATGAGGAAGGCCAACACATTGATTTAGTATTCCATGGGTCTTCAACCTCTGGCCCTCCAGCTGCTGTGGAACTACAGATCCCAGAATGCCCTGCCACAGTTTTAGTATGCTGTTATATCAAAGCGGTGGCAGGGCATGCTGGTTTGTGTAGTTTCACAGCAGCTGAAGGGCCAAAGGTTGAAAACCCCTGCTGTTTCTGATCTCTTCCACTCTACTTTCCATCTCTCTGATCACTACTTCATCACCTGCAATCTTAACTCCACTACTTCAAACCACCCCAAGTGTCAATTGCTCTCCATTACCATAACCACCCACACCCACATAGCAGCTGGCTATAATGAGAGAGCAGGAAAAAGTAGAAGGAAGAAAGTACCTGCCAATATTGTCTCCCTTCTGTATGATCGTCCGTGGTGCAGGGGTCCAGAGTGCACACTGTGGAGCCCACCAGCAGGCTGTCTGACACGTGTTTCGCCGGGGCTCATTATAGCCAGCTGCCTGGATTCCCTGCGCTGCTGTACGGCAACAGGGATACTGGTGAGACTGGGCTGTAACCGCAGAAGCAGCTTTCTAATTTCTGGTGCCAGTTCCTGGGACTCTCATTCCCTGTCCTCTAATATCTAAGACAGGCAACAGCAGATCCTGGGCATATAAGCACACCACTCTATACCTGTATCTATATCAGGAAAATATTTAGTACCATATGTACTCTCCCAGATCGGAATAGAGGGACGCCTCTAATAACCTCCATATTATATATATATAGGTGGTATCCGTGGTGTTCAGCATTTTAATATTGTGGTATCATTATACCTTTTGCATGTTGTATGTATTTGTTTATTATTTCACCTTTAGTTTTGTATTTGTATGTCAATTGTGATACATGTTTTTTATATTTATATGTTATTTGTATATCTAAATATACAGGTGGATCCACTCAACCTTAGAATATCCTACCCTAGATAACAGTACATTACACCTTTATTAACTAATATCACATTAGAAGGCTGTGGTGGGCTCATCCTATGTATTATTTTTTCACTGGTTCCGGTGGATTACTGAGGGACTACTTTCACTAGACATACCATATGTATGTTTCCTGTGATCATTGAAATATTGCATCTTAATATGTGTACTAGTTAGGGTGGTACTTTGATGAATTATCTATTCCAATTGTGCATATATTTATAACTATACCCCCAGCACCATATGCATGGTTTCTGTGATTAGTGAAGTATCGCATGTGTACTATTTAGGGTGGCATTTCGATGAATTGTCGATTTCAATTGTGTATATCATTAGTATCATTAGCAAATATTTATAACTATACTTCCAGTACTGTCAAATAGACCTGGATATAGTGGATCACTGTTAATAGATATAGTGTATCATACACTATTAATGTTCTTATTTGTCTATGCTGTCTTTGTATAATAAGTTGATTTCGAGTGTCTATGTTTCATTTTAAGAATTTAATAAACTTTAGTTTTAATATCAACATCAATACATCTATTTCAGATATATTAAATGGGTAAATATATGGTGGTCTGTCTGCTAATTGAGACATTAATGTAATTTTCACATATGATCATGATCTCACTTAGATGTAATCAGTTTGTCCTATTTCTCCAATACTAATTTTGTAGCCATCAATACAGCACAGGAGTGTGCTCTGATAGGAGTCTTTTCTTTTTTTTCTCTCCTCTTCTAAACCTTGATAATATTTACTCCTGGGATGCACCTCCAGTTTTTGAAATATACCTAGATACGTGTATCCAATAAATCTATAATTAGATCGTTAGAATTAAATGTTTTCCTGTGCAATCAATCTTCTTCCCCTTTTCCTGTATGATAAAATTGGACTTGCACAGACTAGGGAATTCAGTATTTTAACTTTATTGGTGCATTAACTGTGGGAGTATATGCAATGCGTGTCAGAAAGCACAAACTACTGTAGTCAGAGAGGCTAGAAGTATGGGAATAGCCTATTCGAAAAAGGAACTATAGAAACATACCTACCAACTGTTCCACCAGCATGAGTGCACAAGTACCTGGTGCTGGTCAGACCTCACCAGTTAGGGGGAGATGTATCAAGCAGTCTAAAGAGTGGACAAGTTGCCCATAGCAACTAATCAGCTTTTATATAATCAATGTAGCACTTGATAAATGCTAGCTACAAGTTGATGATCAGTTGCTATAAGTAACTTCTCCACTCTTTAGGAGGCTTGATACATCTCCCACTCCGTGCTAAACTAGAATAGGTGAGTCAGGAAATTATGACTTTGGCAGCTGAATAGGTCATATAAGACTAAAAAAAATAAAGTGGCCATTTCTAAAATTAGAAGTGAAAATTGTAAGCCACTGCATTGACGTTCGGTCTCTCCACAATGTTTTATAGCAGGTAGATTGTGATTTTAGGAGGCACGGTATAGGTAAATACTCATGTTTTTGGAAAAGGACTGTTTTCAAGTTTAGTTTATCTAGTCCCAGAAAAACTTCCCATCTTGCACCACATTAACCAGTGTTTTTTTTTTGTTTGTAAAGAAACACACGCAAGAATTTTTTTTATCACACATTAAAATCATAAAGCAATCAAGTCATTGCAGAGATGTTGGTGCCATTCCTGTGTTTCCTGAGGTAAATAGCAGATATGTGCAATTAATTGGGATATAGAAAAAAATATATACAATATACTAGAAATGAGGCCCAATCCAACCTCCACCCACCCAGGTCCGTCTAGCCCTCTACTTTCATTGCTCTGCCCCCTTTCTGTCCACTGCTCTGCTCCATCCTGTCCCCCACCTTGGTCAGTCACTGGCAGCTCCTTCATCCCCCCCCAGCTCTGTACCGCCCCACTCCACCTTCACCGCGCTGTCAGCAGGTCCTTCCAGTACAGCAGTGATTAGCCAATCCACAGGCAAATGAATCTGATAAGAATAGCAAAGATCAACCTTTTTAAATGAAGTTTAATATGAGAAATTACATGCAATGCTTAGAGCATATGCGACAAATACATATAAAAAAAGGGGATGTAGTGGGCATCCTGGCGTGCGGGATGCTGACGGTCTGAATACCCATACCAAAATCCTGACCGGTCGGGATCCCAGCACCAGTATACTGACCACCGGCATCCTGAAGGTAAGAATCGGGGTGTTAGGGGGAGATTAGGGTTAGGCATTAGGCACCTGGGAAGTGGTGTTAGGTTTAGGGTGCGAGGAGGGGGAGGTTAGGTTTAGGCACAAGGGGGGGGGGGGGGTTAGGGTTAGAAAACTACTAACCGGTGTTCTCTATGGGTGTCGGGATTTTGGCTGTCGGGATATCGCGGTCGGTATTCTGACCAGCGGCATCCCGGCAGCAGGGATGTCAAACCAACCCATAAAAAAAAAAAAAAAAAAAGGACATACAAAGATATTCCTAGTCAAATCATTTCAAGTAAAACAAAAAGGTAAAATAAACAGAAACGTCTCACTTGGATAATAATAATGGTTTGCAGGGAGACGCAAGTTGATTAAACAATTCTGCATTTTCATATTGGCTCCCAAAAACTGAACACTTCTGTACATTTCATGCCAATTTATCCCTATCATGAGCTGTCAAATGGCTCTCCTTCTTGTAGTCAATGGTCAGTTACAGTGTACTGTAGATGCAAATAAGGTTTAACAACTCTTCTCAAAAAGCATGCAGTACCATAAAACATCGCATATTTCGCAACATCTACATCAGAAAAATATAAATAATAGAACATCTCATTACGGACAAATAGATAATCTATTAATTCCTCTTTACCAAAAGGGAATTTAACCTGGCTGGTAGATTCTTATAAAAGCAGGGTCTGACATTTCCATTTCGGAATCGGTATATAATGCCGGCTGTCGGGATGTCTCGTGTCAAAATACAGACATCGGCATACAGATGGTTGGTATCCTGACAGGGGGGGTGAGATAAGTATACTTACCCTCCGCTCTTCTCCTCCTAACCCTCTCTAGTAGCCTAACCCTCACCACCCCGCACCCTAACCTTCCCAGTTAGTGCCTAAACCTAACCCCCCCCCCCCCAGTGCTGTTTAACCCTCCCCCCTCGGGGTGCCTAACCTTATTCCCTCCCCCCCCCAAAAAAAACCTATGCTACCTAAAGCTACCCCCCCCCGCGGGTAACAGCTAAGGGCACCCCGGACTTACCTCGTTCGGGCTGAATTCCGGCGTTGGGATTAAGATAGACGTCGTTATTTCAACGCCTATCTTAAGTCCCTTGTCGGGCTTCCCCCATCAGGATTTAGACCGGCAGCATTGCGGCCACCGGTCTCATAACTACATCCCTTAACCTCACATGAAAATGGACATATTAGAAACAGTTTATATGCTTATGACCTTAATAATAAAGCATCATCAGTTTCCTGATCTAAGCAGCTCTAACTTGCATCAAACTGCCCCTTTGTCTCTGAACAGGTCATAAGAGAAACATCAACTTTGAAAATAAAGTGATCAAATGAATACACATTTACTTGTAGCATTACCACGTGATATTATATTTCACGGACAACAGACTTAAGCTGGGTACACACCTGAGCGACCAGCTGACTAACTGTCCTGCCAACAGATTTGGTAAGCCATAGACACTGACCTGGCCACTAAACATATCTGGCCATACATCACAACTGGGTGGGCATTTAAATTTGCCCGCCCAGTTGTGATGTCAGTGTTCACAGTTCCTGCGGTCCAGTGTAGGACCTGTACACAGGCAGATGTACAGAAGATATCTGCAATTTATATAGTCATCTGCAGGGCCAACATGATAGGTCTGTGAACGTCATCATTCATAGACAAATTAGCTGTACAGCCATGGCCAAAAGTTTTGAGAATGATACAAGTATGTGTTTTGATAAAGTTTGCTGCTTCAGTGTTTTTAGACCTTTTTGTCAGATGTTACCATGGAAGGGTCAACACTGAAAATATTGACTCTTTGCATAAACTTAATGTAATTGTCAAGAAATGCCTTTGACACTTATGAAATGCTTGTAATTTTACTTCAGTATACCATAGTAACATCTGACAAAAAGGTCTAAAAACACTGAAGTAGCAGACTTTGTGAAAACCAATACTTGTGTCATTCTCAAAACTTTTGGCCATAGCTGTACAAAGGGCCAGGTGTACTTGGCGATATATTGTTTGTAGGCTGTATGAACGATATATAGCAGTGTCTACAAAGCTTTAGGTGTAGATTTACTATGCAGTGCTTTTCAAAGCGTAGTCTTCAGCTAATTCAGACAATGGATTTAAAAAAGGCAATTATATTCTATAACTGCCCTTTAAATCCAGCAGCTGAGACCACTGAAGACAAAGCAGGTTTGTAAAGCACTGCATAGTAAATTTAGCCCTTAATGTGCTGAACATTTGCCATAAGATGAATAATAAATTGGATTTGCTTTAAATCTAAGCCAAGGGGTAAGAAAGAATAGCACACAGCCGATTGTAATTTGTAGTGAGAAAAACTATCACTGCATCTTATATAAAAGGAATAAAAAAATATCACCTATTAAAATTTGTGTGCAAGAAAAGAAACATCTTACAGCCATGTGCAAAAACAGAATGATACAAAGCAAAGAATTCTGTACTGTGGTAGAATTTCTCTTTAATATTGAACAGTCTAGTGCTGCTCTGCGAAAAATAGTTTACCACAGACTGAAAACTAGGCATTGGTACAACGTAATAGAAGAACAAAATATGTATTAAGCATCGTCACTGTTCCAGACTCAACTTGTAACAGCTAGTTTTAATTTAAGTATGTGTGCTCAAGAAGTATGGTTTGATTACCACAGTTAAGATAAACCTGACCCACAGATTTAGTACAAAATAGAAAGATTCCCATTGTAATCATATCTTAAAATGTCAAGATACTGTTGTTGGACAAAAAAAAAAAAGTGTAAAAATTGTGCACAAAAGAAGCATATAATTATGGGAAGTAACCAATCAGACCCCATTCATACCACTTCATTTAACTATAGAGGTGGATGGCAAAAAAAAAACCTACTTGTCCATCCAGTATTGATTTATTTGAAGTGGCTGCTATCAATAACTTTATCCCAGCTGGTAATTGTGGTTTATCTCAATTGTATGTATATTCCAGAGTACCTTCTGTAGTAGGTTATGGTGAATACATTTTTAACTTGTCCCCATGTGTATAGTAGAGGATTAACGTTAATATTTTCCAGACGATTAGATTATCATGCAATAGAACTAAAAAAAAAAAGAAACATATGTATTCATATTGTTTATCCAGTCGATTCTATACCTATAAATTGCTGCCAGGTTATATTTCTCGATATTTTGGAAGAAACCCACACAAACATAGGGAGCTCATATACAGAGGTGTCCACATAAATCTTACCTCCGTGTGCTACATGTTGCATTACACAACATGTGAGCGCCGTGAGACTTGGTAGCACTGAGCGTCCTTTCGTGATAATTTTTACCATCAAATGCATCTTATTTGCACAGCCATGTGGATAGTATGCACAAGCAGCCTATGTTGATTAAAATAATATGTGGCATGCATGTATTCTGTGTGCAACTGCGGGTATGCTGCATTTCATTTTAATTAGCAGAAGCTGCTTGTGTGTCCTAATAAAGAATTTCGGCGATATAGAGTCAGGTCATGGTAGTGCGCCACTAGAAGTGCTGTTTTAACGCGCAAGTAAGATGTATGTGGCACATCTGTAATCTCCACAAACATAGGGCCTTGGTCGGGAATTAATCTTATTACCAATGTGCTTTGAGGCAGTATTGTTAACCATTATGCTTTGCTGACAGTTACCTTCATGCACAAATATTTTTTGTGTGAAAGAGAAACAAAAATTATTAAATACTTACTTTTGTAAAGTCAAACTCAGTGATCCAGTGCATGCCTTAATCTTGTTTTGTGCCTCCAAGTGAGTCATTCCATCAGTGCTTATACCATCAATGGTAAGGACAACGTCACCAATCCCAATGTTTGCTTTAGCAGCCTTCCCGCCATCATTCAACTAATTGGGGGCAAAGAGAAATAAAAACATCAAGATATGTAAGCATAACTTAGGTCTCATTTATTACATTGGTAGAAACAGGTGAATAGATTTGGAATCTCCGGTTTACTTACGCATTTAATTATTGCACCTCCACTTTCATAATACCCTAATCTGTTTAGCATGTTTTTTTTGTATTCTACAAATAGTTCACAGGATTATTTTGTATCATGTGTTTTTATTTTGCAAATGACAAATTGAAATACTTAATGAGATTTTGCAATGATGAATGCCCATATACCCAGTATGAGTGATAAGACCCTTATGGGTAGATTTGCTAAAGCTTCTAAAAATGCAAACAAAGTGGTGTTGCTTCTAGCAACCAATCAGATTACATGTTTTTCTAAGATGCAATAGTGAAATGTAGCTACAATCTGATTGCTATGGGCAACATCACCTAATTTTTAGCAGCTTTAGTAAATCTACCCCATAGAACCACTAATAGAGTGCTTCATTTATAGCAGTTGCCTCCCATTAAAGCTGAACATGCTTACAAGTATTCAGATGCCCCCACAAACGTCAGCACCAGATGATATAGGCTTCTCACTAATAGGGTATCACTACAAGTAATGTAAAATCCACACCAGCCCTTTAGTAAAATATAATGACCTCTGACTTTAATGTAACAACTTGGTTCCTTTCCTCAGCAGAGTTGCTAGGGAGCCATAGTATAGTACTCCAGGATTATGCAGAATGCTGACATGCAAATAGATATAATAATAGTGTAATTACTATTACTGATGGTAGATACCATGTAGCTAGATAAATCAAATCCAATATACACATACGCACGAAACTCAGCATTGGAGATAAACAGAATAACTAAAAACATTCCAAAATCACTGTGCCGCCATGCTACTCCACAGAACCACTTGTAACAATTGGAAAAAAACAAAACAATTCCAAAGCTGCTCTACAAGGTGAGCGTGGTGAGGGATGGATATAGATAGATAGATAAAGATATATATATATATATATATATATATATATAAAAATTTTTACTTTTTGCAAGATCTGAGTTACCATACTGCTCACGAAAAGTTCTTACCCCTTGTGTAGGTCAAGTAAATTTAGGGCACGTTCACATAACTGCAAATCAATTTGACGTGAACACATTGACAGATACTAATTTTTAAAAGGTGTACTTCTTGCAGGCATTGTAAGCTAAAACAACAATGCACAATGATGATGACTTTCAGCAGCAAAGTCTCGCCGATATTGAATTACTGATTGTGTACTTCCATCATTAGCATTACAGCAATAGAGCATGAAGTTGCAGCCATTTTTCATGTAGACTATTGCAAAATATAAAATCCCCATTGATTCTAAAAGGGGCAAAAAGAGGTTTTATTTAATTTGTATTTTTGTTGGGCTTTAATTAAATGTTATGATACATGCATCTTTCACATTTATTCATAATACTACAAAGATAATATTAATCTCTCAGTTTTGGGAAACTTAATTATATTATATTGTGTAGCTATATGGTATTGCAGCTTTGGCACTTATTGAAATGATCAAGCAATGTCTCTTTACTTTGTATCGCATATAAATTGGTGTGGTACGATAAGTCAGCATTCATAAGGTTAACATGATCCATGTCAACATTCATGTAGATACTGATGAAATGTTGACATTGTCCCTGGCAGTGACTTACCTGCTCTCCAGGGGCTGCAAAGGCGTCTTCTGGGTTCCAGCGGTCATGTGATTGTCAGTTACACAGGACTCATTTGATGGACTGGCAGTCAACAGATCGACAATGAAAAAGAAGACAGTACCTAGGTAGACACCAAATGGTTGACAGGTACAAAAAGTCAACATTTCAATGGTCGACACATGCTTTTGTTTTTTAGGTTAGGCACTAGAGGGATAGTTAGGGTTAGGCACCAGGAAGGAGTGATGATTATGGTTAAAAAAAAAAAAAACACCATGTGTTGACCATTCCAATGTCGACCTTTTGTACCTGTTGCCTGTCTACCATTTGGTGTTGATCTTTTGACTGAAAATTTTAGTATAGCTCTTTTAATCCATACCCCTTTTGATGGAGCTGCAGCGAGTATACCTGCCCAATCCTATCCTAACCCAAACCTGCCCCCCTAGTACAGGTCTGGCCAACCTGTCGCCTTCCAGCTGCTGTGAAACTACAAGTCCCAGCATGCTTTAACAGCTGATCATTGGGAGGACATGCTGGGATGTCTAGTTCCACAACAGCTGAACAGCCACAGGTTGACCAGGCCTGCCCTAGTACCTTATCATAATGTTAACATTTTTACAATGTCAGCGGTTCACATATTAGCAATGTCGACATTATGGTGTTGACATAGTTACTGTCGACCTAATTATATAAACAGCCGTTTAGTCTTTTCTACATGCATCTTTCCCTACATATGTTACATGTGTCTGTCTACCTTTAAATGACTCCATTAGATCTATAAATAATACTAAAAATATAAACACATTCACTTTGGGAATGCAGTATTCCAATTTACAACACTCTGGGACAGACTAAGGAGGGAAAACATTTAACAGAGATAAGCCACTTTTTCGCAAAAAACGCCTTATCGTGCAAATTTGCGCTATCCTATTAACTGCGGTTTGACGGTGTTATTTTTTACATGCATTTCACGCAAATTCGTTTTCACCACCTCCTGAGGTGAACAATTGGGAAAAAAAAAATAATCCACATTTCAAGGTAAAAATGTCAGGACTTGGTTCAGGACCACCAGAACACCCCTCCTTAAGTAACTAATTAGGCAAAATGAATATTTCAATTAGCTTCATTTGGCCAATAATGACATGTCATTTTTGGGGTTAAAAAGTTCATGAAAATGGGTTAATTGATGTAGGACAGGTATATGGGAGTGCTATGTAAACAGGACAGGTGTTTTTAGGATTGCAGGTGGGTGTCAGAGTTGTAATTTGAAGGTGTTTTAGAAGTGTCTATAAATTATACAAATATATACTTATAGGTATTTTTATGGTAATCTGTATGAGATGCCGGCGCTTGGTATCCCAAAAGGGTTAACCTACAGACACTCGTTGGTCAGTATGCTAACCCTCCCCCTCTCCCTACTCTCCACTCTTTGGTGCCCAACCCTAACACTAACCCTTCCCCTTAGTGTCTAACCCTCCCACTAGTGCTTAACCCTTACCACCACCACCCCAACCCCCCAACACCCCGATACTTACCTTCAGTATCCCGGCGGTCAGGATGCTGGCACCAGGCTTCTGAATGGAGTCAGGGTTTTGGAGCCGGTAATGGGAGTGTCCAGACAGCCGGGATGCCGAATGCATACCCTTTTTTTTCCCCCCAATTTAAAAAGAACATTTTGCAAAAATACTTGCTATCATTATTTGACTTTTAGAAATGATTAATAAAACAGCCATTTGAAAAAAATTTATAAAACACCAAATACTTTTATTAGGGCCACTACTACACTTCTACTTTGTTATCCAAAATATCTTTGCCTTTTTTTTGGATACAGGCAGATTTCCTAGTAAAAAAAAATAAAAACTATTTTCAATCGAATGCTGCATCACGACTTTAGGAATGGGATCGCATAAAAAAAACGGGAGAGCACATAGACAAGTGGCATTCACATGCAAACGTTGTGATAACTTAGCGCGCTATAAGTTTTTGTATTATCGTGGCTATTTGACCTGCTCCCAGAGTGACGGTTCAAAGAAACAATTTCAAATCAAAATATATTATTAATGTGTATGTATATATATATATATATTATATACATACATATATATACATACACATACACACAGATAAATATATATATATTTTTTGTTTTTTTTTAGGGGTGTGCACCGCCCACTTTTCGTGTTTTGGATCTTTCTTCGTGTTTTGGATCTTTCTTCGTGTTTTGGATCTTTCTTCGTGTTTTGGATCTGGTTTGGTTTTGCCAAAACCACCCTTTCGTGTTTTGGGTTTTAGCTCTGTATTTTTTTGGAATAAAGCATAAAAACAGCTAAAATCACAGAATTTGTTTTATGGGTTTTTTTTGTTCCTACGCTATTATTAACCTCAATAACATTCATTTCCAGTCTATTCTGAACACCTCACAATATTGTTTTTAGGCAAAAAAGTTGCACAAAGGTAGCTGGATGACTATGCTTAGCGACACAAGTGGGCGGCACAAACACGTGGCCCAACTAGGAGTGGCACTGCAGTGGCAGACAGGAAGGCAGTTTGAAAAACTAGGCCCAAAAGAGTACATACTTGGCGCTGCTACTTTGTTTATGCACATGCGGCTAACTCACACACAAACACTGAAATAGAAACAAATATATAATGTTTTAATTGTTTCCGGCACTTTGGGGGTTACACCACCCTTCAAAAGAAGAGCCAGCCGGCCCTTGCCTTAGGACACAGGCGCACGCTTGACGCTGCTACTTTGTTGATGCACGTGCGGCTAATGCGCACACAAACAGAAAAAAAAAAAAAAAATTTTGCACTTGGTGGAGGGGGGGGGGGATGTTACCCCTGATGAACAGAGTACCCCCTGGACAACACTACAGCGCCCATTTAGGACTACAGCCTTTATGGGACACTACACAACACAGCCCAGCCAGCCCCTATGGACAACAGCAGCACCAGCACAGCAAACCCCCACCCTCCCTCTTCACTGTCCACAGCCGGAGTAAAAAATGGCGCCGACGCGGGGCCCTTTTATAGAATATAAAACCCGTGAGAATCAGCCAGCGGGATGATGACGTTTTGCCTCGGGGGGGGGGGGGGAGGAGAGAGGGAGATAAATCCCCTTGAGCAGGGCCGGCACCCCTCCCCAGCATTCCGATTTTCACTGACACGCTGTTCCACCCACGGGCCGAAGTGGCCCGTGGGTGGTCAAATCGGGAGGTTGGGGACCCCCACCGCCGCAGTTGTGCGGCAGTGCCGGACCCCCGGAGTGTGAATGTAAGCATACGTGCGGCAACCATTCACTGACGGGAGAGGGCTGGGGGAAGCCCAGCCAGTAACGGAGTGCTGGGCTTTACCCCCAGCCTGACGCTATTTGGAGGCGTGCCATGCCTCAAAATAACGTCACACAAGGGGCGTGGCCTATGGTAATTAGCCACACACCCAAATTCAGTCACAGGCTGCAAAGCCGCGCGCCTTCTGATAGGCCAGCACAGGGTGCTCCGAACCCTGGAGCCGGCCCTGCCCTTGAGTGACCAGAAAAGGATTCAACCAGCACTCCAATGTAAAAATAGAAAAATGTGCCATAAAAAGCCATTAAGCAGCCATAGAGTTATGAAGCAAGTCAGAAAGTCAGGACATATCATATCATCAGACAAGTAATCATGCTCTATTGAACCATGAGTCCGGAAGTCATATGTTCCATACCATTTCCCGACAGCTGTTTCGGTTAATACAGTTTCAAGAGGCAGCATCCACCACATTTAGAGACAAAACAGGCTTACATACACAAGAGGCATGCTTATCTAATCAAACACCATGGCATCATGCGCCCGCCTCCATCCACCCACGCTGCCCGGCACATCCCCCAACAGATCGGAACAGCCACGAACCGCCGGACCGGAAGTAAAGCCGAAAAGCGGAACCAGGGTGCACCATCCAAGAAAAGGGGGAAGACCAAGGCACGGGCACTCCCGGAAGCAGCAGCACGGTGATCATTGTAAACAAAGTGCACACATGTAGAATACATAGAAATCACACAAAGTAAAAATTAATAAACGAATATCAAGAATCCAGTGAGTGTCAAAAGAACATACAATTTAAGAGAATACATAAAAAGATCAATAGCAATATAGTATCATGAATCAATCCATATGAGAAAATTCATAAGAAAATTTATGCATAAATTCCAGCATATGTAGTCTCATGCCTGGCTAAAGGAAACCAATGATATCACAAAAAGGCTGACAAACAAAACTCCTCATTTAAACCCGTAGGTAGGTACCATACTATTGAGTTTATGGATCCAATGGCACTCATGTTGCAATAAAAGATTGTGCCCATCTCCCCCCCCCCCATGTAGGGTGGAACATGATCCAATGGCATAAAACTAAAGTCCTTCAGGCTATGTCACATGGCAACAAAATGTTTTGCCACTGGTGGAGTGTTTGAATCCATCTTCAGAAATGCTTTTTTAATTGAAGACCTATGCATCGCAATTCTCTCCTTAACCATGCGTATGGTCTTCCCAACGTAAATCAGAGTGCATGGGCACATGATGACAAACAGCATATTTGGTCTCACAGTTCATGTGGAATTGCAGTTTGCATTTCATCCCAGTGACAGGATGAACAAATGAATTGCCTGTTCTTAAATGTTGGCAATTGACACAACCAGAGCATTTGAATGCTGCTTTGTGTAGCTGAAGCCAACTGTTCTTCAATGGGGTATTAGATCCAATATCAGAGAGACTAATCAGTTGCTTCAGATTATGGCTGTGCTTATAACAAAATAATGGCACATTATGGCATAAATTGCCCATAACTGGGTCAGTGGCAATAATATGTCAATGCTGCAGGATCGATATGCGCAGCAGTCCAGAAGTAATGGAATATGTGCTATAAAACACTAGTCTCTCATTGCTCTCCTTTTTACAGACTGAAATGAGTATAACTCATCACGATTGAGACAGACATTTCTGTATCGCTTTTTGCACTTCAGACCAATGATAGCCCCTTTGGATAAAACAGCGTCCCATTGTGTTGAGTGTCTCTTGCAATTTCTCACGATCAGATATAATGCGAAATGCTGATGAGTTGGGAAAATGGCAAGCCATTTTTTAAAAGGTTTGGGATGAAAGCTAGATGCCAACAATAATGTATTTTTATCGGTAGGCTTCTTGAAGATGATAGTAGAAAAACAATTATTCTCTACAATCACTGTCACATCTAGAAAATCAATGCGACTCGGACTACACATGCTGGAAAATCTTATTAACCCAGGAATATGTTGAGAATCTCCACAAACTGTCCCAGCAAGTCCTCGCTTCTAGCCCACACCATGAACAGGTCATCAATATATCTAACGTAGAAATTGATACATTTTGAAAAAACTGGATGGGTCATGATATGTGGTCTTTCATATAAAAAATAATTCTTATGTAATATTACCTCCATCAAAACCAATAAAAATTTGATAGGTGGACCATCATAGTGTGGACTGGAGCTCACGACCTCCCAGACTGCTCGTATACCCTCTGCATGACAAATAGGCCTCAGTTTTGTCCAAGGTTTTATCCTTTGTTCAAATCCACAGACAGAAACCGTTTGACTGTTAAGTGGAACTACACAGGTTTCACAGACAATTAAAAAAGTTCAAAACTGTTTTGCCAAACAAGGAGGTATATCCAGTACTAGAACTCCATTTATAGTAAAAAGTAAGTTTGATCCGCCATCTACGAACGCATCTATTGAGACGTTCAGGCGTTTAATTAAAACTAATGTTTTGCCTCATATGCAAAAAACCCATATGTATCATTCTAACCTCACTATGACAGAGAGACTAGCTGTTAAGACTCTTCGTGATAACAATAAACTTGTGATTCGCCCCGCCGATAAAGGCGGTGACATCGTGTTACTCAATCGATCCATTTATGTGGAGGCAGTTATGAGAGTTGTCTGATGAGACCTGTTATAAGAAACTAACTTACGATCCCACAGATAATTACAAAAGGGAGATTGATTCCATCATACAGATGGGTCTCTCCAATAATTGGATCGATGAGCACACTGCCAAATTTCTTATACAGGAGTTTCCTAGGATATGCTTAATGCATGCCTTGCCGAAAATACCAAAGTCCCAGAATCGGCCGCCTGGGCGACCTACAGTATAATATCTTCCATTGGCTCCTTGGGACAATCTTTGTCCCAATATGTAGACTATTTCTTGCAGCCTGTCGCCCAGAATATTTCCTGAGGGACACGTCTGATTTATTTAAAAAAAACTGCAATCAATTGGTCAGCCACCAGCCCATTGTCTGCTGGTGACACTAGATGTCACCAGGTTGTATACTAATATTTGTCATGAAGAGGGTATGAGCAGTCTGGGAGGTTGTGAGCTTTAGTCCACACTATGAGGGTCCACCTATCGAATTTTTATTGGTTTTGATGGAGGTCATATTACATAAGAATTATTTTTATATGAATGACAACATATCATGACCCATCCAGTTTTTTCTAAATTTATCAATTTCTATGTTCGATATATTGATGACCTTTTCATGGTGTGGACTGAAAGCGAGGACTTGCTGGGACAGTTTGTGGAGACCCAACATGATTCCTGGGTCAATAACATTTTCCAGCATGTGTAGTCCGAGTCGCATTGATTTTCTAGATGTGACAGTGATGGTAGAGAATAATTGTTTTTCTACTATCATCTTCAAGAAGCCTACTGATTAAAATACATTATTGTTGGCATCTAGCTTTCATCCCAAACCTTTAAAAACTGGCTTGCCATTTTCCCAACTCATCAGAGCAGTTTGCATTACATCTGATCATGAGAAATTGCAAGAGACACTCAACACAATGGGACGCTGTTTTATCCAAAGGGGCTATCATTGGTCTGAAGTGCAAAAAGCGATACAGAAATGTCTGTCTCAATCGTGATGAGTTATACTCATTTCAGTCTGTAAAAAGGAGAGCAACGAGAGACTAGTGTTTTCTAGTACATATTCCATTACTTCTGGACTGCTGCGGATTGGCATTGGCATATTATTGCCACTGACCCAGTTATGGGCAATTTATGCCATAATGAGCCATTATTTTGTTATAAGCGCAGCCATAATCTGAAGCAACTGATTAGTCCCTCTGATATTGGATCTAATACCCCACTGAAGAACAGATGACTTAAGATACACAAAGGGGCATTCAAATGCTCTGGTTGTGTGAATTGCCGACATTTAAAAACAGGCGATTCCTTTGTTCATCCTGTCACTGGGATGAAATACAAACTGCAATTCCATATGAACTGTGAGACCAAATATGCTGTTTAGGTCATCATGTGCCCATGCAACCTGATTTACGTTGGGAAGACCATACGCATGGTTAAGGAGAGAATAGCGATGCACAGGTCTTCAATTAAAAAAACATTTCTGAATATGGATTCAAACACTCCACCAGTGGCAAAGCACTTTGTTGCCATGTGACATAGCCTGAAGGACTTTAGTTTTATGCCATTGGATCATGTTCCACCCCTACATAGGGGGGGTGGGGGGGGGGGACAGATATGCTGCAATAAAAGATTGTGCCTGAGTGCCATTGGATCCATAAACTCAATAGTATGGTACTTACCTACGGATTTAAATGAGGAGTTTTGTTTGTTTGTCAGCCTTTTTGCGATATCATTAGTTTCCTTTAGGCGGGCATGAGACTACATATGCTGGAATTTATTAATTAAAATTTTCTTATATGAATTTTCTCATATGGATTTATTCATGATACTATATTGCTAATGATCTCTTTTTATGTATTCTCTTACATTGTATGTTCTTTTGGCACTAACTGGATTCTTGATATTCGTTTATTATTTAAAATTTTTTACTGTTTGTGTGATTTCTATGTATTCTACATGTGTGCACTTTGTTTACAGTGATCACCATAAATCACCTTGCTGCCGCTTCCGGGAGTGCGCGCGCCATGTTCTTCCCCCTACCTCGGATGGCGCAGCTTGGTTCCGCTTTCCGGCGTCACTTCCGGTCCGGCGAATCGTGGCTGTACCGATCTGTTGGGGGATGTGCCGGGCAGTGCGGGCGGACGGAGGCGGGTGCATGATGCCATGGTGTTTGATTAGATAAGCAGGTCTCGTGTATATAAGCTTATTTGTATCTTAATGTGGTGGATGCTGCCTCTTGAAAATGGTATTAACCGAAACAGCTGTCGGGGAATGGCATGGAACATATGGCTTCCGGACTCTTGGCTCAGTAGAACATGATTACTTGTCTGATGATGTGATATGATGTCCTGACTTTCTGGCTTGCTTCATAATTATATGGCTGCTTAAGGCACTTTAAAAATAATTTTTCTATTTTTGCAATAACATTGGAGTGCTGGTTGAATCCTTTTCTGGTAACTCATGGGGATTTATTTCTACATATTCCGTAACGTTGCACCCTACCGTTTTCTTTTAAGTGTGTGCGGACCACTGTTTTTGCAATATATATATATATATATATATATATATATATATATATATACACATATACATACATATATATATATATATATATACACACATACATACACACACACACACACACATACATACATACATACATACACAGTCAGGTGCATAAATATTGGGACATTGAAAGAATTTTCATATTTTGGCCTCTATTCACCACCACAATGGCTTTGAAATGAAACAAACAAGATGTGCTTTAACTGCAGAGTTTCAGATTTAATTTGAGGGTAATTACATCCAAATCAGGTGAACGGTGTAGGAATTACAATGGTTTCTATATGTGCCTCCCACTTTTTAAGGGGCCAAAAGCAATGGGACTATCAACTCAAAAGCTATTTCATGGACAGGTGTGGGCTATTCCCTCATTATTTCATTATCAATTAAGCAGGTAAAAGGTCTGGAGTTGATTCTAGGTGTGATATTTGCATTTGGAATCAGTTGCTGTTGACTCTCAATATGAGATCCAAAGAGCTGTCACTATCAGTGAAGCAAGCCATCATTAGGCTGAAAAATCAAAACAAACCCATCAGAGAGATAGCAAAAACATTAGGTGTGGCCAAATCAACTGTTTGGAACATTCTTAAAAAGAAAGAACGCACCGGTGAGCTCAGCAACACCGAAAGACCCGGAAGACCACAGGAAACAACTGTGGTGGATGACAGGAAAATTATTTCCCTGGTGAAGAAAAACCACTTCAGAACAGTTGGCCAAATCAAGAACACTCTCCAGGAGGTAGGTGTATATGTGTCAAAGTCAACAATCAAGAGAAGACTTCACAAGAGTGAATATAGAGGGTTCACCACAAGATGTAAACCATTGGTGAGCCTCAAAAACAGGAAGACCAGAGTAGAGTTTGCCAAACAACATCTAAAAAAGCCATTACAGTTCTGGAACAACATCCTATGGACAGATGAGACAAAGATCAACTTGTACCAGAGTGATGGGAAGAGAAGAGTATGGAGAAGGAAAGGAACTGCTCATGATCCAAAACATACCACCTCATCAGTGAAGCATGGTGGTGGTAGTGTCATGGCGTTGGCATGTATGGCTGCCAATGGAACTGCTTCCCTTGTATTTATTGATGATGTGACTGCTGACAAAAGCAGCAGAATGAATTCTGAAGTGTTTCGGGCAATATTATATGCTCATATTCAGTCAAATGCTTCAGAACTCATTGGACGGCGCTTCACAGTGCAGATGGACAATGACCCGAAGCATACTGCAAAAGCAACCAAAGAGTTTTTTAAAGCTAAAAAGTGGAATGTTATGCAATGGCCAAGTCAATCCCCTGACCTAAATCCGATTGAGCATGCATTTCACTTGAAGACAAAACTGAAGGGAAAATGCCCCAAGAACAAGCAGGAACTGAAAACATTTGCAGTAGAGGCCTGGCAGAGCATCACCAGGGATGAAACCCAGCGTCTAGTGATGTCTATGCGTTCCAGACTTCAGGCTGTAATTGCCTGCAAAGGATTTGCAACAAAGTATTAAAAAGTGAAAGTTAGATTTAGGATTGTTTAATTTGTCCCATTACTTTTGGCCCCTTAAAATGTGGGAGGCACATATAGGAACCGCGATAATTCCTACACCGTTCACCTGATTTGGATGTAATTACCCTCAAATTAAATCTGAAAGTCTGCAGTTAAAGCACATCTTGTTTGTTTCATTTCAAAGCCATTGTGGTGGTGAATAGAGGCCAAAATATGAAAATTCTGTCAATGTCCCAATATTTATGCACCTGACTGTATATACACACATTTATACACACACACACACACACACACTTTAAATCGCTTTTCCCGACCTACAGACGTGTCCTCATACATCTAACTTCAATACGCAACGCAGCAGGATTTGCATGGAACGTAAGCCGCCACATTATGTGCAACTCTGCTAGTGTCAGGCGTCTTTTTTTGGCAAAAATGTGTCTAAGCCGCAATGCAATGCGACTAGGACGCACCAGCAGATTCTGCTGGTTAATTTGATATTTGTATATCTGTGTGCACCTGAGCCTGTATATGAAGCACAACGGAACTTGGAATGAAAAAAGCTGCGGCCGCTACATTGAAGCACTTTGAATAGTTCAGGGAATCAATCACACACATAGAAGTGTTGCATTTCAAATTAATCAGCACAGTTCCTAGTTGCATTGCGACTTTGATGCATTTTCGGCAAAAAAAAAAGAGACGCAAAAGACACCTGATCTAGCAGAGTCTCAAGGGACCTGCTGCGTTGCGAGGGGCTTTTTGCCACAACTGCAGCATAGAGGTGTAAGGACAGATCTGTACTCCAACAGATTAAGTCACTGTTGTTGATGACGGAGGACACACGTAATAGTTTAGCTTTCCAGCAGGTAAAGAAACTCTGCATTCGTGTAATACCACATTAGAATCGGTATAAATTACCACCAGACCTAAGCCCGGCAGATGAAATACAGACGCCGGACATCTGTCATATGAAGATCCCGACTAAGATGAGCAAGACCCCTAACCCTCCCTCAGGGGTGCCTAACCCTAACCTCCCCCCTAGTGCCTTAACCTAACCCCCTCCCCGCACAGCTATCAGCTCCCGAAGCCCGGCTTACCTACATTCGGTATGCCGGGCGTCGGGATTTCGGCGTGGGGCTTATGATAGGTGTTGGTATTTAGATGCCGATCATAAGTCTCATACCGGGAATTCACTGTCGGGAAGCAGGCGGTCAGCATTTCGACCGCCGGCTACCTGACTACATCCCACCTCATTCTATGCATACTATTGTGCAGAGGTTCTCAAAAGTTGGAAACTGTATTCCAACTGAAAACATGAAAATATTGTCCGATTATCAATTGACAAGCATAGCTCAGGTATTTAAACTTTTGACATATGCAATTATGTTTACTTACACTGTAACAGTATCTGACCAGGGCAGTTCAGTTTCTATGCTAGCATTAGCCTGACTGTAAATATTGCTTTATTATAACCTCAGCTGCATGCTCATGTGGGATGAGTCCGTGGAGAGGGGATATTTTAACAGCTTCCCTATTACAGTGCAATGACATACTGCTTACAGGCATCAACAGAATGACACTTACTATACGAGGCAAATGTCAATTGGATCTGTTGCCTTACCAAACAAGTATGGACCAAGAAATTTAATACAGAGGGACTTTACTCCTAAATGTTATCTCCAGACATCCCTGTACAATGACATCTAGAATGATGAATCGTGATGTTCCCAATTTTAGGAACAATGACACCTTAATTATGAATCAAGGAGCCTTTAAAAAGGATAATTTGTGGAACTAGTAAAGTTTAGAAAACAAAATTTGCTGTCAAACAAAAAAGGAGCGCCCTAGCATTTCTTAAGCTGGCCACACACATAGCGATTTTCTCCCCCATCTAGCCGATTCCGACACATCGGAACGACAGATCGGGTAAAAAATTACCAAATTGTGAGTCCCCACTCACGATCACGATGCGACGCATGCCCCCGCAGGTCGCACATCGCATCTTCAGATCTGCCGTGCTGTAGGGCAGATCTGACGATCTAGACTCAAATGCACTGTGAAAAAGTCTGGCTGCAGGAGATCGGATGATTGGACGAAGATTGGACAGCATATCGTGTGTAGCTGCTGGGAGAGTTTCAAGGGAAATTGCACACATCGTCGGAACGTGAGTATAATCGGTATGTGTGTGGCCAGCTTTAGTGGAGAGCCCTCTTTAGAAGACTGAATAGAGGGCCTGATTCAGAGCCGGACGCTCTGACCAGAGCACTCACTCTGAATCAGGGCCCTCCTACATGAAAATGGAGCGACCTTATGGACGCTCGCATAGCTGTGGGTTACCACCCACAGCTTAAGCGAGCGTCCATGATGATGGTCAAGACCATCGCGACCATGGGGATTGCGACGGAGACCCAGAGCCAAAATCACTCCCACTGACATCACTAATGTCAATTAACATCGACAGCACGCCCCCTTTGGTGCGAGACCCGGAGCGACGGAGAGCCCGTCGCTAATCGGGTCTCGCGCAAGCGCACGACGGAGTTCCCTCCGTCGTGCGCATGCGCAGTGGGGCAACATCGACCCGCTTGCGAGCGTCCTGCGCTCGCGAGCGGGTCTGAGTGACCCCCAGTATTCGAATAGTCAAAGTATTCTGCAATCAGTTCAGATTGGCAATTTAGTTCAAAGCAATGTGCGCAGAATGTGGAGCAACCAATATTCTTGCCCATTTGTATTGCACACTATAGTGGTGCACAGGAAAAAAAACCAAAAATGCCTACCATATTAAACCCTCAGTTATGAAAGCAATTAGGGCTAAAATATATCTTAGAACTGCAAAGGAGTCCAACTTGTCGTCTAAATCGTAGAAAAAGACAACCCAAAAAAACAAATTACCTGCTCCCAAATAGTGCGGAGTACGGTGGTAATTTTGGCTAAATTTTACTCGGTGTTAGAAGGAGCATATAAAATTCTGCCATTTACTGGGGAAAAAAATAGGCTTCGCACACAGGTGAGAAAACCCTCAATGGGGAACAAGTTATACAGTATTATGTGCACATATATGTTGCTGTATATGAACAGTTTTTTTTTTATGATCCGTGTCATGTCAAAACTACATGGATAATCATTGCCACAGTTCAGTTATTAGGGCCTGATTCAGAGATAAATGGAAGTGCAGTACTGCGAATTTGTGCTAATCCTGCAACCCATGTGCCTCATACTGAGACGCCCACTGTATGCGACTGGAATCTGCTGCAGTGCGTTGAAAGCTGCACCATTGGACATTTGAGCAACCCTATGGTTGCTCAAAATGTCCAACGGTATATGACCCACCAGTACCAGTGGAACTGCAACTTTAAAGGCAGTCCCCGACACAGAAACGTTCCCAACGCACCCGCTGCTGACAAGAATGCCTATTAAACTTGAATAGATCTCTATGCAATTTTGATTGCACATGTCCCAATGATTACCACGGATGCCACAGCGAGTCTTGGAATCATGC
The DNA here is from genome assembly GCA_031769625.1 of Taudactylus pleione. NCBI lineage: Eukaryota > Metazoa > Chordata > Amphibia > Anura > Myobatrachidae > Taudactylus > Taudactylus pleione. Next base: position 5,486,352 of record JAUIMM010000054.1, read on the forward strand.
ACAGTTTTAAAATGTATTCATTCGGTAAATCTACTTGCTCAAGTTACATGGTAAAATCTGCTGCATCAGCCAAACAATATTCAAACGCTGGACTGAACTAGTGGTTCTGGGGACTTAGGTTTAATCTTTCATGTCAAACCAGTCTAGTTTTCATTTCCTGACTGAACACTGCTTTTACAAAACTAGTGAGACAGATTATACCACAAACATTAAATTTCCATATATCAAAAGTTTATTTCATTTTTATGTCAATCAGGGTAGGTTTATCTAAGAAATATCAGAGTCTGCAGAGCTTTCCAGACTTCGGTTTTCCTGGATCACAAGCTGTAAACGAATTCAGAGCCCTTTGATTGGCTGCCACAGAGAACACTTTAGCTCTATAAAATTTCATACAAAATGTTGTAATGTTTGGGCTATAGAGAAGGTTAACAGTAACCTGTAAAACAGTGCAAAAACTGTGATATACTGTATAAAAAAAATAATGCTCATCTTAGTTGCTTGTATCGCAAAGTGATTCTTAGTGGTATTTATAGGAAGCTCTCTCAAATCCAGTATGAAAGAAGAAAAACTTAAAACAGTGTTTATTGCTCAAAACCATACATAAACTATGAGTAAGTGCTGGAAAAGGTGAACACCTTGGGTCCCAATATCCACATCCAATGCACATACATTTTCTTTACTTATTAAACCAGAACAAAATATGTAAGAACATAAAAATAAAAAAGAAATATACAGCAAACAATTGTAGGTAGCAAATGTACATAAATAAAAATAAATCTGTGTTTACCTGTCCAACAAGGATTTCAGGTACAGAGAAAAACTGTATTTGGTAGTATGCAGTATTTGAGTGCCAAGGTTGTCAACACAACAGAATCTAGAAATTTTCTAAAACATGAAAAAAAAAAAAAAAGAAGGAGTGCACTCACCAGGGACTTTTCAATAAAAAGTTCAGTACTGTTCACAATTCACAACATAGTAGTCGACGTTACGGCCATAAGCTGGCCTTTTGTCAAGACAGGACCACCCCCACAAGAGTAGATAAAATAAAATAAAAAATGTATATATAATATATAGAGAACAAATGTTGAAACGTGATCAAGAAAGGTGTCTAGTTTAAGCTAAGCTTGCCAAATACACGTTTGCTAAAGCTACTTTGAATCCCACTAACCTTTTCTAGATTTGCATGGGGCACACTTTAGGGAGAGGCATAAAATCATTATTTAAGGTAGAAGAGATTTCAGCATATTCAACAAACCAGCTACCAGCTCTTTAATTAACATCAAGATCAATGACTATGAAGGACACACCAAAGGAATGCAATCACAGAGGCCCACTAAAGGGACAAGAGAGGAGTGTCCAGTCATTAAAACATACACATTGGCTCCCACAGTAAAAATATGAGATATGGTAAGAACTTACCCTTGTTATCTCTATTTCTACGAAGTCCATAGGGTTCCACAGGATACCTTGGGGTATACGTGTGACGTCAGTCGCAGGGCACCAAAGAGTTAAGCTTTCAGCCTCCCAGGATGCACTAGGTCCCCCTCCTATACCCCGCCCACGGGCCAAGGCACCTCAGTTAGTTACCAAGCCATAGGCCGGAGGAGGAGAAGGAAGAGAGAGAACAAAGATCTGGACACATACAAGAATCACATTCTCACCAGAGGGAGACGGAAAACCAGTGACCAGAGCAAAGCCCATCTGCAGCACAGGTGCGACAGGGTGGGAGTCCTGTGGAACCCTATGGACTTCGTAGAAATAGAGATAACAAGGGTAAGTTCTTACCATATCTCATATTTTCTACTTCAGGGTCCATAGGGTATCCACAGGATACCTTGGGGATGTCCCAAAGCAGTATCCTTTAAGGATGGGGACGCTCCTATGCAGAAAGGAGAATCCGCCGCCCGAAGGAAGCATCCTGAGAGGCGAAGGTGTCAAACCTGTAATACCTCACGAAGGTATGGACAGAAGACCACGTAGCAGCCTTGCAGATCTGAACTGCCGAGGCACCACGTTGAGCTGCCCACGAAGGACCCACAGACCTAGTGGAATGAGCCTTCAGAGAAGGAGGGACCGGTAGGCCTTCATGAAGATAAGCTTCAGAAATAGCCATACGGATCCAGGCTGCCAAAGTTTGCTTTGAAGCAGGCCAACCCTTTTTACGGAAGCCATAGAGGACAAACAAAGCGTCCGACTTCCTAAACGAAGAAGTGCGGTCAACATAAGTCCTTAAGGCCCGCACAACATCCAAAGAGGCCTCACCCACGGAAAGACCCGGTGAGTTAAAGGCCGGAACAACTATTTCCTCGTTAACATGAAACTGGGAAACAACTTTGGGAAGAAACTCGGGCCGAGTGCGGAGCACTGCCCTGTTCCCATGAAAAACCAAGAAAGGGGGTCTACAAGAAAGAGCCCCTAACTCAGAAACACGTCTGGCCGAAGCAATGGCCAGAAGGAAAACAGTCTTAGCTGTTAGCCATTTAATATCCACTGAGCCTAGTGGTTCAAACGGCGGTCCTTGGAGAGCCCTCAGGACCACAGCCAAATCCCAAGGCGCCACAGGTGGAACAAAGGGTGGCTGAATGCGCAGAACACCTTGCATAAAGGTGCGCACATCCGGGATTGTAGCAATCCTACGGTGAAACCAGACAGATAGGGCCGAAACCTGTACCTTCAAAGAAGCAAGGCGAAGCCCATGATCTAGTCCCGCTTGCAGGAAGGCGAGAATCCGAGACAGACGAAACTCCCGCGGTGCATAACCTCTCGGTCGACACCACTGGAAGAACGTATGCCACACGCGATGGTATATCCTCGCGGAAGACGGTTTCCGAGCTCGTAACATGGTACGCCCCACAGAGCTGGAAAACCCCCGGGTCCTCAGCATGGCCGTCTCAACAGCCTGTATGTCCAATGACACCATGTAGTCCCCAGGTTCCAGCGCCAGAATGATGGACAGTAGGGTCTCCATCCGAAACTTCGGGACCCGCAAAGACTTGTTGAGTGCTTTGAGGTTGAGAATCGGACGATATGACCCATTGGGTTTCTGTACCAAAAATAGATTTGAATAGAAACCCTGGCCCCTCTGGGAGAATGGAACAGGCACTATAACTCCAGCCTGGAGCATAGTGTGCAATACCTTCCGCAGCTCCGTAGCCTTGTTCCGGTCTGATGGTAGACCCGTGGTGAAGAATCGAGCCGGGGGTCTGTGCCGGAAGGAGAGGGCGTACCCGTGGGAGACCACCTCCAGAACCCAAGTGTCTGTCGTAGTGAACGACCAACACCGGGAGAACTGCAGCAGGCGGCCTCCCACCCTGGGATCCCCCGAAGGGAGGCCCGGACCGTCAGGCCGCAGACTTGTCATCTGGCTTGGGGGCCGGACGTCTGGTACTCCATGCCTGTTTCCGGGGCTTGACCAATTTCTTAGGGCCAGCCTGTCGAGGAAACGACTGTGGTTTGGGCCTGCCCTGGGCCCTAGATGACCGAAAGGACGATGGTCCAGAACCAGAAGGAGCAGCGGCTGACGGGAGACAAGCAGATTTGGCTGCCGCCAGCGTGGCCACAATCTTATCCAGATCCGGACCGAAGAGAACTTCTCCGGTAAACGGCAACGCTTCCAGACCTTTCTTGGAATCTGCGTCCGCCTTCCAGGATCGCAGCCACAAGGTGCGACGAGCAGCTACCGCTGCTGAAGAAATTCTAGACACCAGAGTACTATTGTCTAGAGCCGCCTCGTTGATGTAGGTGGCCGAATCACGGAGATTGCCAATCAACTCCGCCTGTTCGGCCGGACAGTCGGATTCAAAAGAAGCCTCTAATGAATCCGCCCAGCGCTCCATCGCTCTGGCAACCCAGCAAATGGCCATAGCCGGCCGTGCTGCCCCCCCTGCAAGGGAATAAGCGGACTTCAGGCAGATTTCTACCTTGCGGTCCGTAGCATCCTTAAGGGAGGACATGGATGGCATCGGCAATGTGGCACTACGGACAAGACGGGTCACGTGAGAATCCACCTGTGGAGGGGATTCCCACTTAGCAAAATAATTATCCGCGAACGGATAAGCCACCGCCAGGCGTCTCTGCGGCTGGTATCTTTTGCCAGGTTGTTTCCACGCCTCCTCTAAATGGTCCACCAACTGACCCGAAAGAGGAAAGACTGTGGCATCGCCCTTCACATCTTTGAAAAAGGCATACTTAGATTTAGCCGCTGGGGGAACTTCGTCCTCAATCACCAAGGCTGTGCGGACCGCCCGAATAAGTCCAGGAATATATACTTTGGACTTAGCATCAGCGTCCTTAGTATGGAGAGGTTCCTGATCGTAAGGATCCAGAATCTCCCCATCATCAGACGTCCCTTAGTCATCCTCATAAGGAGCGGACAGAGACGCCACCGGCCTTTTATGAGGCCGCATCACAGACTCCCCTTGCAACACATCCGACAAGTGCTGTACAGAACTCGTCAGGGAGTTAACCCACGCTGGCTCCTGAGAACCCGGGAGCGGGGAAATAGGGAGACTGTGGGGTACCACCAATTGTCGTGGGAACCCCTGCATGGGTGACGACACCACAGACTGCTGGGACAAACCCATCGGAGTAAACGCGGGCTGCGGAGCTAACTGGCCCACTAAAGCTGATAACGCCTGAGCGAAACAAGCCCAGGGCGGCTCCTGTACTGGTGCTGTAACCGTAATAGGCCGCGCCATGGACAAACACTGCCGGCAAAGGCCCTCCGCGCTACCCTCCCCCTCCGCTAACGGTACTTTGCACGTGGTACACTGTAGCCGGAGGGGAAAATCACTTTCAGACATGATGGCACCACGTATGTGACCTCTCTCACCAATTAAGTATTAAATAGGCGAGAGACCACCCTGCAGCACCGCACTGCAAGGGCTTTAGCAGAAAGAACAGGGACAGTAATAAAGCTGACAGTTTTGAGAAGATAAAGTTACAGGCAGCAGCGCTAGCACAGTCACATACAATGCAGAGAAATAACAATTCCTGCACTAACAGCGCTGATCACTCAACTACACAGACACAGGGCCTGGTAGGACACAGCGCTGCATACACAGACCTGAGCCACAGCGGAGGAGAGGTATGCGGGGGGGCCCAGACCACGATGCTTCCTTCCAGGCTTCCAGCAGCGTTCACCATGCGTTGCAGAGAAGATGGCCGCCGAGGAGCAGAGAGAAGCTGGCCTGGGGGAGGAGCGCTGACACAGGACCAGTCAGCACAGTGCAGAGAGGGCTGTGTGCAGCGGGGGAGGCGCCGGCTGTGAGACAGGGAAGGCGCGCTCCCCTGGCATGCATTTAACCCCTGGGATGCCGCAGCGCTACCGCTCTGCTGCGGTCCACTGTCCCAGGGGGTAGTGGAAAGCGCAGGTTCAGTACCTGGCTCCACGCTGCAGCCAGTCCCCAGGGAGCCCCCTGCCTGGGGACTTAGGACCATGTGACCAGCGGGGACCCACCGCGGGACCCCGCTGCTTACCTTTGTCCCCCTTGGATCCGGCCATGGTCCGGAACATCTGGGGTCACCGCTAGCTGTGACCCCAGATGCTCACCAGCATCCCCGGATCGGTACCGGCGTTCTGGTACCGGCGGGGGTGTAGGGAAGACAGCATGGACGTCAGGACTGACTGTCCATGCTGTACATCCAGATGTGCAGCCACAGCTGCACTGAAGAAAGCTTCAGGGACTCTTCTAGCCCCCACTTCGACAGGTGCACCCGACGCCGGCCGGGCACCAAACTAAACTGAGGTGCCTTGGCCCGGGGGCGGGGTATAGGAGGGGGACCTAGGGCATCCTGGGAGGCTGAAAGCTTAACTCTTTGGTGCCCTGCGACTGACGTCACACCTATACCCCAAGGTATCCTGTGGATACCCTATGGACCCTGAAGTAGAAAAATAACATTATTGCCCGAGCCGCCGCCCCCCCCCCCCCTCCAAAAGGACTAAACTGACCTGTTGGTAGCAGAGAAGAGAGGAGTTCCCAGTCTCTCCCTGTATGTACTCACAGGAAGTCACAGCCTCAGTCAGCCAGCAGAGTAGGAACAGCCTCACAATGTCACTCTCATGAGGCTGTGCAGCAGTTGATCTCCCCGGGTCAGAAGAGCATGTGATTGACTCGTCCGATCAGACCTCAGCACATGCTCTTCTGACCCCTTTGCAAAGTCTCATGGGATTGCCCAGCAAGCAGCTGCGCTGCACCCTGCTATATTGAATAGTGCCGTAGGCCCGCCCTACCACATGAGGGTTTGGCCATGAATCAGTGGGGCCCACCGTGGATCCCCCTGACTCACCAGCGGCCCAGAATGTTGTAGATGGAGATGATCTCTTTTCTCAAAGAAAAGCACATGTCTGTCAATGGGAGTAGCATGAATGCCTGATAAATTAGGATAGTGAGTTAAGGCCCCCATACATCTGCAATGTATTGGGCCAATTCGCAGATCCCTGGACACCAGGGTTGGGGCACTGGTGAAATCAAACATGTTGGATTTCCGCGATTTGCTGATCCCAACCAAAATAGTGTTTTCGCTAAACTGTTTAAAATCGGGCAGAGAGCTGCACCGCGCTGTGGAAAAATGTACCCTGCCCATATATAGCGGCATCCCGCTGAGCAGCCAGTCCTGCCTGTGCTGTCCTCACCCATGGGCAGCAGTGTCCCATGAGTAGGAAAAGATGCAGTTTCCGCATAGCAAATTGGGGTTTTTAAACATGAAGAATTTAACCAATACCTTGATCGTTTGGCGATTGATGGTCGCCGTCAGGATCGGGGAATCTGTGAAAGGTCATCCTGATGTATGTGGTTCTCAAGAAGGAGTGGTTTTTTGCAGCATCTGCCGCTGTAAAGGTTTTGAATGTTCACATCTCAATTACAGAAGATAAAGTCAGGATTCCCCTTCCATATCATAGGGCTTTTTATATTAGTTCCCAGATGGGTGCGAGAAGCCTGTGAATAAGCCCCAGATCAGTGTTATTTAGTCAAGTCATATTACTGGATACAAGAATTCCAACAGGCATGAAAATATAATTAAAAATTATTTTTATTATCACTCATAACTATTATGTCAGATTACAGGGGCAAACAAAGAATTTTTAGAGGGGCTTTCATCACATGCTTGATTTTAGACAGACAGTGCTCAGCCCATGAAAAGAGCAGAATTAGCACTTAAGATATAATCTGCCTCATACAGGGACACATTGTGAAATTTACCGGGTCTAAAACCTGGTAATTAATAAATATAGCAGCCCCCAAAGAAACCTATGGGGGCTGCAATTGCTATCAGAAATCGGGGAAACCACAGCAGCTCTCTCCAACATCTGCTGGGGAACCTCTGTCAAACATGCCGGAGTACTTACATTTTGAGGGCATCACCCCCAAAATCTTTTAATAAATGTACCCTACAAGGTAGTGATGTGAGGTCAGGTGAGGCAGAGCCTTTCCTGTCATACTTAGATATACTCCAAAGTTTTAAATATAAAAATGATAAAAAATTAAAAGATGATCTTATAAATATCTTCTTTGTACTCCAGAGTTTCGACTATAAAAATGATTAGAATAATACAAAGTGTATGGCAGGTGAGGCACTGCCTCCCCGATCTACCATTTCCAGGGGCGTATCTTCCTATTGGCCTGGAGGGCCCTTGCAAGGGGCGTCAGCCGAGGGGGGGCACTGTTTCAGCTCGACTTCACTAGCACATGATCTCCTGTCTCCTCTGCTCTTAGCAGTGTCTGGCAGTCAGCTGCAGCAAAGATCCCTGGTCTCCCTCTGTCTCCTCTGCTCTTACCAGTGTTCTCCATTGATTGCTAGTATGTATTAGCCTTCTTATATGTCCCTTTATATCAGAAACATTTAAAATTAGAGTACATTCTTTTTATTTTAATCCCTAACATTTCTCCTCCCCCACAATACCCAACACATACCAATCACTAACTCTCACTAATTCCAATATGTCAACTGTGCAGGAAAAGAGTGCAAGCACCACATCAATCACAAGGCTCTATTTGCAAGGTAATTTGCATATATGCAAATCATCTTGCCCACAATGCATCTTGTTTGTTATTGATGCCCTCTTTTCCTGTGTTGTTGACATGCAGAAATTAAATAAATTTCATGTAAGTGTTATAACTGAAAAAAAATAAAAAAAAATAAAATAATATATATATATATATATATATATATATATATTAGGGATGTGCAGGCTCGGTTCTACTCGGTTCCGTTCGGTTCTTTTTACCGGATCTTATTGGGTTTCAGCTGTCACGAGTTTTGGATAGCCAATAAGATTCGGTAAAAAGAACCGAACGGAACCGAGTAGAACCGAGCCTGCACATCCCTAATATATATACACACACACACACACACACACACACACACACACACACACACACACACAGTCAGGTCCATAAATATTGGGACATTGACAGAATTTTCATATTTTGTCCTCTATTCACCACCACAATGGCTTTGAAATGAAACAAACAAGATGTGCTTTAACTGCAGAGTTTCAGATTTAATTTGAGGGTAATTACATCCAAATCAGGTGAACGGTGTAGGAATTACAACGGTTTCTATATGTGCCTCCCACTTTTTAAGGGGCCAAAAGTAATGGGACTAACTAAACAATCCTAAATCTAACTTTCACTTTTTAATACTTTGTTGCAAATCCTTTGCAGGCAATTACAGCCTGAAGTCTGGAACGCATAGACATCACTAGATGCTGGGTTTCATCCCTGGTGATGCTCTGCCAGGCCTCTACTGCAAATGTCTTCAGTTCCTGCTTGTTCTTGGGGCATTTGCCCTTCAGTTTTGTCTTCATCAAGTGAAATGCATGCTCAATCAGATTCAGGTCAGGGGATTGACTTGGCCATTGCATAACATTCCACTTTTTAGCCTTAAAAAACTCTTTGGTTACTTTTGCAGTATGCTTCGGATCAGAAGTATTTGACTGAATATGAGCATATAATATTGCCCGAAACACTTCAGAATTCATTCTGCTGCTTTTGTCAGCAGTCACATCATCAATAACCAGTTCCATTGGCAGCCATACATGCCCACGTCATGACACTACCACCACCATGCTTCACTGATGAGGTGGTATGTTTTGGATCATGAGCAGTTCCTTTCCTTCTCCATACTCTTCTCTTCCCATCACTCTGGTACAAGTTGATCTTTGTCTCATCTGTCCATAAGATGTTGTTCCAAAACTGTAATGGCTTTTTTTAGATGTTGTTTGGCAAACTCTAATCTGGTCTTCCTGTTTTTGAGGCTCACCAATGGTTTACATCTTGTGGTGAACCCTCTATATTCACTCTTGTGAAGTCTTCTCTTGATTGTTGACTTTGACACATATACACCTACCTCCTGGAGAGTGTTCTTGATTTGGCCAACTGTTATGAAGGGGTTTTTCTTCACCAGGGAAATAATTCTTCTATCATCCACCACAGTTGTTTTCCGTGGTCTTCCGGGTCTTTTGGTGTTGCTCAGCTCTCCGATGTGTTATTTCTTTTTAAGAATGTTCCAAACAGTTGATTTGGCCACACCTAATGCTTTTGCCATCTCTCTGATGGGTTTGTTTTGATTTTTCATCCTAATGATGGCTTGCTTCACTGATAGTGACAGCTCTTTGGATCTCATATTGAGAGGCGACAGCAACTGATTCCAAATGCAAATATCACACCTAGAATCCACTCCAGACTATTTACCTGCTTAACTGATAATGAAATAACGAGGGAATAGCCCACACCTGTCCATGAAATAGCTTTTGAGTTGATAGTCCCATTACTTTTGGCCCCTTAAAAAGTGGGAGGCACATATAGAAACCGTTGTAATTCTTACACCGTTCACCTGATTTGGATGTAATTACCCTCAAATTAAATCTGAAAGTCTGCAATTAAAGCACATCTTGTTTGTTTCATTTCAAAGCCATCGTGGTGGTGAATAGAGGCCAAAATATGAAAATTCTGTCAATGTCCCAATATTTATGCACCTGACTGTATATCTGTATATATGTAGTACACAGTGGTCTCCTAATACACTGGATATGGTACGAATACAGTGCATTTTTTTTAAATTCATAGGTAAGGCATTTTGAATCCTATTGGAAAAAAAGTGCTATAACAACATTATTATTAAGATAATCAATAATAATTTACATTGTAGCTGGTCTATAGCAGGGTTTCCCAAACAGAGTCCTCAGGGACACTTAACAGTGCATGTTTTACAGATCTCCTAGTGGGTGCACAGGTCATTTCACGAATACTGAGGAGATCTATAAAACATGCACTGTTAGGGGTATCTGAAGACCAAGTTTTGAAAAATACTGCTCTATAGTATAAAGCAGGCCTAGACAACCTGTGGCTCTCTATTTGTTGTGAAACTGCAAGTCCCAGCATGCCTTGCCAGATTTTTAGCATTCCATAATAGCAAAACTGTGGCAAGGAATGCTGTGACTTGCAGATTCACAACAGCTGGAGAGCCACAGGTTGGCCAGGCCTAATATAAAGTGTAGGAGAGAGTCTCTCTCATATAAATAACATAAGTGGTCAGGAAAAGGCTTTAAACGGGTTGGGTATGGGATGCTGGCTGGCAGAATACAGACAGCAATCCTGGCAGTGGGAGGCAAGTTCCCTACACCTAACCCTTACCCCTATCGTAACAGTCCCTCCCCGGTGCCTGAACCTATCCTGCCCCCCCCTCAGTGCCTAAACGTAACCCCCCCCAGTGCCTAACCCCTCACCCCCGATATTTACCTTTGGGATGCAGGCGGTCGGAATTCCAGCACCGGTATTTAGACAGTAGGCATCCAGTTTTAAATATCCTATAATAAACAAATACATAGCATAACCAGTGGGAGGCAAACAGCTTTCTAAACTCACATTCCCAGACCTCGTGTTAAGACGCCTATCTCTTCTTGCTGGAAGTAGCTCTCTGGCTGTCTGGTCAAAACTGCTGGTTGTGCGCTCAGATCCACACACACAAGACTTGATAGGAAAACACTGTGGCCACTGGTATTCACACCAGGCAACTCCGTTACGTCATTTATATGTTGCAGCCACATTGCTAGTAAAATTCTAATATATATGACTGCTATTATGTGACAACTGAACCTCCCATGCATTGCGGCTTAGACGCATTTTTGTCAAAAATTACACCCGGCGCTAGCAGAGTCTCATGGGACCTGAAGGAAACACATGCACATATTCAGATACAGCAGGGCACTCACCAGTCTTGTAGCAATAAAAAATTTGTGTATATTTAAAATGCAGCCTGTAAAGCCAATGTTTTGGTCCTATCATGGACCTTAATCATGGCACACATAAATCCATCACCAAATATGGTGTTATGTGGTGATGGAGTGATGTGTGCCATGATTAAGGTCCATGCTTAGAACCGAATCGTTAACCACCTGCCTGGCGACGTAGAATGGGATGCGATGGCAGGCAGATGGGCTTTCCCTGCTGCAGGTCCTGCTATTCTCTGGCACCATGTAAGGGAAAATTATTTCCTCTTCCTGGAGAAACTGGGATGTCGGCAGTCAGTGACTGCTGACATCACATGCTTTTTGTGCGCCCCAGAATGCCTCACAATCGGCATTCTGGGGCTGTTCTCCAACACCTTGTAAGAGGCAATACTTTCCTGTTCATGAAGGGGCCAGCCGCTGACACGTTTTTTGTGTGCACCAGAATGCCTTGAGAATGCGATAAGCATTCTGTGGAGGTCATTCAGGAGGTCATCCGCTGCAGAGTGACTGGTCACCTATCACTGCACAGAGGGGCTGATCCACCGCAATTTCTTATGGAGGGTTGGGAGGTAATTTTACAATGAGGGCCTTACGACCATGGGGAGGTGAAAAACACACCATAAGTATATTTAATTTTAAAGAAAATATTTAAATATACATTTTTAAAAAACACATTCCAAAGTTTGTTTGTTTCTTGGTTAAATATATGGATAAAGAGACCGAGTGGCGAGCATCTCTCTCATTAATATATATATATATTTTTTTTATGATTTATCTTTACATTTTCATTTTACCTTTTAATATTACCAGGAACTCTGATTGGGAAGTGCATATAATAAGCAGTGGATAACAGCATGTATGCCATCTCATCCAAATAAAGGAACATAATTAAACCAAATTTTGATCACAGATTCTCTCAGGAAATATCTAACTTTTGTACAACTAATTGTATCAAAGCTTATGCCTTGTGGAAAATTTCAAGGAATATATTTGAGGGCGTGAATGTTAATGCAAATGTTGTAACATACCAAAAGAAAATGGAAAAAAAAATATATATAAATTAAGATCAAAACTGGAGATTATTGCTTTCTTTATCAGACTATTTAAGATATTTAGAAAAATCCCTGCTTAGTGGGTACCTACGTCACGGAAGGCATATTCTCCCCGATTTTCATGTTTCTAGGTCCAGGAGTTTGGGATGGGCATTGGTGAGTCAGTCTGGACATTCTTTCCCTCTCTCATTTTATAATATATATATATCACACACATACACACACATTGCTAGTTGCAACTATAAATTGTAGCTAAAAAAATTACATACATGCATTAGTCATCCCAGAAACAAAAAAACACTGTCATATTTGAAAGCAGGTTTCATCAGAATCCATTCAAAAGAACAGACATGCTCACGGCATTAAGGGGGAAAAATGCTATTGAACCGCAACATGTAGCAAACATGTTTATTTACATATAGTTACACCCTAGCCTTTAGGCAGTTTATTCACAAAAGATTCCTCTATATAATGTACTTCAGAATCTACAGAATGTAAGGTGGATTCCAACAGACCACTAAATTATATACTGTACTGGATAAGAGATTTAAAATGTGGTGTTGACAAATCACAGAAAATGTGCAGTAAGATACATTTTTCACATGTGATGGAAACAAGATTTACACCAATTCTGAAACCCCATGATACTTACAGTTAGTCCAGGAATAATTAGCAGTCTAGAGCCTCTAAATGTACTAGGCGAGGCCTCTGCAACATGTGGCTCTCTGGGCCGAAGCATGCTGTGCCAGCTAATAGCTGGGAATCAGTATGTAATACCGCCGGCCGCAAGTTCGAATCCCGGCAGCGTCAGGCCAACAGAGTAAGAGCTCCCGGCAGCGACAGCCCTGGAAATCCCGATCGTCCCCAGGTAAGTACTAACTAACCTAACCTACCTCCCTAACCCTCCCTTAGGGGTGCCTAACCCTAATACCCCCCCCTTCCCCGCTGCCTAAACCTAAGTCCCCCGGGGGGTTCCCTAACCATACCCCCCCTTCCCCTAGCCTAAACCTAACCCTCCGGGGGGGGGGTGCCTAACCCTAAGTCCCCCCCGGGAGCCCTAAAACCTAACCCTCCCCCCCGCGGCTGTCCGCTCGTGGCGTCCGGCATCCCTTCGATTGGGATGCCGGTGTAATGACAGGCGTCTAGATTTTAGACGCCCGTCATATAACCCTAGCCGGGATTGAGGAGTAGGGAAGCTGGCGGTTGGTATTGTGGCCGCCGGCATCCTAAACGTATACGAATAGCTGGGAGGATATGCTGGGACTTGCAGTTTCACAACACTTGGAGTGTCACAGGTTATCTAGGCATGTACTAGATGTTCTAGTAGAGATTTCAGAGTAAGCTCTAGTTTCATAAAGTCCCAAGAACACATGTCCTGTCCTTCTAATGTGTGTGGTGTAACCCTATTCTGATACACATTAACACTGGAAAGACAGTGATATATGTGTTAATCAATATTATTACAAAGTAACCCTTCCCCCCCTGTGGCTGTTCACGCCCGGCTTACCTTCGTTCGGTATGCCGGGCAGCGTCCGGGTCCTGGCATAGGTCTAATGACAGGCGTCAGATTTTCACCGCCTGTCATTAGTACCTTACCGGGATTTGACAACAAAGGTATGTTTCAAATAGGCAGATAAAATAAACAAATTTGAACTGTATAAATCACAATATAATAATAATAATAATAATAAATAATAATATATCTTCCCATTCATATTGTTTCTCAAATTCAAGAATAACATGGTATGCTTCCGGTCTTTCTTTTGGAAGTGTTATATTTACCTGTAAATATTTAAAAATGTAATTAAGTTTGTGTGAGATATAGTTATTTACATGGTCTTCATTGTAAAATTGTTCAACAATACAGACACACCAACATTATATTGCAGTTTATGAATTCTGCAAAAATATTACAGGTACTGTACAACCTTAGTTCTACCTGCATGTGTTATCTGCAACCTTGTCTGTTGACCATTTCATTCCAGACCAATTGTGAGATACTTAAAAGAGAGCCCTCTTAAAAATATATTAAAAACACATTTCAATGGAGAAATATTGACAATTCACTTGATGCATTCTAGCAAAAGCAGGCAGACTATGACTTTCAGTGCTCGATTATCCACTGGAGGATCTCAGTACTGTATCTTTAAAAGGAAATGTCCAACTTTTTATGAACACATTCATTTTGTGAATTGATTGATTGATTTCTCTAGGATATGGCAGATTGTTGGACAGGTAAGCTCTACTTCCTTGTAGTAGACCTTTATTACTTTTACAATTTCAAGAAACTCGATTAAGCTGAATGACAGTAATACTGTTATGACACACCTCCATACGAGACACAGGAGTGACATGATTTATGAAGCGGTCGCATCAAATGCCAAATTAAAAAAAAAAAAAAAAGAGGGGTAAATATTAATCACCATGTATGAAACAGTTCGGAACATGCCATCTGCTAGAGGATACACATGCATGCCGAGTCAGCGTATAGAGGTGTGGTAAGACTATTTTAATATTAAAGATACAATCTTTGCATCTTGGCTAGACAGAAACAAAGCCATCTTATATATACACGGGCGAGGGCAGGTAGATGGGGCTCAGAGTACAATGAGACTGCTGTGGATGGCGAGGCAGAGATATAGATAGAGGGGGGCTCAGGGAGCAGTGAGGCTGCTTTGGCGTAGGAAGGCAGAGATATTTGGTGGACAAGTTGAAAGTGAGAGCTATGTAGGGTGAATAAAGCTCTAAGAAGGGGGCAATAAGATATATGGAGAGGGCGGGCGATGATAAAGCATTAGCATGCACAGGTTTCTATGTAGGTCTACAGTGAGAGATTAAGGAAGGGGGGGGGGGGGACATAAAAACTTTGGCACTTGTATGTAATTATTTGATTATGTTGGGGCTAATAAACGGGGATTATGAAGAGGTTAATTATATTAACTATATTGTATGAGGTTGTCACAGTGATGCTTAAGAGGAAAGGTTACTTATTGATGATAAAGATATTGTAAGGCATTCAAAAATAAAATACTCTTTTATATGGTAGCCACAGTGGCACTCTCCACATCATACAGCGCTCACTGTGGCTCTCCCCATATTAACTATGATATTCTCTGCATTATATGGTGATCACTGATGCCCTGTGCATTATGAGGAAATCACTGCGATGCTCTCTGCTTTATATAGCGATCACTGTGATGTTCCCTTTATAAGACAGCAGTCACTGTGAAGTTCCCTGTATTATACAGGGACCTCTTCCCTCATGTGCTTCTCTTTACATTTTCTTTGACTCTTTTCTCCCCATTAGGGCACCTAACACATGACTGCCAACTCCCTGCTGCTTATTGCGAGTGTCTAACTGCTATTGCAGCAATGTATATAAATTGTGTCCTTGTCCTGCACTTTAATGTACTGTAAGTTACTTGTTTCTTGTTCACTTGTTAGTTCTATGTAAGGCGCTGCGGAACACTTGTGGCGCCATATAAATAAAGGATAATAATAATAATAATAATAATTATAATAATAATAATACAGCAGTCACTGTGATGTTCCCTTTATAAGACAGCAGTCACTGTGATGTTACCTGTATTAAACAACAGTCACAGCGATGCTCTGTGGTGGGTGAGGTAGTGTAGTACAAGCATCTATACCGGCCTTTGAATCTTGGGGCAGTGGAGCCTGCATGCTCCATTTAAAAGTGAAGACACACCAGAACCACAGAATGCAGCAAACACTGGGACCTTAACTTAATGGGTTTTGCCCTCTCCGTACAGCATTTCAGTCATTACAATGTTGATGTCTGTAGTCAAGCAGTCCAAGGGTGATATCTACTGCGGTGAGGGGCAAGTAGAGTATTTGCCCTGTGTGACAGAAAGCTGTACTTCACCCCCTGTATGCGACCATCATATAAAATAGATCTAAACCAAGACCAGAAAGATATTTATTATTTGTATCCATACCTTAATATTTTAACTGAATGCAAAAAAAAAAAAATGAAACAAACTGTTAGGAGGATATACATTTTTAGTGCTCACTTGGAATCGGTGTATAAACTGTTGCTCATCTTTTTTATTTGTCTATTCTGTAATGACCAATCGTGAACTCAAATAAATCATGAAGTATAAAGCAAACCGCTTCAGAACTGTTTTTATAAATACTGCTGCAGGTCAGATTGCTGCAGGACAGCAAGCAGTTACAGAATTTCTCTCTTGTCCCCCGATTCTTCCTAGCTGTAAGAAACTAATATGTTGGCCACCCACACAAACCTTTTCTGGGGAAGTCATATGGCTTTGGGTGAGGTGTCTGAATGACTTGACAGGATTTCTCCCATCTCTATGGAGACGAGTAAATATACAAATCACAAAACTCTTGATAACATCAGAAAACTTCTCAACTAAAAAGTTATACTAAGCAGACAATTTCCTGGTGCTTGTAAACACTGCCCCATTACTGAGGTTTTATCCCACCACTAATGAGTTAACTTTAGTATTATACCACCAAATACTTTCAAGTTAATCTACAGCCAACAGCATGTACATGATCCTTGTGCGAAGTGAAGGTGTTGCACACAAAGTATAGATGTGGAGGCCTGGAAAAATATAAACTTTCCAACCAGATGCAATCTCCAAAATAGCTAATGACAATATCTGCAATTTTCCTACTCAGCCAACAAAGTAAGTAGAGTGTTTAAAAAATTAATTCATTTTAGAAGCACAAAATACTACTAAACAATAATAACATAACTTAACACCTCCATAGTTTTATTAAATGGATAAAGTCCCATGTAATTTATGAGTGTACTTAATATTTAGAGGCCTATTAATTATGTTAATTATCGGGCCCCAATAATTAACATGGTCTTGCCGTGGGCGCCAGAGCAATTCAACATTGTTCCGGCATGGAGGCACAAAAAGCCTGTTTACGCAGTCAAGCTCCAAAAATGTTGTGATGATTAGACCCCTTAAGGCTTCTTTACAGAGCAATCTCAATACAACGTAAATAAAAATATGAGGACAGTGTACCTTTAATTACCCCACACATGCAAATTATTTAGCTGGTTTGTTATTGAGCATGAGGTGTTATGATGTACTATCATCAAAAGACAAAAGCAGTAGGACACAATTAATTCCCAAGATGTAGGTAATAAACAATTTAAATAATAGGCAGAGATATTTTTTATTTTTTTTTGCGGCCCTGGTCCTCCTTGGGAATTCAACAGCATGTTGACCAGTGTGTGGCTGGCTCATACTATGCGGGGAATCGCATGGCGTGATGTGTGCACACATTTGTGATCGGCCACAATGTAACTAGGTGCATCTGTAGCTTCCTTGCTATATTAAAACCAACCTTGTCTGGCATAGCCTAGTGACGGTATAAGCAATTTCAAGGACATCTTCCACCCTTACTTTGCAAGAAGTGTGAACATTCCCTAGAGCTATGTGAACCTACACTCTTCCCTACAAGTAGAGAGGCATAAATCAAATCTACTTCTCATAATGCATAAAGACTGAAACATGCTCCATTTTATTGTGCATGCGTTTTATGCACTTGCATTCAACTGCTCCAATTACTTACCATGTTCATATCTATACTGGTAGGTTAATGGGCTTCTGGCCAATGTCTCTAGTACACGTGTACCTGTGCATTTTAGTGCCTGTGGTGGAGATAGTTAGTTTCTGAACTCCACTTGAGCAAGGTTTGAAAGGAATAATATTCTCTTGAGCAGTGAAGCTTAAAATGTTTTTAGTGATATATTATTGAATAAAACAAAACAAAACAAAAAAACACACAATGTAAAACGTGATTTAGGATTCGGTATTATGCCCTAGTAAAAATAATAACTAAGCAACCCAGATTTATAGTTGAGTAGCAGAATCAAATACTGCAGATACGTTATAGACATTTTTATACTGCACCTAGTAAAAGGGGACATTTCTCAGAGGTTTAACAGGGAAAGGTACCCATACCACCATAACATGAGAAAGATAAATTTAAGAACATAACATACAATAAAAGAAGTCTTATAACTGAAGTGAGGTGAATCATAACTGGTCAGACAAGGTTTTAGATTCTGACAGGCAGGATTCAACAAAGAGCAGAATTAAAAACAGCAAGGAGTTTAATGAGTATGCGGTCAGGAAGATGGCAGTCGGCATTTCCCGACTGTGAAATCCCGGCATGGGACTCATGATAAGCGTCGAAATCCGGACGCCTATCATTATCTCCACGCCGAAATTCCGCGCTCGGCATACCCAACGTAGGTAAGCCGGGCGTAGGGAGCGGATAGCCGCGTGTGGGGGGGGTTATGGGTTAGGGCTAGGCATGGGGAAGGTGTGGTCAAGATTAGGCAGATTAGGGGAGGTTAGGCACCCCTGGGGGAAGGTTAGCGTTAGGCACCCCTAGTGGAGGGTGAGGTATAGCTTAAATACTTGCCTTGTCGGGGATCTTCATTCTTCTGTCTTCCGGCGTCGGTATTACATGTATGTCATACAGATTCTGTTTAATGCGCAGGTCTTCTTTCGACCTCTCATTAAACAATTGACATTTAAAGTTTCAATTTGTTTCGTATTTGTAATCCTGTTTGTTTGATACAATAAGTACCATTTAGATATCGTTCATAATTAAACATATAAAAAAAAAAAATAATAGTTGTGAGAAAAAATAAAATAAAACATTTAAAAAAAAAAAAAGGTGGGTCATGCCATGGAATATATATAGGACACAATAGATAAAAATTAAATTTCACATAAACACTAATATTTTAGTTTATTTATGGTGCTAAAAGACCGTAGGTTATCAAGGATCACAGCGACTTCAGATAATGTAGGTAACATTGGTGACTGGTTCTACTGTATGTTGGATATGATGGAAAAATGAAAAAAAAAAAAAAAAATCAATCATTCTCAAATTATGGTAACAAAACAATAAATCTTTAATTGGCAAAAGTAAAAATAATAAATATAATATATAAATATATATATATATATATATATATATATATATATATTCTGTTCTCTGAGTCTCACTGCTGGTACTATGCTGTTTTCCAGTAAAGTAGCACACCGTTTTTGCATCAATCTGGGTGTAGAGTCATACATTAAGGTTTTACATCCATGTCAGGGATGTTCTAGTCATTTATGCAGCTAAATATTGAAACAGCCAGTGAAAGAAAATATGCAAGTGCAAAAAAAATCATCAACTGTAACGCTGGGTTATACACTTGAGCGACCCAGCAGCCGACCGGCAGTCGCGCCATGCGATTTGGTAAGCTATACACACTTATGAACCGGCTGCTCGATATGTCTGGCCAGACATCACAACTGGGGCATTTTTTTTGTTTGCGCACCCAGTTGAAACATCAGTACTTGCTGTAACTGCAGTCACTGTACGGGCTGTTTGTGGGTCACCCGTACACACAGCCAGATGTACAGATATATCGGCATAAGCTGTGCAGCAGAGCAACCTGATAGGTCTGTGAACGACTGTTCAATAACATAGCGGGTGTACACAACCCACGATGCACTAGCGATATATTGTTAGTTCATCAATGTGATCTAAACCCTGGCAGGTAATGTTAGCTACATGACAAAAAAAAAAAAAATAGTACACTAGTACTATGGGCCTACTATTGTAAACTGTTCTGATGTACTAAATTACATTTTTACTAATTTTATTTACAGATGTGTCCTTATAACCTAGCCTTAATACGCCATACAGCGCAAGATGCCCAGAGTGACTGAGTCACTCCGAGAGGTTTATTGTGCCGTCTTTGCGATTTATTTGCATCACTGATGCAGCAAAACACAACATAAAGTGTACTAAAGATGCTGGGCTGCGACTTGAACCACAGAGGAATTTGTTTTAAACACTTCTAAAGTCGCAGATGAAGCACAATGGACCTTGTAGTGAGAAAAAGCTGCGCCTACTGCATCATAGCACTTCTTATTCAAATTCAGACTACACATCAAATTGATCAGTGCTAGCTAGGAAAGTAGTTTGTTGCTTACAGTTCTGCCATTTGTTTAAATAAGATGCACATTTTACGCTAACAATACGCTTAGCGAGACAGAGTCATTTGGGACCTGATGCGCCAAGTTGTTTGGCGCGACTGAAGCCAGAGTGTGTGAGGACATATCTGTATAAGGGTAGGCAACATACATAGGTGCAAAAGATTCCCCAATTTCGTAGAGTTCTCCCAGACTCCAGGGAAAATAGATGAACCTCCCGGATCCTGTCCAATTCCCTAGGGAATTGGCAAATCTGGGGGCTTTATGACATGATTCAGTGAAGTACACCACATACTGCATGATGCGTGGACACGTATCACCATGTCTCTCTTCTCCCCTCCCCCCATACCGAACATCACAGGGATTTCAAATTTGCAAAGCATGCAATAAGTTAGTGAAACTACAAGTTCCTGCAAGCACTGGCAGCTAATGACTTCTTGGGAAGGCTTGAGGGGCATACATTATTTTTCGGCCTAAGTGCCTGATTCAGAGCTGAACGCTCTGACCAGAGCGCTCGCTCTGAATCAGGGCCCTCCTACCTTTTTTTGGAGCGTCCTCATGGACGCTCACATAGCTGTGAGTTACCACCCACAGCTTATGCGAGCGTCCATGATGATGGTCGCGATGGTCTTGACCACCGCGACCATCGGGCTTGCGACAGAGACCCTGCGGTAGGGTCTCGCTGCTGCAAGCCCTGGAGTGATTTTGGCTCCATCAGAGCCAAAATCACTCCCACTGACATCACTAGTGATGTCAGTGGGGCCGGCTTCAGACGGTAGGCGTTCCCATGGGAACGCCTCCGTCTGGCAGGCACGCCCCCGGCACGCCCACCAAAGGGGGCGTGCTGTCAATCAACATCGACAGCACGCCCCCTTTGGTGCAAGACCCGGAGCGATGGAAAGCCCGTCGCTCCCCGGGTCTCACGCATGCGCACGACGGAGCTACCGACCCGCTTGCGAGCATACTGCCGCTCGCGAGCGGGTCTGAATGACCCCCTAATTCCCCTAGTAATTCTACTAGCATTACTACATAGATGTCCATGCATTAAAACTATAAACATTTGTTTGCGAGGCAAAGTTTACATTTCCTACTTGATCGCACCTAAACACTAATCCTAAGTACACTATAAGCAAATGAAAAATTGAGGACAAAAAAAAAAAAAAAAAAATGGCACAATGTGGAAAAAAAGTGGTAAAATTGAGAAAAATGTGTACAGTGCAAAAATCATGCCAGGACTCTTGCGTCATAGCACAAGAGAGATAAATGAAAGAGGACACATCTGTATATGTCCGGTATAAAAACTTTACTCCCTCCCATAAAAAAAGGGTAATCAAGCAGTATAGCAATAAGACATTCAGCTCTTACTGAAACTTACTGAGATATTATAAAAAGCTGCATAAACAATACTTTCCAAACATATGCAATCCAGCTGTTGCAAAGCATTGCCCACATGCAGGTCAAAATATGGTTAAGTAGCTACTGGGAAGGGATCCCAGATAAAGAAAGGAAAAAAAGGGAAATTAATGATCA
This sequence comes from Taudactylus pleione, assembly GCA_031769625.1. Lineage (NCBI taxonomy): Eukaryota > Metazoa > Chordata > Amphibia > Anura > Myobatrachidae > Taudactylus > Taudactylus pleione. Next base: position 5,508,173 of record JAUIMM010000054.1, read on the forward strand.
GAAGTGCCCTTCCCCTGCTGCATATAAAGATACTAAAGAATTCTAGGAAAGTCAATGTTAATAGTTTCCTGCCAACAATGTGAACTCTAAAGCACTTCCCAAGACATCAAAGATAAGCACATAATTTATAATTATCTAACAAGACTAACTGCCCCAACAGTAAATTTTTACTGCCATATGAATTAATGACAGTATGTCACAAATGTAACACTCTGAAAAGAAACAAGAGTAACTAAGATTTCCCTTTACATTGTAATCTTCGGGTGTGGATCATTAGATCAGAGGAGTCTTGTTCGACCATTAAATGGTTGACCACGTTAGTTCGACATGTAGTATAGATAGACAGTAACAACAGTCTAACAGTAATATAGTCGAACAGGACATTAGATCGATATGTAATATATCGAATATGTAAGATCGAAAGGTATATAAAGGCAACACAACGTAGATGGACAACTAATAGTTAGACAATGATCAAAGTTCTAAACCAAATAGGTAGACAAATAAAAGAACGACAGTTAATAGATTGACACCACACAAATAGACATAATAACAGATCGAAATCATATAGATCGACAGATAATAGATCGACTATTCCAAGATTGATGCCAACTAGGTCGACAGCTAATGGATCGATAGATAAAAGAGCGACACGTTACTTTTAGCGGGGCTGCGTCTTAATCTAGATAGCGTGTTATTGCCGGGGAGAAGATGCCCCCAGGTCCAGGCTGCCGTCTAGCTTAAGATGCTGCCCGCAAGTAGTGGGGCTGTGTCTTAAGCTAGATGGCAGCATCTTAATCTAGACGGCTTGTTATTGCCGGGATGAAGAAGCGTCCAGGTTCAGGTGCAGATGGAACAGCAGGGAGCACAGGGGTTAAGGGGTGCACTGCAGAGTGTGGGTGTGCCCAGCAATTAGTGACAAAGGCTGCAGGGTGACTGTAGGGGACTAGCATGGTAGGCCCACTACTTTACCCATTTTCCAACACTTTTTACATTCTCGCCTCAAAAATGACAAGTCATTTTTAGGGTGTTAGGTTTTTTTTTTGCTGCCTTATTAGTCATTGTGAAGAATGGGGGGGGGGGGTGTCCAAAGGGTTCTGAGTCAAGTCCCCACCCCCACATTTGTACCCCAAACTAAAGAAAACGTCCTGGAATTGAATAGGACGAATAGCGACAAACAGGTGAAAAGCAGAAATCAGTGAAAACTTTTCGCCAAAGTGGACTTTTCGCCTCTAATTCAATTCATCCCTTAATGCTTAACTATGAGACCTTCCATTGTTCTAGACTACATGTGCCAGTTGATATTAATTTTACCACCATCATAATCAAAGTGATATAATTAGCTGGCTACAGACACAGCATAAAAGTCTTACTTCCTAAGACAACTTGGGACTGTACAATAAGAGATATGGTAAGAACTTACCCTTGTTATCTCTATTTCTACGAAGTCCATAGGGTTCCACAGGATACCTTCGGGTATAGGCGATGGTGGCAGCATTGGGCACCACAGAGTTAAAACTTTCAGCCTCCCAGGATGCACTGGGGTCCCTCTCCTATACCCCACCCCTAGCCAAGGCCATCAGTTTAGTAACAAGCCATAGGCCGGAGGAGGAGGAGAACAAAGAGAGAAGAAAGTCTGCAACACACAAGAATCACATTCTCACCAGAAGGAGATGGAAACACTGGTGACCGGATTAAAGCCCATCTGCAGTACAGGTGCGACAGGGCGGGAGTCCTGTGGAACCCTATGGACTTAAGTTCTTACCATATCTCTTATTTTCTACTTTAGGGTCCATAGGGTATCCACAGGATACCTTGGGGATGTCCCAAAGCAGTATCCTTTTAAGGGTGGGGACGCTCCTGTGCTGGAAGGAGACTCCGCCGTCCAAAGGAAGCATCCTGAGAGGCGAAGGTATCAAATGCATAATAACTCACAAAATGTATGGACAGAAGACCACGTGGCTTCCTTGCAAAGCTGAACAGCTGAGGCACCACGGCAAACTGCCCACGAAGGACCCACAGACCGAGTAGAGTGAGGTTTAAGAGAGGATGGTCCAGGAAGGCCCTCATGAATGTAAGGCTCAGAAGTCGCCATGCGAATCCAACCTGCCAAAGTTTTTTAGTGGCAGGTCAACCTTTCTTATGGAAACCATAGAGGACAAACAGGGAGTCCGATTTACTAAAGGAACTGGTACGGTCAACAGAAATCCTTAGAGCACGTAACACATCCAAAGAGGCCTCACCAGCGGAGAGGTCTGGGGAATTAAAGGCCAGTACTATGATTTCCTCATTAATGTGGAAACTAGATACCACCTTAGGTAGAAAACCAGGGCGATTGCGAAGTCCCGCCCTGTCTCTATAAAAAATCAGAAAGGGAGGGCGTCACGAGATAACCCCCAAATCTTACACCCTGCAATGTCTTAGCTGTAAGCCATTTTAAATCCAATGAGCCCAATGGTTCACATGGTGGCCCTTGGAGAGCCCACAGGACCACAGCCAAATCCCAAGGAGCCACTGGTGGGACGAAGGGAGGCTGAATACGAAGTACACCTTGCATAAAAGGTGTGGACATCAGGAAGTGTAGCAATCCTACGCTGAAACTAGACTGACAGGGCAGAAACTTGCACCTTCAGTGAAGCAAGGCAAAGACCGTGATCTAAGCCCGCCTGAAGGAAAGCCAAAACACTGGATATCCTAAAGACAGAGGATCAGAACCTCTACGACGACACCATTCAAAGAAAGTATGCCACACCCGGTGGTAAATTCTTGCACAAGTAGGTTTCCTAGCTCTGAGCACGGTGTTAACAACAGAGCTGGAAAAACCCCTGGACCTCAAGAGGACTGTGTCAACACCTACGCCATCAAAGACAGACGACCAAGGTCCAGAAAGGGCCCTGAGACAACAAGTCCAGACGTAGAGGCAACAGTATCGGAGTGTCTACTGAGAGACCCCGAAGATCTGAGAACTAGTGCCGTCTGGCCCATGCTGGAGCCATCAGCAGAAGCGTGTCGCCTTCTTCCTTGAATGTGCGAAGAACTCGAAGAAGAAGGGAAACAGGAGGGAACAGGTATGCAAACCTGAAGGTCCAACTGACCAACAGAGCGCCTATCAGAAGAGGCCCTGCGTCTCTTGTTCCTGACCTGTACACAGACAGCTTGTATCTCTGGAAGGCCCCACATGTTCACCAGTTGTTGAAATACCATTCAGTTGTGAAGAGACCATTCTCCTGGATGCACGTCTTGACGGCTGAGAAAGTCTGCTTACCAGTTGAGGACTCCTAGTATAAACACTGCTGATATGGCAGGGAGATTGACCTCCACCCAAGCCAGAATGCAGTACACAACTGTCAGAGCTGCCCAATCTGACTGTACCTACACGGACCTTCCGTGGAGGACGTGTTACTTGTTGGAGAGCCTTGAATACTGCACGAAGTTCCAAGAGATTTATTGGAAGTGCAGATTCTGTTGGAATCCACCTTCTCCGAAAGTAGTGTGGACCAGTCACTGCTTCCCAGCCTCGGAGCCTGGCGTCCGTCGTCAGAAGGGAGTAAGAAGTCTTGTACTCCAAGCCTGCTTTGACTTGACAGATTTCCTGGTTGCTGACTGCCTAGGAAAGGAATGCCCTTTGGACCTACCCTGGACCCTATAGGCCCAAAAGGACGAAGCACCAGACCCTGATGGGACCGTAGCCGATGGCAGACATAGTTGCTGCCAGAGTAGCCACAATTTTGTCCAAATTAGGGCCAAATAGGACCTGTCCATTAAAAGGGCAAGCATTCCAAACCCTTTTTGGAATCTGCATCTGCTTTCCAAGTGGCGAGCTGCCACGGCTGTCGAAGAGATTCTGGAAGCGAGGAGACCTATGTTTAAGGCTGCCTCATTAATAATATGAGATATGGTAAGAACTTACCCTTGTTATCTCTATTTCTACGAAGTCCATAGGGTTCCACAGGATACCTTGGGGTATAGGTGTGACGTCAGTCGCAGGGCACCAAAGAGTTAAGCTTTCAGCCTCCCAGGATGCACTAGGTCCCCCTCCTATACCCCGCCCCCGGGCCAAGGCACCTCAGTTAGTTACCAAGCCATAGGCCGGAGGAGGAGAAGGAAGAGAGAGAACAAAGATCTGGACACATACAAGAATCACATTCTCACCAAAGGGAGACGGAAAACCGGTGACCAGAGCAAAGCCCATCTGCAGCACAGGTGCGACAGGGCGGGAGTCCTGTGGAACCCTATGGACTTCGTAGAAATAGAGATAACAAGGGTAAGTTCTTACCATATCTCATATTTTCTACTTCAGGGTCCATAGGGTATCCACAGGATACCTTGGGGATGTCCCAAAGCAGTATCCTTTAAGGGTGGGGACGCTCCTGTGCAGAAAGGAGAATCCGCCGCCCGAAGGAAGCATCCTGAGAGGCGAAGGTGTCAAACCTGTAATACCTCACGAAGGTATGGACAGAAGACCACGTAGCAGCCTTGCAGATCTGAACTGCCGAGGCACCACGTCGAGCTGCCCACGAAGGACCCACAGACCTAGTGGAATGAGCCTTCAGAGAAGGAGGGACCGGTAGGCCTTCATGAAGATAAGCTTCAGAAATAGCCATACGGATCCAGGCTGCCAAAGTTTGCTTTGAAGCAGGCCAACCCTTTTTACAGAAGCCATAGAGGACAACAAAGCGTCCGACTTCCTAAACAAAGAAGTGCGGTCAACATAAGTCCTTAAGGCCCGCACAACATCCAAAGAGGCCTCACCCACGGAAAGACCCGGTGAGTTAAAGGCCGGAACAACTATTTCCTCGTTAACATGAAACTGGGAAACAACTTTGGGAAGAAACTCGGGCCGAGTGCGGAGCACTGCCCTGTTCCCATGAAAAACCAAGAAAGGGGGTCTACAAGAAAGAGCCCCTAACTCAGAAACACGTCTGGCTGAAGCAACGGCCAGAAGGAAAACAGTCTTAGCTGTTAGCCATTTAATATCCACTGAGCCCAGTGGTTCAAACGGCGGTCCTTGGAGAGCCCTCAGGACCACAGCCAAATCCCAAGGCGCCACAGGTGGAACAAAGGGCGGCTGAATACGGAGAACACCTTGCATAAAGGTGCGCACATCCGGGATTGTAGCAATCCTACGGTGAAACCAGACAGATAGGGCCGAAACCTGTACCTTCAAAGAAGCAAGGCGAAGCCCATGATCTAGTCCCGCTTGCAGGAAGGCGAGAATCCGAGACGAGACAGACGAAACTCCCGCGGTGCATAACCTCTCGGTCGACACCACTGGAAGAACGTATGCCACACGCGATGGTATATCCTCGCGGAAGACGGTTTCCGAGCTCATAACATGGTACGCACCACAGAGCTGGAAAACCCCCAGGACCTCAGCATGGCCGTCTCAACAGCCACGCCGCCAAAGACAGCCGAGTCAGGTCCGGGTGAAGACAAGGACCCTGAGACAGAAGGTCCGGTCGTAGCGGCAACCGCAGAGGACTGTCCACGGACAGACCCTGAAGGTCTGAGAACCAGTGCCGTCTGGGCCACGCGGGAGCTATCAACAGGAGCGTCCCTCCTTCCTGTTTGAATTTCCGGATTACCCGTGGAAGAAGGGAGACCGGAGGGAACAGGTATGCGAACCTGAACGTCCACCGGACGGACAGAGCATCCACCAGAGACGCCCCTTCGTCTCTTGTGCGAGACCCGTACACCGGCAACTTGTTGTTGTGCCGGGACGCCATGAGGTCGATTTCTGGAAGACCCCACCTGTCCACCAGTAGTTGAAAAACGTCCGGGTGCAGGGACCATTCCCCTGGATGAACGTCCTGGCGACTTAGAAAGTCCGCCTCCCAATTTAGCACTCCCGGGATGAAGACCGCTGATATGGCCGGAAGATTGCGCTCCGCCCAAACCAGGATCCGAGAGACCTCTACGAGAGCCGCCCGACTGCGAGTTCCTCCTTGCCTGTTTATGTAGGCCACGGTGGTAGCATTGTCCGACTGGACCTGCACCGGGTGACCCTGGAGAAACCGCTGTGCCTGCAGGAGAGCATTGAAGACCGCACGGAGTTCCAAGATATTTATTGGAAGCTCCGCTTCTGTCGGTGTCCACCTGCCCTGGAACAAGTGTGGACCCGAAACTGCTCCCCAGCCCCGAAGACTGGCGTCCGTTGTCAACAGGACCCAATTTGGAACCCAGAACGGACGTCCCTTGTTGAGGTGGGTCGTCTTTAACCACCACGCAAGGGACAGGCAAACCTCCGGGGTGAGCACAATCGTCTGGAACTTCAGAGACTGAGGCAGCCCGTTCCACTTGGACAGGATCAGGTGCTGCAGAGGTCTGGAGTGAAACTGGGCGTATTCCACCATGTCGAACACCGACACCATGGAGCCCAGTAACCTCATCGCCGAGTGTAAGGACACCCGGCGGCTGTGCAGACAACTGCGCACCCTTGACTGTAAAGCAGAGATCTTGTCCTCCGTCACGAAGATCCTTTGCTGTCCCGAGTCCAATAAGGCTCCAAGATGCAGAATCCTCCGAGACGGGATTAGAGTGGACTTCTGCCAGTTGATTAGCCAGCCGTGCCGTTGCAGCAGTGCAATGGTCAGGTCCAAGTGGTGTAACAGGAGCTCTGGAGATCCTGCCACCAATAACAGGTCGTCCAAGTACGGCAACATGCGGACTCCTTGCAGCCGCAGAGAAGCCGCCATGACCGCCATAGCGTCCTGTATGTCCAATGACACCATGTAGTCCCCAGGTTCCAGCGCCAGAATGATGGACCGTAGGGTCTCCATCCGAAACTTCGGGACCCGCAAAGACTTGTTGAGTGCTTTGAGGTTGAGAATCGGACGATATGACCCATTGGGTTTCTGTACCAAAAATAGATTTGAATAGAAACCCTGGCCCCTCTGGGAGAATGGAACAGGCACTATAACTCCAGCCTGGAGCATAGTGTGCAATACCTTCCGCAGCTCCGTAGCCTTGTTCCGGTCTGATGGTAGACCCGTGGTGAAGAATCGAGCCGGGGGTCTGTGCCGGAAGGAGAGGGCGTACCCGTGAGAGACCACCTCCAGAACCCAAGTGTCTGTCGTAGTGAACGACCAACACCGGGAGAACTGCAGCAGGCGGCCTCCCACCCTGGGATCCCCCAAGGGGAGACCCGGACCGTCAGGCCGCAGGCTTGTCATCTGGCTTGGGGGCCGGACGTCTGGTACTCCATGCCTGTTTCCGGGGCTTGACCGATTTCTTAGGGCCAGCCTGTCGAGGAAACGACTGTGGTTTGGGCCTGCCCTGGGCCCTAGATGACCGAAAGGACGATGGTCCAGAACCAGAAGGAGCAGCGGCCGACGGGAGACAAGCAGATTTGGCTGCCGCCAGCGTGGCCACAATCTTATCCAGATCCGGACCGAAGAGAACTTCTCCGGTAAACGGCAACGCTTCCAGACCTTTCTTGGATCTGCGTCCGCCTTCCAGGATCGCAGCCACAAGGTGCGACGAGCAGCTACCGCTGCTGAAGAAATTCTAGACACCAGAGTACTAATGTCTAGAGCCGCCTCGTTGATGTAGGTGGCCGAATCACGGAGATTGCCAATCAACTCCGCCTGTTCGGCCGGACAGTTGGATTCAAAAGAAGCCTCTAATGAATCCGCCCAGCGCTCCATCGCTCTGGCAACCCAGCAAATGGCCATAGCCGGCCGTGCTGCCCCCCCTGCAAGGGAATAAGCGGACTTCAGGCAGATTTCTACCTTGCGGTCCGTAGCATCCTTAAGGGAGGACATGGATGGCATCGGCAATGTGGCACTACGGACAAGACGGGTCACGTGAGAATCCACCTGTGGAGGGGATTCACACTTAGCAAAATAATTATCCGCGAACGGATAAGCCACCGCCAGGCGTCTCTGCGGCTGGTATCTTTTGCCAGGTTGTTTCCACGCCTCCTCTAAATGGTCCACCAACTGACCCGAAAGAGGAAAGACTGTGGCATCGCCCTTCACATCTTTGAAAAAGGCATACTTAAATTTAGCCGCTGGGGGAACTTCGTCCTCAATCACCAAGGCTGTGCGGACCGCCCGAATAAGTCCAGGAATATATACTTTGGACTTAGCATCAGCGTCCTTAGTATGGAAAGGTTCCTGATCGTAAGGATCCAGAATCTCCCCATCATCAGACGTCCCTTCGTCATCCTCATAAGGAGCGGACAGAGACGCCACCGGCCTTTTATGAGGCCGCATCACAGACTCCCCTTGCAACACATCCGACAAGTGCTGTACAGAACTCGTCAGGGAGTTAACCCACGCTGGCTCCTGAGAACCCGGGAGCGGGGAAATAGGGAGACTGTGGGGTACCACCAATTGTCGTGGGAACCCCTGCATGGGTGACGACACCACAGAATGCTGGGACAAACCCATCGGAGTAAACGCGGGCTGCGGAGCTAACTGGCCCACTAAAGCTGTTAACGCCTGAGCGAAACAAGCCCAGGGCGGCTCCTGTACCGGTGCTGTAACCGTAATAGGCCGCGCCATGGACAAACACTGCCGGCAAAGGCCCTCCGCGCTACCCTCCCCCTCCGCTAACGGTACTTTGCACGTGGTACACTGTAGCCGGAGGGGAAAATCACTTTCAGACATTATGGCACCACGTATGTGACCTCTCTCACCAATTAAGTATTAAATAGGCGAGAGACCACCCTGCAGCACCGCACCGCAAGGGCTTTAGCAGAAAGAACAGGGACAGTAATAAAGCTGACAGTTTAGAGAAGAAAAGTTACAGGCAGCGCTAGCACAGTCACATACAATGCAGAGAAATAACAATTCCTGCACTAACAGCGCTGATCACTCAACTACACAGACACAGGGCCTGGTAGGACACAGCGCTGCATACACAGACCTGAGCCACAGCGGAGGAGAGGTATGCGGGGGGACCCAGACCACGATGCTTCCTTCCAGACTTCCAGCAGCGTTCACCATGCGTTGCAGAGAAGATGGCCGCCGAGGAGCAGAGAGAAGCTGGCCTGGGGGAGGAGCGCTGACACAGGACCAGTCAGCACAGTGCAGAGAGGGCTGTGTGCAGCGGGGGAGGCGCCGGCTGTGAGACAGGGAAGGCGCGCTCCCCTGGCATGCATTTAACCCCTGGGACGCCGCAGCGCTACCGCTCTGCTGCGGTCCGCTGTCCCAGGGGGTAGTGGAAGCGCAGGTTGGTCGCCTGGCTCCACGCTGCAGCCAGTCCCCAGGGAGCCCCCTGCCTGGGGACTTAGGACCATGTGATCAGCGGGGACCCACCGCGGGACCCCGCTGCTTACCTCTGTCCCCCTTGAATCCGGCCATGGTCCGGAGCATCTGGGGTCACCGCTAGCTGTGACCCCAGATGCCCACCAGCATCCCCGGATCAGTACCGGCGTTCTGGTACCGGCGGGGTGTAGGGAAGACAGCATGGACGTCAGGACTGACTGTCCATGCTGTTCATCCAGATGTGCAGCCACAGCTGCATGAAGAAAAAGCTTCAGGGGCTCTTCTAGCCCCCACTCCAACAGGTGCACCCGACTCCGGCCGGGCACCAAACTAAACTGAGGTGCCTTGGCCCGGGGGCGGGGTATAGGAGGGGGACCTAGTGCATCCTGGGAGGCTGAAAGCTTAACTCTTTGGTGCCCTGCGACTGACGTCACACCTATACCCCAAGGTATCCTGTGGATACCCTATGGACCCTGAAGTAGAAATAGTTAATATACGTTGCTGAGATTCTGAGATTGCCCACCAACTCCGCTGAACAGGCGACGAGTCATAGTCCAGAGACAATTCCAAGCTATGAGCCCAGTGCTCCATGGCTCTGGTCACCCAGCACACGGCATAGGCAGTCTGGACACCCCTCCAGCAAGGGAATAAATGGATTTTAGGCGTATTTAAACTTTACGATCCGTGGCATCCTTTAAGGAGGCCATGGAGGGTATGGGTAACGTAGGACTCCTCACTAGGCGTGTTATATGAGAATCCACCTGCGGAGGAGAGATTCCCACTTGGAAAAATAATTATCCGCAAAGGGGTATGCGACAGCCAAAATGTATCTGAGGATGGAATCTTCTACCCGGATTTCCCCAAGCCTCCTGTAAATGAGCCACCAACTGACCAGATAGAGGAATACAGTGGCATCACCATTAATATCTTTAAAGAAGGCATATTTAGGCTTGGCTATGGGGGGGGGTCATTATCTTCAATAACCAAGACCACACGGGCTGGCCGTATGAGGCCTGGTATATATATTTTTGACTTAAGACTCCACCTCTTTAGTACGAAGGGGTTCCTGGTCTGAAAGGTCAAAAAAATCTCACTGTCATCAGATGTCATGTCATCATGCAGAACATTCTAAGACACTACAGGCCGCTTAGATGGCCGCAATGACGACCCCCCCCTGTAACATGTCCATTAGGTGCTGTACCGTATTGGACAGTGAACCCACACATGCAGGCTCCTGCGGGACCTGGGTGGGCGAGAGCAGGAGACACTGGGGTACCACCAGCTGCCTGGGGAACCCCTGTATGGGTGAGGATCCAACCGACTGCCATGATAACCCCATTTGGGGCAACGCAGTGGATGTGGCCAATTGACCCAAGCAAAACAAGGCCAGGGTGTTCCTGCACAGGTGCAGACACAGTAATTGGGCGTGATACCAGAAAACATGCCGTGCATAAACCCCCAGTGTTACTTCACCCTCCGCTATTAGTACATTACATGTGGTATACTTTAGCAGTAGGGGAAAATCACGTTCACTCTCAGACATGAGGAAGAACAGGGATAGTAAAATGGCTGACAGTCAGAAGTGAGAGTACAGGCAGACAGCGCTAGCAGTCAGTCACATACAATGCAGAAATAAATCCCTGCACTACCAGTGCTGAGATCAACTACAAAGACCAGAGCCTGGTAGGAAACAGCGCTGCTTACACTGACCTTAGCTTAGCTCGAAGGAGAGGTAAGCGGGGGGATCCGGACCACACAGCCACCAGCTTCAGCGTCCAGCAGCGCTTGCACTTTAGAATAAAATGGCCGCCGAGGAGCAGAGAGGCAGACGGCTGTGGAGAGGCACTATGCAGCGGGGGAGGTGCCGGCTGTAAACAGGAAAGGCACGCTCCCCTGGCATGCATTTAACCCCAGGGACACCGGACGTTTACTGCTCAGCTGCGGCCTGCTGTCCCTGGGGCTTGTGGAAGCGCAGGTTAATACCTGGCTCCACTCGCAAGCCAGTCCCCAGGGAGTCCCCTGCCTGTGGACTGAGGACTGCGTTCGCTGGCGGGTACCCTCCTCTTACCTTGTCCTCCTTGGATCCGGCCACAGTCCGGGTGGTCCGGGGTCACCGTTAGCCGTGACCCCAGACCCCCACCAGCATCCCCGGATCGGTACCGGCGTTCTGGTACCGGCGGGGTGAAGGAGCGATAGCATGGACGTCTGTGCAGACTGTCCATGCTGTACTGCTCTAGATGTGCAGCCACAGTTGCCTTGGAAAGATCTTCAGGGGCCCTTACAGCCCCCCTCTGCTACAGGTGCTCCGACTCCTGGCTGGGCACCGAAGAAAACGGATGGCCTTGGCTAGGGGGCGGGGTATAGGAGAGGGACCCCAGTGCATTCTGGGAGGCTGAAAGTTTTAGCTCTGTGGTGCCCAATGCTGCCGCCATCGCCTATACCCCAAGTTATCCTGTGGATACCCTAAGGACCCTAATGTAGAAAGTGAGATAGAATCCATGGCTCACCATCGCCATCTCTGGTGATCCTGTGTGGGGCTGGAGGGATCCGCCCACACAGTAGTTAAACTAAGTTTTGCCAGACCTAGGGGCAAGCCTTGTGGAGAGTGTCCAGGTGTGGGCTCATAAGAAGGCAGACTAGTCAGGCTGCCGTTGGAGAGAGTCTATGTGGGACTGTGGCAGCCAAAGAGCCCAGTGAAGCTAAGCCAAGCTATTGGGGGCCTGAGCCCAGACCTGTAGGAGGCAGGAAGGAACACAAACCTCTCAGACTGTGTGATGTAAAAGCAGCTAAACTGCAGGCTAAGGAAGCTAGTGTCCATACCTGCAGGAGGCAGGGAGGACCACAAGAGAAACATTGTGTGAAAGCCAGGCCAGAGCCTGTGATGGACTCTGTAGGAAGCAGAGTGAGACTTTGGACTTTATTTGCAGACTAGCTGCCCAAGGTTAGTCAGGGGCGAAGAAGTGAGTCAGTGCCTGAATGGGGCTAGGCATTTGTTAGTTATTTTTGTAGTAAAGCACTTTTCTTTCATTTATAACCCGAATTGCTATGTGTGGACCCTGATTCAAGCACCTAACACTGCACCTCTGACACTCTACCAAGCTAATTACCCCTGTGTTATCACAACAGTTACAGTTCACAGGTGGCAGAATTACTCTCACGTATAGGGGTGTTTGGAAGACTGCATTGGCCTTTAAAACTACGCTCTGCTGATGCACTATAGAACACTCACAGGAACTATAGATATAAACAAACAGATCAGGCTCTTGTATTGAGTTTTAGATTACACCAAGAGTCCAACATACACTGTATATTGTTTGCTGTGTATCCACAAGCCTGTGACAATTGAAAATAAATAAAATACCATATAATCCAGAGATATATGGGCAACACTGCACTAAACAAAAAAAAATATGGCCCCTAATCTTTCACTATGGCAGTCATTCAAAATTATTCTGCTGAAACTACTTAAACAGCCAGGTTTACAAGTAAATTTGACATTTTGCAGTGGAAAACTATTTGAATTATCTGCCAGAACTTCCCAGTAAGAATAGGGGGTGGAAGCTACCTACCATTTTGCTATGTTAGTAGGATGAAAGTCTTCAAATTATCTTTGACTCAAACTCTTAGATGTTGAAGCCAAGCACCATAGGCAGCTGAGCCATGCTGTGCTTCTTATCTGGGCCAAGCCAGCATACAAATTGTATGATTAACAGTTCTCTGCGCCAATGCCTAATTCTCTAACTCAAATGGTTCAGTGGCAATAAAATGCTACAAAAGTTTAAAAAAAAAAAAAAAGTGTCAATAGGTCAATATTGAACAACTTCCTAGTTACATAGTTCTTTTCGTAGAATCTTTTCAATCCTGCATCTGCTTAAGTTGGTTGCAGGGTGAATATATGTCAAGAACTATGAACTGAAAAAATGTAATTTAAGACTGCCTACTGTCGCAAGCCAACGCTGCAGCTCGCTTCCGGACGGTATTGCTAAGCAAACGAGACGCCCCAGCTTCCGGCAACAAGGTCCGACGTTAGCTGCCGGTTGCTAAGCAACCAGGATGCCGGGCGGCTAAGTCACCTGCCGCAATCCAGACTGGTCCTGGTACTTGCTGCACCTGCAGCTTCCGCCCAGCAGCTGCAGCCACTGATTGGCCAAGCCCCCCTGAACAAGCATGCTCTGATTGGCTGCAGTTCATGCTTCTGAAGAATTCCTGCCTGCCAGAACCTCTCCCTTGAACCTGCAAACCATTTTCCTAGTTTTCTAGTCCTAGTCATCGTTGCAGTCGTACAGTACTCTCGGAGCAGCAGCATCAGCCAGCGGCCCTGCCACTCATATCACCTCAGGTGCAGCGACATCCACCTGTGGCCCTGCCACTCATAACTTTTCAGTGCAGTTACATAAACTGCGGCTCAGCCACCCATACCACAATAGCGCTGCAACATGTACCCACGGCCTTGCCAATTATTCCACCTCGTAGCAGCAACATCAGACTGCGGCCAGCCGCTCATACCACCTCAGTACTCCGACATCTTCCCACGGCTCTACCATTCAGATTCCCTCAGCATAGCAATCCAGCCAGCTATCTAGCCACATTGCTCTGCCACCAATTAGTGGCTCAGTCACTCTAGTGTTTATCTGAATTCACTATCCAGTCCAGTCCCATCCCTAGCCGCACACATCTACAGTGGTACCTGAACTACTGTGTAAGCCTCTACTGTTCCGAGCATAAATCCTGGTGGCAACCTAAGTACCGGTGAGCGTGCTCAGCTCTAAGGGAACAACAGAGGGCTGTTATTGGCATAAAGACCTTGCCATTGTACTTCTAGAGGTGATACGCAATAGTAGTTCAGTTCAACATAACACCTACATAAGCTAAGTATAGGATATTCCAGTCATGTCAACTAGTTTATTGAACAAAAGTACATACATTTTGAATGCATATGCACTGAATAGGTTTTATTGCAAATTCAATTTTGTTAAGGAGGTCATTTTCTTTAAAGCCTCAAGTAATTTGTAGATGAGAATCACAATTCCTGGAATCCAATCCCAAAACTTTTATTCATTATGCAATGCACTAAATCCATAATTTAGCACTCTCCTTATTGATATCTCATGAACAAAAACCACTATAACCAAGAGTCAGAAATTCAGGGCATTTAAAAAATGAATCAACAACATATAATTCCTACAACTTATGGTGCATACACACGGTTAGATTTTGTCTTCAGATATGAACGATAACGATTTAAAAATCGTTCAGTCGTTCATATCTGAAGGAAAATCTGACATATCTGACATACCTGAACGATGGACGATCAACGATGCGCGTTCCCGTTTGTCAGATAACGATTTCTGACATCTGATGTGTTTGCAGTCAGACTTGGACGATTCCATTCATTTTAATGCAGTAAAAAATCGTTCAATACTTTGGTAAAATCGTTCATCTGACAAATCTGACCATGTGTATGCTCCATTAAACAGCACTGAGTAGGTCAAAACATTCACATTTTTACTATTTGTTACATTTTACTGCAGAACATTGTGCTTATATTTATTGTATATGGCTTCTAGCCAAAGAAAAATGGAAGTAGTGCATTTGTTGTTCTAATGATAAGTAGTGTGAATTATTAAGATTTAATACTGCATTTTGTTATAGTAAGGAAACGGCTAATGTACCATTTAGATTGCAATAAATAGTCAACATAAATGTAAATCAACTTATTCTTGCTCCCCTTTGGAGGTTTTACAGTGAATAATTTATTACAATCACAGTAAAACACTACAAATAAGTCCTTGAGTCTAAACGAACTGTAAAAAACACAATATGAAACAAATTGACTTCATAATTTTACAGATGTAAATTGTGACCTAGCATCCACTAGATTGAATTATTCTGATGATGCCCAGCAGTGACCACATATAAGATACAGAGGTCCAAAGAGGAATATGCACAATTGTATGATTTGTTAATTGTAAATCACAAACAGCCGTCTGGTTGCCACAAGTTTCTGCCCACGACCATCTTACCGCAGCATATGGCCCATCTATTACATGCTGCTGGCAAGAACAAGGACAGCCTTCCCTTTTATACCAAGGTGACCTGCTTATAGACTGCATATTGACAGCAAATAGATCAATGAGATATTAGTGGTCAGTACTTTGTAGGTCCACTACGTACAGTGATTACTGCAGGCATCCTTCTTGGCAAACTGTCCACAAGTTCCTGGTAAACAGCAGGCAGTATGTTTTGCCATTCCGCCTTAAGTACAGTGACTAACTGTGACACTGAAGGTCGAGTCAGCCTAGAATGCACCTGTGACCAGGTGACCTCGACTCGCCACCTGATCACAGATTAGTTTGATCCCCACTGTATCTTGGGTATTAAGGATTCCCTCCGTCAGTAACCACCTGTTACCGACTGCCCACTGCGCCGTGGACGGGTAACATGCTTCCACCACAAAACTTCTACCATTGGCGCCAGGAAGTGCTTCTTACGTACACCCAGGCTCCTACACTGGCACCTGGAACCACCTCTACTGCGTATGCGTAGAATACTGTGGCCATACCCCCTGACTGGTGTCGGCTGAAACCCACTGTCCCTCGCAATGGGCCAGGCTCTGCACGGTAGCTGGAAGAGGGCTTGAGCTTGGAGGCACTGGATTCAAGACAGAGAAAATAGCGTATGGCACAATTCTGTTGTTGAAGTTTCAGATGTAGTTGTTGTAAAAGGCAAGATGTTTATTGCTCAAATCGTCAAAAAGACTCTTCCCTACAGATGTTACAGCAGTCCATTCCTTCTTGGGCCCGTATTCAATTTGAGGCGAAAAGTCCGGGACTTTTCGCCTGCCGGACTTTCCGCCTACATCGCGTGTTTTTGGAGAAAACACTTTCAACGCGTGCAACTGCTTTTCTCCGTATTCAATTTCAAAAGGACGAGAAAACAGCACCCGGCAAAACTTAAACATGCGGAAAGTCCTGTCAGATTTGGGGAAATCAGCCTGACACCCCCCAAAAGATGCTCTGACCCTGAGGTGCCTCGGGACACTTGCAGGGGTGCCTCAGGTTGGTGGTCCAGCACCAAATCAAATTATTTATGGTCAATATAATGTAAATATGTGGACAAACAGAAGCACAAACCTGTCCACCACCATATAACTGAACCTAAGGATGACAGGCCAGCACAATTTACTTAATTTTACTACTTCACTACATTTTTTTTTTTATTTCTCAATAACAAACATTCGGCTTAGGGGTGCCGTGAAAACAATGCTGATACACTGGGGTGTCCTGATTCAAAAAAGTTAGGGAACCACTGCACTATGGTAACCCCCGATTTGGCTTGCTGAAGGTATTTGGCTCAATAGCTGCTAAATAGCGTTTTTGTATAAGTGGTGAAGAATAGTATTCTTGGGGGTTTTTTTTTTTTTTTCAGAAAATAACTTATTCCAGCAAATTTGGGGTACTTGAAAATGGGGGTCAGCATATTTTAAAGTTGCTAAAGTTTAAAAAATTGTGAAAAATCCACCTGCCGCAAGCCCCTGCAATGAAAACAAAAACAAAAACAAAAAAAAACCTGGGGCATACTTGGGGACCCCCCCCCCCCAGAGTCAAGTTCTCTAGTTTTTAACTTTGTCCTCCAACATTTTTTTTTTCGCCCCCAAATTCAAAGTGATTTTTTGGGGTGTCCTTAAGGGTTTTTAAAAAAAAATTGATCGGCCAATGTATCTGTCAGTGTGTACTCAGCATTATGTTACTCCAATATACATTACCACAGGGTGTAAGTCCGCCCTGTGTTCCTTTTAACCAATTATATAAATACACATCTTACATTTCAAAAGGAACCAAATTCCCTTGTTACCACCCAAAACCAGATGTCTTTCCTGAAGCACAAACTGAGTTGGCACATACCATCTCGCAAAAGGTAAATATAACTCAAATTTCAATTGCATTCATCCTTTCTTATACGAGTATCTAGCATTCCCGATACCCGTTTTAGCGGGGCGCTGCGCCCAGCCCTCCTTCTGGAGGACAAAAAGTGCCCTGCCCTCACCGAGCAGCGCCCCGCTAAGGCAGCCTGCGGGTGCAGTCTTCACCCGCGGGTCGCAGTGTCCTGCGGGTGGAGAAATGTGCGGTGACCCGGTCACCGCCGGAGAATAGACGCCGGGCGCATGCACCCGGCATCTATTATACCTGTCAGCAGCGCTTGGAGGCTGTCCGGCGTGTCCGTAAGTGCAGGGCACGCCCCCAAGAGTGACTAAAAAGGGGACACATCTTATAGACACACCCCCTTTTCAATAGCCACACCCCCTTTTTGGGTGCGCCCGCATTAGTGCCCCCTCTAGCTCCGGCGTCCTGCCTGCTGCCGGAGCTAGAGTGAACACTAAGTATCTATACATAAATCAGTTTGGCTTTTCCAGTCTTAACACCTTCAGTTCCACAATAGGAGATTTTGGCAAAAAAAAAAAACATGTCTTTTCTCCAAACCTGCTGGGACATTTTCCCCAAGGCACAAAAGCATAATCCCTACTTTGGATTTCAAAGAAAAGGCTTGCCCAGTTTACCCATTATCATATCAAATCCTATGTGAGAATGTCTAAAGAGCAATCGGTCTACCTTTTAAAACAAAATACCTTATTACATTCCTCATCAGTGCATAGTTTGTACATTCAAACAATGTCTCTCCATTTTCACAACTGCGCACAGCGCTGTAAATACAACACTGTAAACTACATCATTACATATACATTTACAGTACATGGCGCCCTGCATCTACATTGTCCCTTTAAAGACGGCGCCCTGGCATGAGGGTTAACACTTTCAATGCCATGGCGGCCATTTTAGCCACGTATGGTCGGGAACCGGCCACAGCACCCATCGCTCTAATTCGTCCCAGAGGTGCTCAATGGGGTAAAGAGCTGGCCAGTCCATCCGGGTTACCAAATTTTCTGTATACCAGTCCAGCGTCGCCCTGACAACAACATGACAGGTGGCATTGTCGTCCTTTTAAAAAAATAGATGTTGTTTCCACAGGCCTGCAAGTACTTTGGCTGCCCTACGAAGCGTTCTTGTCAAAACCGCCACTATAGTGGCCGTTTGGAACACTTGCACGGGGGTGTCCAATCACTGTTATCTACATAGTGTACAAGCAGTAATCTTTACTTGGACTTTGATGGCCATAAATAACAGAGCCAGTGGAAAAAAAAAGGGGTCTACATGCAGCAGACATGGAGCTACGCATATGGCAAGCAACACCTCTTTACTACATGGTAAACCGACTATAAATACATATATAAGGGCTAATTCAATTAGCCACAAGGTACAGGACTAATGTAACAATTACTGTGTTGGCTGGAAGTCTGTGCAGCTGTAGATCGTGCGATGACTCACTGAAAGCTCACTCTGAACTCAACTTTTTCCATAATTTCACAACAAATGACAGTAGTTTCATTAATGGTACTAATGAAAGTACAGATCTAGGTTCTTAAAAAAAAAAAAAACAACAACATTGTAATTCCTGAAACATACAGTAATTAGCAAGAATTGTCAGATCTTCCCACATTTCCACTCAGATTGCACTCTTTCCTCTGTTCCCACTACCAGCTTCATGTTCTCATCTTTCCTGTTTCTACAGAAGGCACACACTAATTTCCTCTTCTTCCTACATTTATTGTGTCTGCATTTGGAAAAGAAATCCTCTCGGGAGATAGATTATTGTTAAATCCAAACAAAACCTATGACTTATTATATGAAGACATTTATGCATCCGAATACTTGAATAAGTTTGAGGATAGATAAGCACCCTGTTTGATATGTAATTTTGTTAGGTAAGTTAAGGGTTAAAAGCTGGGGGGGTTGCAGTTAGTATTCGTCACTTGAGGAGTATAAGCCTATGGTAGGATTTAGGGGAGGGCTTAGAGGTCCCATATAAATAGTCTGGGGAAGGGAGCCATCTTCCTCTTTCCAGTTTATTCAACCCCACCCACCCACCCGTGTAAGCTGGTTTCTATAATTCTTAATTTGTTGGTTTGTGCTTTTGTCTGTGATTTCTCCCAACAGGTAGAGGTGCAGCCTGGCAGGAAGCAGTGCTCATGGGCGGCCTATTATTAGCGCAGGAGTGCCTGTGGTAGCATTCTTCCTTTGAGAGCGGCCAGTTTGTCACCGCCTAAAAGGGGGGACATGGTCATTGTTCCAAGGGAGGGGCCAATGCTGTGCCAATTAGGGAAGGATGGTACTGCCCCAGGTCAGTCCGTGCAGGGCGGGGATCCGCCCCCTTTTTATTTGTATTGGTATCCATCGGGCTGTGGCCTCGGAGCACTGCTTTCTTCTTGCCACCTATTCTAAAATTTCAATTTGATCAATAAATTATGGCTGTGACCTCTTAATTCCATATACATGTGTCAGTGTGTTTATTTCTAGGTTTAGGATTAAGTTAAGTTAAAAAAAGGGAATAATAAAACAAATGGCTGACTTATAAAAACGCCTTTGTTTTGAGCAAATACAAATTTGGAAACTATTTTTATTAAATGGTATTCTTTTTCAATAGCCAAGCGCAATAGTGTACCTTTCTATGGAGCAATGACAGATCATAATACATACCTGGAGTCTGGCGTGTTCCTCATCTTAGTTGGTTTCTGCATGGGTGGGTTTATTTAATATACGTAGCATGGTATTGATCACCACAGTGCTGGCAATAGTAAGGACTGCTTTGCCAGACATCACCAGCCTGACGAGGTGTAATATTTTGTGATAATTTATAACAGAGTATTAAGAGGCATTCTAAACATAAATAAAATGCAATTAAAATTGGAACGACCGCTTTGGAAATTACCCCCAGTCGAAGACTCTTCCCTAAGGCCTGCTCTTTTACTAAGAAATTGGCGCTGGAACAGTAACAGCCCTCAACTAAAATTTAAGCTCCTCGAACAACCCAGACTGTTTCTTACGTGATGGCCTCACTTAACTAATGTTTCTAAGCTCCAAAATGAATGTCAGCTTCAGTACCACAGGGAAATTATACTATTATCTATATACTAAAAATCAAGAATGACATGCCCGACATGGATATCTGCATTCAGAGCCAAGACAGGTTGTAGATAGCTGAGGCACTAGAACAGCATCTGCACTTTAGGAGGTCATAGCCCTGCGAGGGGAAAGGGGGTAATATACTGTTACCAATTATTTATATAGCACACACATATTCCGCAACACTTTACAGAGAATATTTCTCCATTCACCTCAGTCCCTGCCCCAATAAAGCAAACAATCTAAATTCACTAGCACATGCTCACACACATACACACTAGGGTTCATTTTGTTGGGACCCAATTAACCTACCAGTATATTTTTGGAGTGTGGGAGGAAACCCACACAGTTAGGGCCATAGTGGGGATTGAACCCATGACCTCAGTGCCTGTGAGGCAGTAATGCTAACCATATACTATAGGTGTCTCATTTATGGTTAAGATGGGGAGTAAAGTGGTGGTGCTACAGAATAATTCAGATTCAAAATTAATCATAAGAACAGGAGGATGGAAAAAAAAGTTAAGTAAGTAAAAGGTGCACGCTGATCTTTATTTCAATTAACACATATTACAATTGTATTAGGTATACATTAAAGAGTGGAGATATTCCCAATATGCTGTACACCATGTTATATATTAAATACAAGTTTATATTTTATAGATTTTTAAAACTGTAGCTGTTCTTATTCAAAATATCTAGAATTAAAAAATGCTTACAAACCTTGGTACTGGTGTTTAATAAGCAAATATACAAAAAAAAAAATCAATGAAAGAATGTGAAGGAAAATAGGAAGGGTTTAAAATCTGCTGCGCAGAGTCTTAATAGCGCTTTTTGGATTCCATCTCTAATTTCTGTATGTATCTGGATTTTAAAGTAGACACATGGCATTTGTTGTTGAGCACATTTTGTAAATAATGTTGGGTACACACTGCACAGATATATCTGCAGATCGAGTGATCTGCAGATATAACTGTAGATGGTCGTTCATATACACTGAACGACCAACTTCCAGGTAGCCACGGGTCCCGCTGATCGCCTGTACACACTTGCCGATGGACAGATATACATGCAGATATATCTACCCATCGGCTGTGCAGATATGTCTGTGCGACATCGTTCACAGACATATCGCTGGTACACACTGGCCGACGGGCACCAGATATATTGGCCGATCAATTGAGTGGCCAATATATCTGCCAGTGTGTACATCGCTAGTTTATATCTGTATGCAGACTGAATTTGCTAGAACCATGCTTTTAATATGCGATACAATGTAGCGTTCCCGCTAGGCTGTGTTAGCGGGGCGCGGCACCCTGCACTCCTTCTGGAGGGCAAAAAGCACCCTGCCCTCCATGAGGGGGGCAAAAAGCGCCCTGCCCTCACAGCCTGCGGGAGCCGTTCTCACCCGCGGGACGCAGTGTTCCGCGGGTGGAGAAACATGCGGTGACCCGATCACCGCCGGAGAATAGACGCCGGGCGATTGCGCCCGCCATCTATTCTCCCTGTCTGCAGGGCTTGGGGGCTGCCCGGCATGTCCGTAAGTGCCGGGCACGCCCCCAAGAGTGACGAAAAGGGGACGCGTCTTATAGACACGCCCCCTTTTCCGATGACCACGCCCCCTTCTCGGTCGCGCGCGCACGGGCATGCCCTCTCTAGCTCCGGCGCCCTGCCTCCCGCCGGAGCTAGAGGGAACATGTACATAAATTGTAGATTGTATGTAATTAATGGATATTGTTCTGAAGTGTCTGGAAGGAGCCCTTTCCTCTTCTCATATATCTACCACTGAGCATAGGGGAATCAATGGTATGCAACAAGATATATCACGTACTATATTTTGGATCACATATGGATCTTCTAATAGATGTATTTCAGTGTGTGAGACAATTTCTTATGCATGTTCTAATGAGTGGCCTTTATGATCCATTTCCCTTGATGTACTCTTTGATGCATATAAAATGCATTTGTCCAGGCACTTCCAGGAGTTTACAATCGTCTCTGTTCTTATATTTTCCTCTAGAATTTTATAAAACCTCAAACTGTTAGTGTTATTAGGTGTGTACACACACACACACACACACACACACACACACACACACACACAGTTAGAATATTCAGACAAGCCTATTCTCTTTATAGACATATCCGCATATATGTTGGGTATGGGTTCCTGGCAGTCAGAATGCCGCCGGTCAGAATACTGACAGCAGCAACCCAACAGTCAGAATCCCGACACCCGTAGGCAAGTATAATACCACTAACCATCACCCTCCCTGGTGCCTAAACCTAACCTCTCCCCCTTAGTGCCTAACCCCCGATATTTACCTTCGGGATGCCGGTGGTAAGGATACTGGAGGCGGGATCCCGACACTGTTGGGATTCCGCTGCCAGTATCCTGCATGCCGATATGCTGCCTACATCCCTCGCCTATAATGCTTAATACAGATTGATGGTTTATTATCATTAGTATCCTTTTTGCAACATTTTTTATAACAATTTATGAAAATTTACAGTATAACATATCATTAGTATCCTTTAAATGAGGATCCAATTTTATAAGTGCAGTTAATCAGAGTTGGCAATATTGAAAAATATATATAAATAAAAAAAACACAAGTCCCCATGCAGGTGGATCCTCTTTCTAGGTTTATTAACCCTATGATTTTTTATAAGGAGTATACAGTAGCAGCTTTGTTACACACTGAATATATAGTAATTAATTCAGGACATCAGTCCCTCTATATAGTAGTGGTCAACACATGGATGATTACCAGGTTGGGTTTATCCTAGGTTATAGGATGCCTCTTACTCATAAATAAGATAAATACTAGTATAACAGGGTCACCTCAGTCTCCACCCCACCCCCACCTGTCTCCCCATAGCCCACTCTGTAGTGGTTCCGTGACACCCCCCCTCTCCCACTCCATTGTGTTTGTGTCCCGACACCCCCTGCATTAACCCCTCAGTGATGCAGCTGCTCTTCATGCTCCCTCTGGCACAGGTCCGGTCTCCTCAAAAGTACGGGTACCCTAGCAACTGTTATTACGTTCTCTCTACTCCCCTTTTTATCCTGGAGTCTGCAATGCCTGGCCATCTTCCTGCTCAGGGCAGGCGGCATTGTTCGCAGCTGAAGATATTCATTTTCCACAGGAACTCATGCCAGTGTCATACTTTGGGGCCATGGGCATTCAAGTCCGTAGTAGTAAAAATACTCCATTATACTACTGTCTAACTTATTTTTGCTACACTTAGCCATTGATCATATCGTACACCCCTTTATTCCCTACTAGAATTAATACTAAGGGATAGATGTATGAAGCAGTGAAAAGAGTGGAGAGGTGTGCCAGTGGAGAAGTTGCCCATGGCAACCAATCAGCTTTGAGGTTGCATTTATCAAGTACATTCTATAAAATGATATGTTGGAGGTGATTGGTTGCTATAGGCAACTTCTCCACCTTTTTCACTGCTTCACACCCAGTTAGATACCCAGTAGATACCCAGTTAGCTCTACTGTAATAATGGGTTACTCTACATATTATAGTGTTTTACAGTTGTATGTCTTATGGATTCTGTTTACATGTCCATTATACAAGAACTTTGCAAGTAGCAAAGTATTGAGCTTGCTACATAATTGCAGTTCTCATTAAATAACTTGCCATTGTTTCTGGCTGAGTTTTCAGGACTCTGTAGAGCTGGATGATATATTTTACAGATACGTGAAGTCAAATGGTTACCAGGATATAGAACACTAGCAGATGGCCATATTTAAATGGTGATCAAAGGGGAACTGTATCAAACAGAAAAAGGCAGTCTGTAAAATGACAGTTAGACCGCTGTGGGCAACTTCTGCACTCTTTCGATGGTCTGATATTCCCCCTAGTCACTTGGCTCAGCACCTAAAGCAGTCTTATCAGTGCAACATGGCTTCTGTGTGTTAACAAGGTGTAGTTGATTTAGCCTGAAGGAGGAAAAAAGAAAATCTAGATTGATATAGTTAATTTTAGGTCCGGCACCTTGCAGGACACCGGACCTAAAAAAGTGGCACTTCTGGGCAAGCGTGCAAAAAGGGGGCGTGGCCACAAGAAATGACTTAGACATGCCCTTTTCATCACTTGGGGGTGTGGCCGGCACTTATGGACATGCCGGGCTGCCCCCAAGCACTCCTGTCTCCGTGAATAAATGCCGGTCGCAACGCCGTGGGATACTTCAGCCCGCGGGTGGGGACGGCACCCGCAGGTTGTTTTAGAGGGGCGCCAAGAGGGGCAGGGCGCATTTTGCTCTTTAGAAATCGGGCAGGGCACAGCACCCAGCTAAAACAGCTCCCTAATATAATAAACATCCGATTCTGCCCTCCTTACAGCTATACTAAGCCAGGATTATGAATTACAGAAGTTTTGAGACAAGTGTCCCATTCAGAGTATTGAAAGTTAAAATGGGTCACAAAAGTGACTTTGCTGAATCTATCCATCGCCCGGATAAGTGAACTACAATTAGCCTCATACTAGATGGCAGGAATTTTAAAAAATACCCAAAGTTTAATTACCCAATCCAGGGAAATCATTCAATGGGATGGTGAACATTTGACAGAGACTCTGTATACACTTCTGAGCAGCAATTCATTAAACCATACTTTTTCTCCATTTAGTGCAAATTTGTCATCCACCCCATCACACACATTGTAGGGAGATGTATCAAGCCCTGGAGAGAGGGAAATAGATAAAGTACAAACCATTCAGCGAGTACAGCCTGTAAAATAACAGTTCGAAAGTGATTTGGTTAGTACTTTAACGCTTTCCACTTACACCTCCCCCAACGTTTCTGCAATGTATAAAAAGGCAGTTTGGACGGTGGGGGTGCATTAGCCGAGCTTTTCAATACTTGTCAAGAAACACAATGCTATCTGAGGATGGCGTTATACTTACTCACAGTCCTGCTGCCATCTACAGACCAGAAAATAAAAATCTCATGTTTTCTTAATCTTGCGCATGTGCAACATGGTCACTCATGAACAGTAACGTTTCGCCAAAGCACTAAGCTACGTAACATGAAGGGACAGATCACCGGAGGAGTAGGTTTACATAACATAACTCCGGGGACGCTTTTTTTTTTAATACTTTGCAAGGCTAAGACATCCTGCATCATTTTGATAGACTGTGATGAAGGATATCTCAGGCATAGTGACTTACTTCAGCGCTATGTTGAGAGGAGGAATAAAGTAGTTCTCAAAAATTAACAATATGTATTTATTATAATGGTATTCTGGCCCTAGGACTTTAAGAATATTGCTTTCCTTATTCTAGTGATTATTTATATAAGGAATAATCTACACACCTTCTTCCCCCTGACCACTCATTGGGCTACACTTCATACACATGCACTTTATGTTAGAACAACTTGACTACTATGTTATCACATCAGTCATGTTATACCTGCCATGCGTGAGATATACATGGGAACGGATTGTAGCGAAGCATGTGGGAGTGAGTTATACTGCTTAAAACCTCAATTTTCATGTATATGTACTATGATTGCATAAAAAAAAAAAAAAAAAAAAGCTTTGTAATTTTTTAGTGCGGGTCCGTTTAATGGTATGAATGCACGGGTTCAGTTTAGTTTAATTATTTTGTAAAGTACAATGGTGACCATACTCTAAAGAGAAAAGTTAGACAGTGAAAGACGTAAAATTATTTCAGAATTCTAGATTAATAAATGAAGTAGCAGCCTTTACGGAAAAAATGTTAGGATGCATAAATAGTAGCATAGCTGGACAAGACATAAAAATTTTAGGAGATTTTGTATATACTGGTAAAATATTTAGGTTATCAAAAGTGTGCCCTTAAAGACTAGAATCTTTTTTTTTTTTTTTTTTTTATGACCATTATTTTAAAAATAAGAACTTAATAGCAACAGATGAGAGAGATCTTCATCTGCTATAAAGCTTTAACTATATGTATAGATATGTGAAGATGTTTAACACTTTGTGCATGATAAAACTCGTTGATAAATAAGGCCCAATGAGTGATAGAAGTTTTGGCGTATGATAACGGTGCTTCAGCCAATCAGCTCCTAACTGTCATCTGTTTTTGAAAAAGACAGTTGGGAGCAGATTGGCTTGAGCACCATTTAGCATACGCAACAAGTTTTATCACTCATTCTGAATGATAAAAACTTGTTGATAAAGGCCCCTAAAGATTAATCACTGTTAACACCACATTCACTCTTCCCTATATGTGGTGACAAACTGGCATAAATAGATCTCCATATGAAAAAACTAAACAAAGATAATAAACCTGTATCTATTTTCATGAGATTCTTTAAAATCAAGGCTTTCCTTCTTTTATTATTACACAGCTTGGTCGTCAGTGCACAGTTTGTTTTCCTACAGACAGCAGGGCACTTGGTCCACCACTGAACACTACAACATAAGAAAATGAAGCACTTGAAGGAAATTATAGAACTATTTTTATTAGTGGGTTCTTTTTTTAAGATTGTGTGGAAGATAAACTGCCATGTACCTTTGCTATTGACTGGCAGCAGTAGAAAGACAGCTTTCTATAAATAACTTTGAAGCAATGTGGCTCATGACGTACATGGCATCAAAACACACCACTGGCATCAATTATGCTTACCCTTGAGATAGTTAGAGGCATGTTAAAGTCTTTGCCACCTTGAAGCCTGAAGCCCCAGGGACCTGGGCCAACCAAGGATGCACTGTAGTTGCTTGGCATGTTGATTAAAGTTTATAACTGGAAGATGCAAATCTCCAAACTTCTGAACCTGCAAAATAAGAGTTTAAACAATATTTATGGAAAGAAAAAGAAAAAACAAAATTTCAGCATTATACAAAGGATTTAGGGCCTGATTCAGCTTTGGAAATAGAGTGAGAATTAGCACTTAACTGAGTACCTGGATAAACCATGTTGCAATGTAAGCGGTGTAAATACATACTTTTTTTGCATGTAGTGTAAATACTGGCTGCTTTTGCATGTAGCCCACAAATACTGCACAGCTTTATTATTACACTGCACTTTAGATGTCAGTTTGGACACCTCCCTCCCAAATCTAAATCTCTCTGTAAATTTTAAATCTGCCCCACCTGCAGTGCAGCATGGTTTCACCAAGGTGATCAGTTGAGTGCTAAATCTCACTCTATTTCCAAAGCTGAATCAGGACCTTAGTTTACAATGCCTTAACACTGCAATTTGAACGTAGTGTTGTCCATATGGAAAATGGTTAACAGATATTTTCAAGGATTTGGTACGCTATATAATCCAGGCATATCAGAAAAGTATTCAATAAAAATGAGAACTTAATTGAACGTCAAAACACAGGGCCTGGTTCATTATGGATCGCTACTGCTAAAGCGTACGCAGACGGGCAATTGTTGCGTACTGTGCATGCATTGCAGTGCGCAAAGGCACCACTGCGATCATGGAGACCTCGCAGAGCCATCGCAGAGTGACTTACAGGCACTGAGCGTTTAGGGGTGGTGACAGGGGGGGTGTGGTCGGAGAAACACAGGTGTGCCTGACAGCTTGAACGCGGTTGCATGGGCGTGCATAAAATTAGCCACTGTGATTGCATACGCAGCTTGACTACTTACTGCATGCAACGAGGTTAGCAATTTCTAAGTAAGGTCAGAGGTGCTGTAATTCTGCGTGACGGGCCGATGGTACTCTATGTTACCGATGTTTAAGGAGGTTTGCGAGATATTACAGATGCGAGATAGCGGAAGTGGGAGGCAGTTGGCATCTCTATGCTGGCAGTGCGACGGCATTGTGATAGCAATCATTAGTATATTTTCACAGCAGACCTGCGTGCGATTACAATAGTGATCCTTAATGAATCAGGCCCACAATCCACACTGGCATCAATCACAGCTAAAACCTTAATGTCAATTATAAAAAATAAAATAGTTGTCCAAAGTATCATTGTCCCCTGTGACAATCCCTTTTGCTTGTTTAGTTAAGTGCATTGTACATCAACAAATCCAAAATGCCATAGAAAGCATTTTCATTACTCGATACTCCCTAATCTGTTAAAGAAGAGCAATGATCCCCTTTCACAAAATTATTCTATGGAGGAGGGGGATTTGGCTACAGATGAAGCGCCAGAGGCAAACCCTTTCATGTAAACACTTTCTAAACAAAGAGGCACATACATATCAATTAATTTGAAGTAACGGACCAAAGCTACTTTGGCTTAACTGATTTACAGTGCAGTTTGAGAAAAAGTAATTTCACCAACTACGCTTTACAGAATGTGTGTCTAGGTTTGGCATAAATCTGCCATTTCTCAGTTACATAGACGACTGTCTAGGAGACTACTGTATGTGTAATAGGAGGTGGCAAGGTTTAAACTGTTCTATTAAGTAAATATTTGCTGTGTGAATGGTGTAATCTATTCACTATAATAATGCTGATACTATAGTAAACAAAAAAGTCCAGGTCTGGTTCTGCTAAATCAATATGGAGGCAACACATGGGAAAGTTTTATAAACGTGTTCAAGGGTTTAAAAAGTAAACCAAAAACAAAACACCACTAGTATAAAAGCGATTCCATCTGAAAACATGCACAGTGTTTAAGCTTGTATCGGAGTACGCTAGTGACATTACTGGGCGACCTATAGCCACATCTGAATATGGCCATCCTAATTGCAGCAGCAATTAGAGTCATATACAATCCATAGTTACCAACATTTGAAAATTATTCCAGGGAATTTTTGCCAGTGAAAAGGTGGATGTAGGATACTTCTGATGGCGCAGTCCTTTTGTACCTTGGTGCAATACAATTTGCATCCTAACATGTTCACGAGAATCCAGAGAATAACAAATTGTATTTTATACACAGGCCAGGAGAAACTGTATTAGTCAGTTTTGAAAAAAAGCCTAGAAGGAATTAAATTCAAACTGTGCCTGTAAATTAACAAAAGATGGCAATCATCATTCTTGATGCAGAAATCACCAGTGTGCTCAACAGCGCTGACAGTGGGCAAAAACAAAAGACAAAATACAACATATACCTATGACAGAGCCTACATTGTAATTGGAAGAGGGCACAGCTGAAACAAGGAGTACAAGCCAGCTATATAAGTAGTTTGGGTTGGAGTAGGGTAACCTCTAATGAAAGGCATGGGTTTTCAGAGAGCATTTAAAACATTTGAAGTCTGTGGGAGACGCTCACAGGGTGTGAGGAATTTCCATAAGTGGATAAGTGGACAGTGAAAAGTGGACACAGGTCAGAGGAAGTGTATTCCTTAGAGTAAGAGTTTAGATATATGAAAGTGCATACTAGCTGACCTTTTTGCAGCCCAATTTGGGAGATGCCTATGGGGGCCAGTCATGTCTGATGGACGTATTGGGGAGAGGGAGGTCTGGCGCGGTGTTGAGTTTGCTTTTTCGTGGTGGGGCTATTATGCCATGGTTCAATGCGAATCATGTCATACACCCCCAGGTCACCCACTTCTGTTATTAAGTCTGTGGGTGCCAGGATTGGGGAGAGAGCACATTTAGTACAATCCCTCCAATTCCCTGGAACATAACAATGGACTGTGAGGGGACACGGGGATTAATGCCATCACTGTGACCTGGAGCAATAACAAATCAAGTCCTAGCCCCTCCCTAAAGGGTCCTATCCATTACACGACTTTGTGATCAATCCGACCAAAACCAGGAGGTTTTGGTCGCATTGTTCACAAAGTTGTGTAATGCATAGCCGGCAAGGACCAGCGATGCGCGTGCATGCTGGGTCCTTGCCGACCCAGACTACCGACTGAACATGCCCGTCAACCTGACGACGCTCGTCAGGTTCGGCATGTTCAGAGATGGGAGGTCGGACTCGTGCAGTGAATGCCGTTCAGTGCGGGCACCGCACCTTGGTGACCTGAAGATCTGAACGCTAGACGTTCAGTCTTTCAGGTCGCCTAATGGATAGGCCCCTTAACTCTTTTTAGACAAGTCCTTACTCCATTTCAACTCCTGCATTGGGGCTCATCTTTGGGTGTGGATTAGCAGATAGACAGTAAAAAAGGTAGATAATATCTAGATAGACACCAGATGTTAGACAGTCAATAGGTCAACAGGTAAACATGGTCGACATGAAAATGGTAGACACAACAAAAATGGTAGACGCATGTTTGTTTGTTTTTCAGCAGATATGCACATGTTACTTCAGAGGAAGGATGCTATAGTTTTATAGTATTCAGAATATAAAAAAAAAAAGGGAAGAAGGATAGGTCATGTTGGTATAAGACATTGGCCATGAGGTTTAGACTATTCGCAAGGGCACTGGATGACCCATCCAATCCTTAAAGTGGTTATAGGGATATATGGTTTTGTTTTTGCAGTTTATGAAATTCAAAAAAGGTATTGTACATCCTATATTGCCACCATGGACAGCTATACGCAGCATCTGGGCTTTCCTAAAATCGAACCTCAAGGCATCCAACCAGTCCAGGTTTAAAGAATATCCATGCTTGTGGCAGATGGTAAAATTAAATCACCTGTCCTTAAGTATGGATATCCTTAAAACATGTACTTTGCCTTGAGAACAGAGTTTGGGAACCACTGGCAGCTTTAACAAGAGACTTGGGAACATATACTGCTACAAGGGGTGACTTATGATTAGCTGTAGAGGATGAGATACTTGCAGCCAATATGCCAGAAGTGCCTACATACACATACACACACACACACACACGTGAAGGAAGAAAATATTAAAAAAAAAAAGTTAACATGTAAAGGTGCATTCACACGTAACGATTTTTTTGAACCATTTGTCCTTAACGACTTCGTTATCATTCAATCATTCTAAAAATCATTCAGTTTCTGAGTTATAACGATGAACGATAATCGTTCAAGCGTGCTCCCGTTTGTAGTTATCATTCATCGTCCATTTCAGATTGTCCAACATAACGATTTTCATTTTTCGTTCATCGTTGTAAAAAATCGTTCATTACACTTCAAAAATCATTCACTTTTTCAAGGGAAAATCTGACAGAAAATTGTTGGTAACAAAATGGTTACGTGTATGCACCTTAAGTCATTTTTTTTTCTCCTTCACTTCTTTATAAAAGTAGGCGTGAGATAGTTATTTGTGCAAATATATGCTAGACCTTCATTAAAGTAGTTTATTCTATTTGATGTGTATTAATATGTGCTATTCAGGCCTAGCAATACAAATCCATAGCAGACCCTTGCAACTGAACAAACAAAATTAAAAAAATAAATAAATAAAAAAAAATTGAAACAGGATGTTTTTTGTCTTTATTTTTCAATACCCATAGCAAGTGACACATACTTGCTTTAACATTTTTCATATCCATGGCAAAAGTCGCAAGAGTCTAAGGGGCGGATGCAATTAGCACAGATTTATCCTCACGGCTCATGGCTAAGTGCACTCTCTGGGCTAGTCGTAGGCAGTAATTGAATACTTCCGGCACTTAACCCCCTTAAATATATTCGTAGGCTAAAAAAGTGTAGAAATTGACCCTCTTAACCCACAAGCTAAAGCCACGCGGTAAAGCCAGGGGTTGACAATCTGCTCCTAACAGTATTTAAGTGGGTGTGGCTTTATTTGCAGTGCCTACTATATTTCAATATATTCATACATCTACTTGCAGCATAACAAAGCAAACTGTTTCAAACAATGAACACCATTCTCCTACATAAAAAGTCTAGTCTTATTAATACATTTAATATAGGATGTATACCCGTATGTATAGTTTAGGGATTTAACCAACTATACATCTATGCTTTAAATAGAGCTGTAGACTTCGGACCTGATGCAAATTGAAGTTGGCAGAGCGTATCTTTTGTGTTTCCACACACATACAAATATAGAATTGGACACATTGCGATTGCATCTCCACTTACAACTGAAGAGGCATAACTGGACTTTCTTGTGTAGAGAAAGTTCAGCGAGGTCATATCGACACATCTGTGACCTATGCAGAGTTGGAATGAAATGTAGATGTACCAGTTTTTAAACTTATATTTTGCACTTATTATAGACTTGTTCAAGTGCGCATTGAGGAGGAGGATTACTACACTATGTAGACAAAAGTGATTTGACACCCCTGCCCAAGCGAAATGCATACCATTGCACATGAGCTCCAAATGGCCACTAATGTGGTGGTTTTCGACAAGAACACTTCATAGGGAGGCCCATGCAATTGCAGTTCTACGGAAACAAATGTTTTTATCAGGAAGACAATGTCACCTGTCATGTTTCAAGGGCAACGCTGGATTACTATAAAGAAGATTTTTTAACCCAGAAGGACTGGCCAGCTCAGAGTCCAGATCTTGACCCCACTGAGAACCTCTGGGATGAATTGGAGCGTCCAGTGCGTTCTAGGCCGACTCCCTTCTTCAGTGTCACAGTCAGTCACTGTACTTAAGGCAGAATGGCAAAACATACCGCCTGCTGTTGTCCAGGAACTTGGGGGCAGTTTGCTAGGAAGGGTGTCTGCAGTAATCACTGTACATGACTGCTACAAAGTACCGAAATCAAGAAAATCTAAAAAAAAAGTTGATATCTGAAATCGAATTCCACTTATAGATTGTTACAATATCTCAAAATGTACGGCCACAATGTCTGTTGGGCTTCAGGCTGTCAGATAAAAGGTCTGTCAGTCTAAATGTATGCCCAGTATTACTGTCAAAATGTTCTACCATACAAACATTAAATCAGTTTGTTTTTCAACTATAGCCTTTATTAATGCTAGACAATAGTATACAGTTTAAAATGTAAAAAATGATTACCTCCTTAGCAGTTAATACCAACTGGATGAATATTTTCTATTTAATATGTATTCCCAGCTGGCCAGAAGTCAGTGGATTTCCCCTGTATTATTGCAATATTTGTCAAAGATAATGTAAGCTACTGTATAAGATCAGCACCCTGGCTTACACTTGCAGAGAGAATTAATTCAGCAGGTGCTGCAAGTGGAGAACAGAACCATCCCAGTAAACAGCCATTCTGTTTTACTCGGCTGAGAATACATTTCTTGTTTTTATTTTTTTTGCTGTGGTTACAAGTGTTACAGATCAGTGCACTCAAGTATTATTAGCCATTACACTTATTATCTTTTATATATTCTGCGCTAGCAATTGTCTGTAGCACCATACAGGAAAACAAATAAATTGAAAACAAATTTAGTATAAGTTGTCCAAAAAGAAACATACAAATGGGATAATATATACACACAGTGAAATAAAACTGTTGTTAGGTGTATATTATTAATTATCAGCACTTGCAGCAAATGCATTATTATTCAAATGCAGGGACAGGGACTCAGATAGCAGCCTGTCCATGTGGTGTATAAAAGTATAGTGATCTCTAACGTCATCACTTTGGTTATTGGTTCGGGACCCGGCCTTGCAACTAAGCATTTCCGGTCAGACTCCACATGACCATTGCCAGGTAGGGGCCCTCAGATATCCCATGCATACATCCATGTGGTATTTCATGTTTTCAGGGAATAGCCTACAAATATATTTTGATAAATATGTCCCTTAGTGAGTGACATTAAAATGTCACTCAGTGACCCTGTGCCTTAGGGTGGGCAGACAGCAAGGATAATTGACTTAGACCATGAGTGAAAAAGCACTAGGGACCTGGATAATTCAGAGAAATAAAAAAATAAATAAAAAAATAGGATGGCCCTGCTTGCGAGACCTTCATATGACTGGGAAGAGAAGTATTTAATATACATTTCATTTAATTTATGTCAAACTCCATCCATCCATCAATGGTATTAAAATTGTTTGATTACACTGTGTAGGACTGATATATTGTCCAAACTTGTAGATAACATTGTTAGTAAAAAAAATAAATATGAATTTCTACCAGCTAAAGGAGAAGGTGGATATTTTGGCATTGTTCTGTTCATCAGTGACTCGTTAATTGTATCATTCAGTGAATTGAGATGCTTATAAAACATGGGGTGAAGATGATCATTCAGTGCTATTACGTAGTGATTAAATTAGATTTTTCTTTCTCAGTGAATGACTTGATCCAAACCATGAGCAAAAATAAAATAATTGTGCCCCACAATGTTATGGAACCTCTGAAATCTTGACTGTCGTAAGCAAGCAACTAGGCCTGTAAAGTTCTTGGTGTCACATTTGGCAAGGACCTGGTGAAGGCGTGTGCATAAAACACACACACACACACACACACACACACACACACACCACTAGAAAGACCAGCTGTGACAAAATGTATGCACTGCAAACTTACCATGCTAGCTTGTTCTGTGGAGTTCTTGGATTTAAAACTGGCTGTTCCCATGTTTTGCTTTGGTCTTGGACATCATGGTACACAGAGGGTACCCCATTTAGATTTGTGAATAAAAAAAAATACAAAAAAAACCCACCACAAAATGCGAGTATGCTCCTGGACAAATCATACAGACAAGCAGTGAAATAAAATGGGCATGGTATAAAATATCAACAGGTAATAGGTCAACTATGTATAGGTCGACACAAAATGGTTGACAGAGACAAACAAATGACACAAAATTGCTCAACACTTTTTTTTGTATTTTAAGCCTAATCCTAACCCTTCTCCTAGTGCCTAATCCTAACCATGCCCCAAAGTGCCTAAGCCTAAAAATGTTAGGGAAAAAAAATAATCATGTGTCGACCATTTGTGCGTTGACCATTGATATGTCGACCTGGCATCCGGATACCATTTATTGCAGAGCAACCACTGAATGCTTTTGCATGTAGCACATGAAACTGCTTTATGTTTACACTGTAATTTAGAGGTGACCCAAGAGGACACATCCTGCTTTGTTCATAACTTAAATGAGAGAGTATGCACTGTTGCCCTTTGTTGAGAACAATTTTGCTCAGATAAACACACTAACATCTTACACACCATTGCACACGAAACATTAAAAAGTTGAGATGTCCTGCTCCCACCAAGCAGGCCCCAAATGTCACCAACATTTCATCTTGCAGCTATGCTAACTGTAATTATAGGCAGCTAAGGCACTCTAGTATCTATACGTTACCCTGTTGAGATATTATTTGCTTAGTCGACATACTGGTGTAAAAGCCCTTGCATTTAATAAGCTTGAGTTTTCCATTTACCAACTTGTTATTGCTTATAGGAGCATTCATTCTAGAGAAGGTCTGAAAATATTGTATTTTGATCAGAGCCAAGTAAACACTTGGTTAAAATAAATGTTAAATAAAATGAAGGCGAAATCGGCCTTTCATTCTGATTAATGTTTTTGAGTTATCACTTTTCTGGAAGACAATCATATTTCTACATAAAGTTAAACCCACCAGCCTAGATGGCTATATAAAGCAAGATTCTAAAAGTCTTCAGTAGCTCCCTAATGGTCAGAATGCAGTTAATCTGCTACAGAAATGTACCATTAAGACATACTGTATGCACAGTACTTTAAATAAACAAAAACAGTCTTTGAAACATATGCATATGTTATTCCAGGAGCAATTAAATTAGAAGCGAATGCTACAAGTAGCCATCATTTCGACAGCCCCCACCCTCCACCCGACAACTCGTGACCAAATCACAGATCTTACTTTGCAGCACACAGGGATGCGCAAAGATATCTGAGACGTTAATTTACATTCGCACATATTGAATTGTCTTGTATGCTCATAAATAATATTCTTAATAAATTGGTTAGCCGAATTAGAAAGCAAGATTGCATCTTTTAAAAGAAGAATTATTGGAGTTTAAAAAAAAAATTATATTATATACACACACACACACACACACACACACGAAAGGTAGAGATGATTACAAAAAAAAAAAAATCATGTGTACACCGTCAGCTACTGGATTGGAAACCTGTACAAAAGGAAAGGAGATTTGAAAAGTCATACACTGACATGGAGCCCCAATCCCCATTTAATAAACTTAAAAACAGGTATTCTCCAGCATTTTAGCTGGAGAAAGCTATAGTTTTCCTCTTATGAATAAAAATACAATTTTCTAAATATAGAGGAGAGAAGCAAATGCTTCTCATCTTTTTGACAAACATATCACCACCTCTGAATGAAGTGGAGAAAAGCAGGGCAAAGGCGTACTCTTCCTTCTTTACGTCAGTCCTCCGGCTGGATCTCTGGTCCCCCTGCCACTTCTCTCCTCCCCCAGTTGACTCTCCACTCCCCTGGTCACTTCTCTCTTCCCCTGGCAGGTTTCCCCATCAACCAGCCAGCTATCTCCTTCTCCGAACAGCTCTCTCTTCACGTGACCTAGGGGCTCATGTATCAACGAGTTTTATCATTCACATGAGTGATAAAACTCGTTGCATATTATAAGTGGCGCTCCAGCCAATCAGCTCCCAACTGTAATTTTTCAGTCAGATGACAGTTGGGACCCGATTGGCTGGAGCACTATTATCATATGCAACAAGTTTTATCACTCGTGAATGATAAAACTAGTTGATAAATGAGGCCATGAGTCTTCATTTTTTCGTTTTTGCGAAAGATGCCCTAAATCCTTCACTAATGAGGGTTCTTTTTTTTTTTCTTTGTAAGGAAAAAGGTGTACACACACGCAGAAAGAGCAAATATAGGAAACCCTGTCGGAGAGGGGGATCCAGAGAGGAGCAATGAGATAGTGGTGTACAATTTATCAGATTATTTGCCCTCACCATCCAAGATGGCCGTTATATCAAAAGGGTTATCTTTTGTTATCCAAGCCAGTGGTTCCCAAACTGTGCGCTGCGGGACCATGGGGTGCCTCGGGACACTTGCAGGGGTGCCTCAGGTTGGTGGCCCAGCACTTTACTAAAAAATTTTCTGAATTTCTCAACAAACTTTTGGCTTAGGGGTGCCGTGAAAACAATGTTGATGCACTTGGGTGCCGTTATTCAAAAAAAAAAAAAGTTTGGGAACCACTGATCTAAAGAAAAGGCCAAAAGATTGGGAGACTGAACTATATAAATTCCAAACATTTTAAGACTCAAAGATTTTTTTTGCAAACAAGGTAAAACATGTACAAGGAATTCACCTTTCAAACTTAAAAGCTTCTTTGATCCTCCATCCACAAGCCCAATAATTAAGACATACAGTATCAGACTAGTCAAACAGGATGCTTTACCATACTTCTAAAATAAAAAAATAAAAAGTCTATTTTAAATTTAACCAGAGAAGAACAATGAACATATTATAATCCACCCTGCCAATAAAAGGTGGGGGCTTTGTAATTTTAAATCAGTCAGATGACTTCAATGAGATTAACTGGCAGCTGTGGCAAAAGCAGTTATAAAAAGTTAAAATAAACTATGGTCCTACTACTTCCTACAAAAAGAAAATTGATTCTGTGATAGTTACGGGCTTGACAAATAGATGGATCGATGAACGTACTGTTAATATTTTAGTTGAGACTAACAGATATCTAGTCGCACAAGAATAGCTCCTAAAGAGGAGAAAAAAACCCTCACATTTATATTTTCCAAAAAATCAGTATCATCAAATGAGGGGTGCTACCAAGGACATCTACAATATAGTTGCCAGAAAAGAAGAGAAAAGGGGATGAAATGTCCCTGTTGGTGCACGTAATTGAATATTAAAATGTAACTTTTATTAAGAATATTAAGAAGAGCAGCGAAAATGGATTAAAAATTATAGAGGTGAATATGAAATAAAGAAATGTGATTAAAAAAGCAGCACGAGTACCCCCTAAATCTACATCACAATGTGATAGTAGGTTATACTATCCAACATGTATCACATACAATTATAGTATCTGATTATACAAGTATGT
This sequence comes from Taudactylus pleione, assembly GCA_031769625.1. Lineage (NCBI taxonomy): Eukaryota > Metazoa > Chordata > Amphibia > Anura > Myobatrachidae > Taudactylus > Taudactylus pleione. The sequence goes on from JAUIMM010000054.1 coordinate 5,546,151, forward strand.
TTATGATAGTCACAAATAAGGCTATCAAGAAAAGTATTCACTATTATTAAACTTGTATTGAATCACAAGGAGTCATCCATGTATTATTATGTTATCAGTTCTCAAATAATGTTTCAATAGCTGGGACAAAAATAATAATATGTCCCCTACATATATCAATAAATACACATACAACGATAATCAATTGAAAAGTGATTCTCATAAATCACTAATATGGTTATGGGGAGACATGTGTGGATCACATTGCTAAGATGCAGCTCATATATTCAATTTAATGCCCCAGAGTGATATCAACTTATATTTTCATTTATTATAAAGACACTCTCAATATTATAGATCTTTTCAACACATATACAGATGCTGCTGGGAAATATGCAAATATAACACACAATGTAATGCTCTAGGAATACCGCACCGCACTGGTCACAGTTATCCAATTTAATAGAGTTATTAATAGTGAGAGTCGCGCATATTGAAACCTTTCTCAGGATAATCACATATGACTCTCAATATAAACATACAGTGTAATTGCTTATTTCAAAACATAAGGGGTATAGACATGCGCCGCTAACCGACGCAGCGTTTCGCTTCCATGCTTTATCAAGGTAAAAGATGAGCCGCTTTTTTAATCACATTTCTTTATTTCATATTCACCTCTATAATTTTTAATCCATTTTCGCTGCTCTTCTTAATATTCATTAATAAAAGTTACATTTTAATATTCAATTACGTGCACCAATATTTTAGTTGAGAAATCTAAAATACCATTACTGTATTAGAGGTCATGCTAGGCTGCTTTGGACGGGCGCCACGCCCAGTCCGATTTTAAAGGGGCAAAATGTGCCCTGCCCCTTTTAGCAGCACCCTGCCCTGTACCTTCCCCACCCGCAGTGTCCCATGGGTGGGAAAAGTTATGGTGACCAATCTCCATCGGGTGAATAATGCCGTGCATATGGAGAGAGCTTGGGGGAAGCCCGAAACCTCTAAGTGCTTGGCTCCATTTAGACCACACAGCTGATGACAGGGGCCCGAGTCCCGGGGAACCGGGCTGAAAGCCCTAAAAACACCATCTGAAGACGGTATTATCAGAGGCCTTTCCCACTTATTTTTTTTACAATTCTTTTTTAGTAAATATCAGGCAGATCACATTTCCCATTACAAGTATGGGAAATGTGATCTGTATACTAAAAATATGCAAATTAAAGGACAAAGTAGGTTTTCATGAAAAGTACTGGAAATCCCTTTAATAAACTTATGTGATACTAAAATAATGTGAAAACATGCTTTCACTTTTTTTTTAGTAAAAATAATATTGATATATAGGCCCTTTTGACCACCACCTATTAGCTCATTACTAGTGACACTTGAAGTCAGTACTGTAGTTTATATACCAACATCAATCACAACCAGTCCACACTATCCAGGTCCAATTACTTATGTATGTTATTTTGCATAAGAATTATTTTTTATTTAATAATTAATTTTTTTGCAGCTGAAAGGAACTGCAATGGGGAGATCATGGCCCCATCTTATGCAAATTTATTCATGAATGACTATGAAAAACGGCACATTTCTAACAGATTATATAAAATATATTGCATTGTATATAGACTACCTTTTCTTGGTGTGGACACGAGGTGCTGATGTGCTCGCTCACTTTTGTTCAAACCCTCAATATTCCAGGTCTGTTTAGATTTACTTTTGCATGTGGTTACTATAGATTTTTTGGATATCTCCAATTCTATCAAGGAATGGCAAGGTGAAAGGACTGCCAGGATTAAGGGATAGATTTACTAAAGTTTCTAAAAACAGAACAGTGGTGGTGTTGCCCATGGTAACCAGAGTCTTTTTAGCATTTTCCATAAAGCAATAGAGGAATGATAGACAGAATTGGAGTCTCGTTGCTATGGACAACTCCTCCATTTGTCTGTTTTAGAAACGTTAGTAAATCTACCTCTAATGGTACATACACACGGTCAGATTTTTCTTCAAATTTGAATAACGATTTAAAAAAAAATCGTTCAATCGTTCATATCTGAAAGAAAAATATGACGTGTGCAACGATGAACGATATCTGATGTGTTTGCAGTCAGTTTTGGACGATTTCCATTCAAATACAGTAAAAAAATCGTTCAATCGTTTGCAAATCGTTCATCTGCCATATCTGACCGTGTGTATGCACAATAAGAATCAACTGTACAATGTACATTTCTCTTCCAACATTAGTAGAGTTAAGCCCCAATCCACAGGGTTTATCATGACCTAATTTAAATTTTAATATTTTACACACACATTACTCTTTAGGTTACCAACTTAATTTATGAGACTATAATAACGTGTAGCCTCTTTAATAGTGATCCAAAAGCAGGTCCTGGCACCATTTTCTTACATACACAGCCCCTTCTGTGTAAAGAAACAAATAAGCTATAGACAGGCCATTAATGTTAGCTAATTGAAATAAACCCAAAGCCAGTAGGTTCAACCACATGTATGCTTTTATCTTAAGGACTTCTGTCTGAGATTGTTAGTTCAACAATTGTTCCTGCACATTAGTCTAAAATATATTTGTGCAACATCTGTCTTCCATACATGAAATGTCTATGTGTCGTTATCAGTGCCATATAAAAACACAACAGTAGTTTAAGGATTCTGGGAGCTGTCTAAGATAAATAAAATATAAAATTGCAGTAATTGGTTATTTTCATTATTCATCTACATCTGTGCTTTCCAAGTCTCTTTAAAATGACAATGTACTTGTTATAATAAGTCCTTGTGCTTCCTTATGTATCAAGTGGAGTTTGCTGACTTTAAACAGATATCTAGTATTTAAAGTCAACCAGTGAAGAAGAAAAATAAGACTACATGTACTGACCGTGACTGCAAAGAGACTGGTCCAAGAACATAGGATGTACTGCCAAAACAATTAGGGTACTAGAAAATAATCTCCTCAAGTGCCATTAATACAAAATGTTAAGTGAACGTCTAAATAAAGACAAAATATTTTAAGGGATGGATAAATATAGATGTGAAAGGAGAGAAGCACAGATAAAATGGGAACTCTTGCACAACTTTAATGCTGTTGCCATTTTTAATAGAATAATGGATGGTTACAATTTTATTTTGCTCAATGACAAATCATTTTACTAGTATTTCTTAGTCAATTATAAGGGGGAAATAAGCAGCATTTAAGTGTCCTTATGTACACATTTGTGTAATGGAATATAAGCATAATTTTTAATGAATATTAGTATTTCTCAATCATCTTGACTGTTCTAGTCTATTTGAAATAAAATCCAGCAATAGATCACAGGAAATGGTACAATGCTTGTTATCAAACAAATGAAGTCACAGATACAGACCAACCATTGTTTAAACAAGGCCATCTAATGCTGGGTACACACTGACATATATATTGGCTGATCAATTGATCGGCCAATATATCTGCTGCACGTCGGCTAGTGCGTACCAGCGATATGTCTGAACGACGTCGTTCACAGACATATCACATTGGCTGCACTGCACAGCTGATTGACCGATATGTCTGCAGACATATGTCCATCGGCAGGTGTGTACGGGTGGTTTGCAGACCACCCGTACACAGACAGCGGCAGCTGCGGGGAGGGGGCGGGACACGCCGCAGCATGCAGATGATGGTTGTTCAGTGTGTATGAACGACCATCATCTGCAGATATATTGCTTAGGTGTGTACCCACCATTAAGCATGCATGGTAAATCCCCCATATAACCAGCAGTGTATGAGCCTGGGAGATGCCCTGGCACCAACATGACTACAGGCAGAGTCTCCCATATCTAAATATTCCGAAATATGGAAAATTCAAAAATACGGAATATTTTTAGCATGACAAAGTGAAACCTTTGCTTTTTGATGGTTCAAATGTACACAAACTTAGTTTATTTTTAATGTGTGCCTTAAGCAATCAATTACCTTCAGGCTGTGTAAATGAGGTGTATATAAAGCATAAATGCATTATGTGTCTAGATTTGGGTCCCATTCCCAAGATATTTCATTATGGTATTCATATATTCCAAAATACAAAATAGTCCGATATCCAAAATACCTCTGGTCCCAAGCATTTTGGATATGGGAGACTCAACCAATGACCTGGCACTCTCATTCCCCCTCAAACTATTGTAAAGGCTATATTAGCCTTTGAAAGATCAGGTAATGGAGCCATTACCTGTATGAGCAATCATTGGCTTATAGCTCTCCCATTTCTATCCTGCAGAGAACAGAGTGCCGAGCCTTGTATACTGGACATAAGATGCAGTTTTGTATTGTATGCCGGGGTCTACTGGTTACTGTTGGTTCCGATAAGTACAGGACATTATGTATAATTTGTTCACATTTTAACCAGTAGCTTATAAACAGGAAGTGGCTTATGCAGAGTTGAACCCAAGTATTTCTGCAGAGCATGTAATGTGTTTTTGCACTGCGGATGCTTGGAACAGAGCATAGACAACTGCAGGCAAAGCACAGCTTTACCCATCTCAGGCACACCACCACTTGTAACTTAAGTGGAGTAACTGGGTGTTTTCAAGTAGGCTAAATCAAAGATTGTGTGTCGAAGGAATTGTGGGCTATGTAGAATTGATAACTATGCCCTTTTTTTTATGGCTCTTTTATACAAAGGATAGGGCTGATGTAAGAGTGCACAGATACAGATGATCGCTATAAAAATAAGCAAGCGAATAGGGGTAGCCCAGCTGCAGAGATGGACTAAAATGCACTTAGTTTTGTGCATGCAATGAAGCAGCAATTCCTTATGGCAGACTTGTGATCAACTCTGCATCAGCCCAGAAATATAAACATTTACCATGTTAATTGGTACATTACCATCAGCTTCAGTTAAGTAATGCTCACAATCTAGCATGGTCATGCCAATTAACCTGTACAGCCAAAACCTCTAATTCCCTGTGATCTATTATAAATCAGGCTTGATCACTGCTATAGCCTTGGAAATTACAGAACCAACAATAAAATCCCTTTAAGTCTTGGTAGCATGACCTAGCCATATAAATATTTATATACTTGAATTTGTTAAACGCAGATGCTGAAAGTTAGCCCATACTCATAAGTCATTTCTAGTTTGTATTAATCATAAAAAAATATATATTTTCACTAACCAAATATTCCTCTACCTTGTGGGGAAACAGTAGTTCTTTGTTGTAACTTCACGCTGAACAACCCACTTCACCACTTAATTCAAAATGTAAATATAAAAATGTGCACAATGTGGGATTCTTGTGGTTTCTCATTGGTGCAAGAACAGTTGCAATCAGCTCAGCTAATCATATAGATTAAGATAGGGAGTGTTAAATAGAATGTGTGTCAAGAGTTGAATATATATAAAAAAAAAAAAAATAGTAACAAATTTAAAAAAAAAAAAAAAAAAAAGTTATTCATACTACCAACAAAAAAAGCTACAGCACTACAGCAATGTAAGTGTATTAAAGCACATCTATCCAAAGTTCCCACAAATACATTTAAAAAGTAGTCAGCATGCCAAAATGGGATTTAATATACAAACACATTAATGGGGTTTTTGCAGAAACACAGTTTAAATAGAAAAGCTGATTCCAGACTGGACTAGCTTCTGGCTTAAAAAAAATAAAAAAAATAAAAAAAAAATACAGGTGATGAATTTCTGTAAAAGTTTTAAAGATTTTAGCAACACTGTTACTATTGAATGTTATGTGTATCTTATTTAGTAACATGAATGAGGGGCCTATTCATCAACACTAAAATAACGTTTTTAAGGACATTTTCCTTAAATAACGTTATTTTGGTATTCATGTAGCCACTTAGCACAGCTAAGTTCCCCTGCATTAATTTCCACACTCTCCATACATTAGTATGGGGATGTGGAAATTGTGGTATTCATCAAATTCCGAAAATTATAAATTTTCGGAATTTGATGCAGTTACTATTCACCACTGTGAGGTGGCGAATAGCAGGTGAAACTGAACTGTATCCACGTGTGCAGGTCCCCCGACGAGTCCCTCCGGCGCTCTGCTCCGTCCTCAGGCTCCGGAGGCTGGTCGGACATGTGTTCTCCCCAGCAGAGCACAAGAAAGTTTTTTTTTTTTTTTTTTTTTTTTTTTGTCAAAAGTTTTTTTTTTTTTTTCTAATCGGTCATGTCGTCTGCTGGGAAACCACATGACAGACTAGCAGGACGGAGCCGGAGGCTGCTGCGCGGACAGGTAAGTCGGGGGGGAGGTGAGCGGAGAGGAGAGGGGGGGTACACAAACTTACCGCATCTGTAGGCAGTGCTGCGCATGCGCTGGTTTTACAGATGTAACAGCGCATGCGCAGCACTGTTTCCAGATGTGATAAGGTAGTGTAGGCAGGGAAAAGTATCTATTTCCCGAAAAGCTGTCAACGCAAAAATTACAGCTTTTCGGAATAGATACTTATGGAGAGGTGGAATGATGAATTCCACCTATAATTAGCTAGAACTCCATGAGAGTTCTAAAGCTAATTATCTCCAGAGAAGTTTTACGTTTAATGAATAGGCCCCTGAATTTGATGGTTACCAATAAACTAGAGATATTTACATTTAACTTTTTCTATTAGTTTATGACTGTTGTGGATTTCCAGCGCAGTTCTTTGTTACTTTCACAATACCAGCAGCAGAATCCAGACAGGTCAAAATACTGACGGATCCCAACAATAAGTATTACAGTTAGGCACTAGATGGAGGGTAAAGGTGCCCACACACATAACAATTTGCTCCCAATCAGCCGATGTTCATGATTTCCCCTGAACTCTCCCCAGGCAGTCGTGGTCACGATGGAGTTAAAAATGTCCAATCTGACTTAAGATCTATCTTGCAGCCAGTGCATTGTATCCCAGATTGGCTAATCTGCCCTACAGCACGGCAGATCTGAAGATGCGAGGTACGACGAGCGGGGACGAGCATCGGCATCGTGATCAAGAGTAGAAACTCACGATTTCGACATTTTTTACATGATCTGTCATCACGATTTGTCGAAACCGGCCAAACTGGATGAAAAGTCGGTATGTGTGTGGGCACCTTAAGGGTGCTGAAGGAGACTGTTAGAATACTTACCAACATTCACCTGGATTTTGACAGTCGGGATTCCGCTGACGATATTGTACCCAACCCATCTGGACCACTGCTACCTTCTTCATGTGCCCCCGCCCCCAACTCTCTTCCTCTCTTCTTTTCCTCCCCCTGGTTCCAGTGGCTGGTCTTATTACACAGTAAAAAAGGATCTCAGAAGTTTTCCTCATGTGCCTGTTCTCTTTACCAGCTAGGCCACTGTGACTAACTCATTCCTCTGCTCTCACTCTGTGCATCTGCCCCCTTTTACATCTGTACTTCTGACTCCTGTCCTAATCTGCATTTCTGACCCCCTCCCCATGTGTGCCTCTGACCCCATTACCAGCTGTTCCTCCGCCACAGCTGTGCCTCTGAACCCTTTCCCGTGGCTGGTGACCGACAATGAGAAGTAGGGACGTCAATTAAATAAAATTTTCCTTTGATAAATCATTAGAGACTTCTCTTACCCTGTCAGAATACTACCTATGCTTGGGGAAGCAGATTTAAAATCATGGCAGTACTTATACAGAAGCAATACCTGATATATATATATATATATATTTATTTATTTATTTTTTTAAATGCTTAATCTTTGAATAGTTTTTTTTTTTTAAATTCTCTTTAAAAATATTTCATGTTAATATTTTTCAACTATCTTTGTTTTTTTTGTCTAATGTGTATCCACCAGGTTGGTGTGAGTATTGAGAAGGTGGGGGTTCCTGCTGGTTTCATTTGTACTACACATTTCTTGATGGCAGCCCTGACCTATATATTAGATGTCAACTGTGACCTTTCAAAGTATTCTATTTCCATTTGCTTTACTATGAGCACAGATAGATGTAGACATATGTATTTGAATTGTCCAGTGAATAAAAACAATAAAAGGGAACACTCGTTTAACCACTTCACTGGATATTTTTTATAAAAAGGTTACAAAATAAAATAAATTAAGTAAATAGCTAATTAAGCATGACTCAGTATATTTTTTTAAGAAATAGACTAATTTGTTAATAAAAAGATACTGGATCAAGTTTAAATAGCAATTTACATGGCTAATGACAGACGTGGTGACGTCATTGGTCCAGGAAGCGCTGGTGGATTGCAGAGGATGCCAGTGGTGTTGGCTTCGGTGGGATGACAGTGGATCTGATCAAATGATGCGCTGTTTGCAATATTTTTTATTTCTCACTATTTTATACACACACACACACACAAACGGGTGTGCAATAAGTTTCTGGATGTGCCGTGCATAGGTAGACACAATATGACTGTCTGGTTGTGGATTATAGTCTCTGACTAAAGTTTATGACTGTCTGGTTGTGGATTATAAAATCACATGCAATAGAGCAAGTAGCGCTAGTGGTATAGTTATTTACATAACATATAGACTGTGGTATTGAATATATAAAACAATTTATTATAAAAAATGTTGCTGATTCCACAATAGGATATTGCCTATCAGCACATAACATTAAGATCACAAGTTCTCACCCATAATCTCAAGTCTGTATTAAACTTTGATATAAGATCCTAGTGGGGTACCATCGATGTTGCCTCAATTGGGGACTGTTCTTTGGATGTTGTCACTGGCTGCCGCTAGAGGATTAAATACAAACAGTACTCCCTTGTTTACATCACGTGATGAGGTATTGAGAAACTGGAAACTCTAATAATGCTTTCTATATAGTATGGTAACAAAAGTTCTTTTGAAAAATGGGTCTGCACTCTAAATGTTTATATGTTCATACTTATGTATGGTTAAAATGCAAATTTGGTGAAAACTAGTAACAATTGTATTTGTGGTATTTTCTTAATTGAAATCAGGTGCCTCTTAATAACCCTACTTAAGGGTATAAAAGTACCATGCTTGATATACATTCCTTACCTTTGATAAAGCTGCGCCTAGACGCAGGGAAACGCGTCAGGATTTTTCTCAGACATCACCCTACTTTATAGATCCTTATTGGAACATCGCCTGTACCATCATCTCTCACTCCAGCAGCTCTTGGAGCTAAGGACCTGGAGATTGGGTGACTATCTTCATATACAAGCAGACTCTGCTGCTTAATCACCACACTAGCCCTTGGAGCTGAGGACTCAGTGATATGCTCAACATCATTTATGCTGCATCCAGAATTTTGCTATCCAGCTACCGCATGAATTGAGGACCCATTACTGGAACTATCTTATACAAGGGACATTCCTCTAGCGGCACTAGGCACTTTACCAAGCAGCAATTATAATATATAGGAGACCGCATCACTTGAGGACCCACCAATTAGATTATAATACCTAAGGGATATTCCTCTAGCGGCAGCCAGTGACAACATCCAAAGAACAGTCCCCAATTGAGGCAACATCGATGGTACCCCACTAGGATCTTATATCAAAGTTTAATACAGACTTGAGATTATGGGTGAGAACTTGTGATTTTAATGTTATGTGCTGATAGGCAATATCCTATTGTGGAATCAGCAACATTTTTTATAATAAATTGTTTTATATATTCAATACCACAGTCTATATGTTATGTAAATAACTATACCACTAGCGCTACTTGCTCTATTGCATGTGATTTTGTACTTATAGGGAGTGACTCCCCTACTTTTCATAGTAGCTGCTAGAAAAGCAACACATTTCAGCGCCTGTTTATCTTTTTTTTTGGTTGTGGATTATAGCCTCTGACTAAAGTTCTTATGAAAAACCAGGGCACAGAACTGTATATAAGCAGCACTGCACACCGAAGAAGTCAGCTGGATCACTGCCTTCAAGAAACTCAGAGGCCATTGTGGAGAGCCATGATCTTCTATGACTGCAAGAGTGGTCTGCGACAGCAGGAGAGTTATGACGGACTGCAAGCTGCTTTTGGGGAGAAAGCACCGTCCCGGATCACTGTCTTTGAATGGTTTGCAGAATTTCGGAGTGGTAGACGGTCCCTGCAAGATGAGGAGTGCTGCGGCCAACTTGTATCCACCAACACCGAGGGCAACGATGCAGCCATGCAGGTCATAGTTGAGGTGAATGTCAGGGTTACCACGGCCAGTTACAGAAGGAGATCGGCATCTCATAGGGATCCATCCGCTCAATACCCCATGAAAAACTTGGCCTGAGTAAGGTTTCTGCACACTGGGTGCCCCATCTGCTGACTCGAGAACAGAAGGAGGCTCGGGTGACTTGGAGCAGCAACATGCTGGCCAGATTTGATGGCGGTCTCTCAAACTGTCTGAAAATAATTAGTGGCGATGAATCCTGAATGTACAGTTTCAACCCAGAGACCAATAAACAGTTGGCCCAGTGGACCCCAGTTGGAGGTGCGCCACCACAGAAGTTACAACATGAGCGCAGTGTGGCCAAGCAGACAGTTGCTATTTTTGTGTCCAAGACTGGTCATGTAGCTACTGTATCACCAGTGCAGCAGCACAGCATCACTGTGGACTGGTACGCCAACCAATGCCTGCCGTAAGTGCTGGAAGCCATTTCCAAGTGCTCGCACTCGTGGTGCCCTTCTTCATCATGACAATGTACCCGCCCCCACAAGTCCAGGAAAGTGGTGGGTTTTCTGGCCCATGAACGTAACCAGAAACGTTGTCATCCGCCGTACAGACCAGACCTGGCCCCTTGCAACTTCTTCATATGCCCACAAATCAAGCGCAAGATGTGTGGTATTCTTTTTGAGTTACCAGAAGCTGCAGTGGTGACCTTCATCCAGCATCTAGAAGACATACGTGCTTCAGACGAATCCAGCTGCTTCACCAACTGCATACAACATTGCATAGACTCCTCAGGCAAATACTTTGAAAAAAATTAATGTTAATTTTATTTGTAAATATAATACTTTTTGGCATCCGGAAAATTATGCACACCCCTCGTATATACACGTTTGTTTGTTTAAAAATGTACTATAAAGAGCAGTCACCAGCAGGGGGTGGGAAATAGTGAGGATCGCCCATCTCTGCTGCTACTGTTGTGCTGCCTGGGAGCACAAAGTAGATTGTGGGTGATCCTGTTAGGATCATGGATCACAGACTGAATGGCTGTGAACAGATACCCACGGCTGCCCTGAGCTCCAGCTGCAGGAAGAAGGTCTTCCTGCAGCCACGTGTAGCCGCCAGGTGGTTGCTGCAGCAACAGAGAGGCCGTCTGTGTGAGCCGATTCGGACAGCTGCCGGAAGCAGGATTCTCTGACTAATGCGACCACGTCAGGCATGCCATTAAGAGGATGGTGCGTTTACTACGTACAACATAAAAACATTGCTATGTCTACTTTTTAAGGAAAATCAATTGGTTAAAGAACTCTAAATTTACAACCAGAAAACAGGAGCGATGTCGACATTACAAGTGACTGAACAATGTGATTTCAGTAAAACAAAATGAGACAATTGGTATGATTGTCTGAGAGTTTTAAAACTTATTTTAACCCATTAAACCTAAAAAGTGAGGAGAGGGAGGAAATTAATGTACAGGGATAGATGCAAAAACATTTACAAGATCACAGAGAAAGATGATGAAATATAGATTGTAACTAGTTAATTTCACAGCCAATGTGTAAAACATCAGCCTTAGCAGTACAGGTTGAGTCTCCCATATCCAAAATGCTTGGGACCAGGGGTATTTTGGAATATTTACATTTAATAATGAAATATTTTGGGAATGGGAGCCAAATATACACACAGAATGCATTTATGCGTTATATACACACAGCCTGCAGATAATTTCATACAATATTTTCAATAATTTTGTGGCTCAAGCAAAGTTTGTGTACGGAAATGAAATTAATTTGTTTCATATACACCCTATACACAGCCTGTAGGTCATTTTATAAATTAATTTTAATAATTTGTGCCTTAGACAAAGTTTGTGTACATTAAACCATCAACAATCAAATGTTTCATTATCTCAGTCATGCCCAAAAAAATCCATATTTCAGAATATTTGGATATGGGAGACAACCTGTACATATAGAGTTAACAATGTTCTGCAATCATTCATTCCTAGTTATTCTAGTGATTATGAAACCAAATACACCCTATGTTTGCCCTTGACTGCATTCAAAATCCATTATCATCTGCTAAACTTAAAAAAAAAAAAAAAAAAAAGGAAGGATAGATTTGTGGAAGGAAGAAAGGGGTCACACAGATGAGCTTAAAAGATACATATGCTTCTGCCTGAAAAGTTTACAGCATTTCGACTATATGCAATATAAGCACTGTACTGAACTCTGAAGTATCCACCTGCCTTCTTACATTACTGTACATGACACACAGGAAAGTAATATGTTAGAAGTAAAAAACAGAATGATGATTAACAAAGGAAGCAATTAACATTTTATTATATCTTAAGATTAAAGTCTGAAACAGTACATCTGTTTTAAACCGTCTAAGTGAACTATCTAATATTTCAGATGAAAAGAAGAACATTTTATCTCTGACTCCATGCAGTCGCCCACTGATTTGGCTGCCAATTGAAGAGCAGGATATTTCCCTTCTGCTAGAGGTCCCTGAGCTGGAGCATTGTGTGTCTCTGTATGGTCACTTCCTTTCTAAAGCCCAAGTTCCAGCTCAGCATTAGCAGAAATTAAATAAAAATAAAGTTGCCAGACTGACAGGAAGTCATTGACTAACTACTAGGGCCTGATTCACAGTTAGGAGCAAATACAAAAAAGGGAGAAATTTGCAGCTTGGCAAAACCATGCTGTGCGGCATTTGTGGCAGATTTAGATCTAAGACGCTCACGAGCTACCAAAAGTATGAATTTATTTTCTTTGTTCAATAGATATAAGGTCCTATAAAAACCTAGACTTGCTCATTTATAATCATTTGCAAAATCATATACCCTGTTAAATGATAAGATAGTTACATGTCATTTTATATTTCTGGAGTGGAAAACTTTACAATTTCTATTTATTTCCCAAACATAACATTTAACAAAGTGACAGCTAAGAAAGTAATGAGCAGCAAAACAGTAGTAAAAGTCAGTAGTGTACTTTAGACTCTCTGTGTAAGTCAGGTTCTCCCATACATTGCTACTGGTCTCTAATGCTGGCTGCTGACTACTGCGAGGCATAAAACACAAAAGGAGAAATATATAGGTGGAGTAGTTTCACTGCAGTGAACATGCCCCGACAGGCAGGGTACAGACCTCTGCCCCGTACCCACAGTCCTCTGCTACATGCTCAATCACCAGCACCCAGGTACACAAGGGGCAGAGGTGCCACCATTAATGCAAAACATCCTCAGGCAGCCAGAGCTGTAGCATGTTAAGCAATACCCATAAGACATAGACCGGCTGTTGCTGTAATATGCAGTATTTATACCATGACTTCATATAATAAAGTGTGGTGGCCGGCGCAGTCCTCCTCTCACGGACACCAGAGTGCTGCATTAGTACTGCTGGGTCCTGGGTGCACTAGGCACACACACCTTGTAACTGCAGCGCTATAGGACCTACCTGTAATACGAGGAGACGCTGCTGTACGGGCGGCGGGAAGTGATCAGAACACCGGGAGACTGGCGGGCTGCTCTCTGCTTCTGCTGCCTATATAGAACTTCCGCCTCTGTTATATATCAGAGCTGCTCTCCTGGGTGTTCTCTTCCTTTCCTACCTCACACTGGGACAGTCCGCTCGCCCCTCCCAGAGAGGGAGAGAGAGAGAGGGCGAGAGAGAGAGGGCGGCGGCTGACATGAGAGGGTGCAGCAACCTGAGCGGGCAGCGCCCCTCGCAGCAAGGTGGCATTATGCCGTGCTCTGTATAGTCACCGTGATCCCTACAGACCCTGGGATGTCTTACCTTTAATCATGCACTTACTGCAGTGTTACAGCCACATATCAGTGCAGTCCAAGTAATACTGCTTTTATACCAAAATACTGCTTTTATACCAAAAGTTCCAGCCTGACCCAGAGGTTGGAACAGGGGGCCTGATTCAGACTCGGTCGCAAGCGCTGAGCGCTCGCAACCGGGTCGATGGTGGCCCACAGCCCATGCGCACGACAGAGCCGGCTCCGTTGTGTGCATGCGCGAGATCCGGATAGCGACGGGCAATCCGTCGCTCCTGGTCTCGCCCCAAAGGGCGATGTCAGTGGAGAGATGTCAGTGGAGAGATTTCGGCTCTGTTAGAGCCGAAATCTCTCTGGGGCTTGCGGCCACGAGACCCTACCAGAAGGGTCTCGTCGCAAGCCTGATGGTCGCGATGGTCTTGACCATCGCGACCATCATCATGGCCGCTCGCAATAGCTGTGGATGGTCACCCACAGCTATGCGAGCGGCCAGGAGGCCGCACAAAAAAAAAACGCCCTGATTCAGAGCGAGCGCTCTTTCAGAGCGTCCGGCTCTGAATCAGGGCCAGGGTTCCAATCCGGATTAGACCCAGAGTTAACCAGGCGCCAACCCAGAATATTCCCGAGTCGGAGCCGGGTCTGCAGTGACCCTGCTCTTCTGGTGTTGAAGTGGACGCTTGGAGATGACGGTTGGCCAGCATGTGGCACGATCCGGATCATCGTGACCCGGATCGTGCATTTTACACTTCAGGGTGGCACAGGAACGACTCGTTGTCAACCCTGCAAAATATCCGAGTTGGATCCCCGGGTCCCTGGACCCGGGTGAATCCATTTACACTGACAAAAATCCCGGGTTGATGCGCAACAGATTTTTAGCTTGGTGTAAAAGGGGTATAAGTAACTGTGCTTTTGCATGTTCTTAAATTGTTTATTTTGGGTCCTATTTATCAAATAATATTTGCAGCATATCCCCTTAAAACACCAGCAAATATGAAGTATCACCCTAATAATGTGTGAAGGAGGGACTGCAGCAGCTAACTCCAATAGCTGCTGCGGTCCCTCCATTAGTCCATTTCCAACAGCAGTTGCAACACCGGTTTCTATGGAGGTTGCACACATCTAAAGGTGCCTACACACTATGTGATATGGTCACGATGCGATATCGTGTCCGATTTCCCTTGAACTTTCCCCGGCAGCTCCCTGGCAGTCGGGGGCACGATTTGGTGTACAAACTGTCCAAATTGACCCACGATCTATCATACTTTTGTGTGTTCTTAAATTGTTTGTTTTGGGTCCTATTTGTCAAATAGTATTTGCAGCATATCCCCTTAAAACACCAGCGAATATGAAGTATGACCCTAATTGCATCCTTAACTTTTTCCAGTGCATCATGTCCGAGATTGGCAGATCTTGCCTGCAGCAAGCAAGATCTAAAGATGCAATGAACGACCAGCGGGTACATACATCGGCATCGTGACATATTTTACACGATTTGTCATTCCGATGTGTCGAAAACGGGCAAATCATGTAAAATCGCTCCTAGTGTGTAGGCACCTGTAGATTTTCCAAGGTATTCTGGAGTTTGGCCCAGTCAGCGAACGCTATCTGAAGATGGCATTAGCTCAGATGCTGTAGCCTATGGGCTACAGTGGTGTCAGACTCGGGCCCTTCAGCTGCAGTGGAACTACACATCCCAGCATGGACTGCCAGAGTTTTGCTATTAGGGCATGCTAAAACTGTGGTAGGGCATGCTGGGATATGTAGTCCCACAGCAGCTGGAGGGCCCGAGTTTGACACCACAGGGCTACACTATAATTAACAAAATTACTTGGGAGAGGGTCACACAGAAGAGTGGGCAAGTCTCCTGGAGCCGCCCAACCCTTTAATATGGGACATGTGAATTACACAGGTTCTGTGGCTAAACCAGGTGAAATGGAGACTTGAAGTAAGCCAACCACAGAACCTGTGTAATTCATATGTCCCCCGAAATAAAGGGATGATATGGCAAGCCGATAGATAGATAGATAGATAGATAGATAGATAGATAGATAGATAGATAGATAGATAGATAGATAGATTGATTAGAGATACAGTATATAGGCTTACCATACTGTCCCTTTAAACCAGATTTATACAGGACCTGTGGCTGGCTTACTACAAGCCTGCTTTTCACCTGGTTCTCATTAGCCACAGAATCTGTGTAATTCATGAGTGTCACTGTCAATACCAGCAGCCATGGATACCACAGGCCTGCCTCCAACGCTCAGTAGGCCACTGATTGCTGGCCTTCCCAATTACAATCCTTAACAGAACCTAGCTGGGCTCAGGCTAGAGATGACATAATACCTCTCACAGGTGTTACCACTTACCTCCAGCACCGATGACTCAGTCGGGGATTATCAACCAGCCACTATAAGAACCTGTTCAGTGTTCAGTGCACTCCTCCAGTACTTGAGTATTAATTGTGTTCTACATAGGTACTCCCACTCCACAACACTATTTCCAGTATAGTTTTCATCTGGGTTGTTTAAACTCCCGTGTTCAGTTTTCTCAACAGCAGCACAATCCATACCCACCTTTCCATCTGCAGAATTTCCAGATTGAGTCCTCATACCAGAAAAGTACTCTGTTGCTTTCACGGTGGGAACCAACTACACTGGGCCGCAACCTGAAACCTCACTAAGTGAAGGGTATGATTCTGAGTTCTTTGTAAATCTGATGGTTTACGCACAACTCCGATGTGTAATGATCATCTCATTCGCAGGATCTGTACTGCGCATTTGCCGATCACTGACTGCGGTGACAGTTGTAGTTCCCCCTAAGCCACATCATGAATGATATACTGGTGCAGGGCAGCGCTGCCTGCGTTTCCTTAAAACTGGAGTGTGTCGGCTCCATTTTCTGGGAGCGCAGAGGCCAGTGTATGCATCTTCCAACACAAATTTACTGGCCTCGCAAGCTGGCCATGCTTAGTAGGTTTAGGATTACTCATAAGGCTGATGCTGCAAACATTGCGACCGGTTGCCGCTAGATCCACCCGGCACAGGCAGAGACAGGGAGGATGGCCGTGTGAATGACGCCGCGCTGCTGAATCAGAGAGGAGCTGCTGGCTGAGTCTGACAGCTACAAGGTAGAGAAACACAGGCAGCTCAGCAGGTAAGTGGGGGCCGGCCTGGGCTAGAGAGTCATGGGGCAAGTGATGGAGCTGCAGATGAAGGAGGGGGGGTGACAGACACAGGAGCTGAGGGAGAGCGGGGTGGATCGCAGCCTTCTATACATCTCACCCTAAGAGCTATAGGGAGACAGGAGAGAGGGGTGTGTGTGACAGGGGCTAGGGGAGGGGGGTGTGTGTGTAACATACAGGGGCTGATGAAAGGGGGGGCTGGGGATGACAGGAGCTAGGGAGAGGGGGGTTACAGACTCGGGCTGGGGAAAGGGGGTGTCAGACAGGGGTTGGGGAAGAGGAGTGTGTGACAGACGGGATGGGGAAGGGGGGCACAGGACTGGGGGAAATCTAGCTGACAGACACAGGGGCTGGGGAAATTAAATCTGAGAGTCACAGGGGCTGGGAGAAATCAAGCTGAGAGACACAGGCTGGGGGAAAACAAGCTGAGAGACATGGGCTGGGGGAAAACAAGCTGAGAGACACAGGAGCTGATGGAAATCAAGTTGAGAGACACAGGCTGGGGGAAATCTAGCTGACAGACATGGGCTGAGGGAAATCTAGCTGAGAGACACAAGGGGTAGGGAAAATTAAGGTGAGAGACACGGGCTGGGGAATGAAACTTAGAGACACAGGGGCTGGGGAATGAAGTTGAGAGACACAGGGGCTGGGGAAAGAAGGTGAGAGACACTGGCTGGTGAAAAGATGAGAGACTTGGCTGGGGAAAGAAGGTGAGAGACACGGGCTGGGGAATATAAAGCTGAGAGACGGGTTAGGGAAAATAAAGCTAAGAGACACAGAGGTTGGGGAAAATTAAGCTGGGAGACACAGGGGCTTGAGAATTATCAGAGTGACAGAGTGGGGAATGAGGCTGCGAGACGCTGTGAAGCAGTTGAAGCTGAGGGACACGGATGGGGATAATGATGCTGAGAAATACAGGCTAGTATAGAACAGCCAAGATGATTGTGGCTGCACCTTTCAGACAACAGCACCCCGTGTGAGGGCCCTGTCAGCCCGCCTCTTGAGCCTCCCCTGATTTGACTAACATGATTCTTCGTAAATCAGTGATTTCTATTCTTGTGACTGTTAACCATACAATGTTTGGTCCGATAGTATTGGTGTGCATTGGAGTGTGGTGTTTCACCTGTGATTCCCATCGATTTGGGCTTTAGTAAATCTCTACTTTGCAAAATCACACCCAAATTGCAAAAAAAAAAACATAAAATTGACCAAAAATGATTCATAGTAAATTTACCCCATCATGTTTGGTTAAAAACAGAGCATATAATATACAATCAAATTTGAATATTTTAAATACTTCAGAATTAATATTTGACAGCACAATGCAATGTCTGTTCATTTTTATTGTAAACAACCAAATTGACCATTTTAATGTTCACACCGTGGGGAGTAAATCACGGCTGCCTACCCTCCCGATTCGTCCGGGATCCTCCCGATAATAGGGTGCAGCTCCCGGCCCCCGAAAAAAGGCACCCGAAGGCCGCCAATCCCCGCGAATCGCCTCATTTTGCCCGCCCCCCACACTACTTCACAATGCCTGTATTATCGCCATTGTGTAGCGGGGGCGGGACCAAAATGACACGATTGTGTGACCCCGCCCCATCACGCCCACAAACGACAGTCATCTACCCGGCAACACCCTCTTTTGCTGGCTATGCCCCCCTGCCCTGCCGATCTGGCTGCTCCCTCTCGGAAGGAGCAGCCAGAAAGTCGGCAACTATGGAGTAAATTTAATAAGAACGTGTCTGGGTAAGTTTTAAACACACTTTGCTTCGTAGGCATACATGCCGACATTATTGGGGAGATTTCCGGGAGCAGCAGGAGGGGAACTGCAATTCTCCTTTTCAGGGGGCGAGGCCAGACGATAGATGACATTAAGCCCTGCTAAAGTACATGATTTGCGCCATTTAGCCCCACCCCTTCCCTACGGACCCGAAAATTTCAGGTAAAATCTCCCCATCCCGTCCACTTCACTAGAAAGTGGGAGGGATGCGGGAGATATGTCTACTCTTCTGGGGGTGTAGGGGGTTACCCAAAAAATCGTGAGCCTCCGCGATTCCCGGGAGAGTAGGCATGTAAGCTTGTAGCAGCACAAGTGAGTTTTTCTCCAACAAACAGAAATATATACAAAGTACCGTGTTTGACTGAATTGAGTTTTACGATGTCTTATGTTAACAAGTTCAGTTGTATTTGGACTGAAATGTAAAGACCTGCCTGTGAGGTGCGTGTTTAGCAGAAGCACTGTACAGATCAGTGTGATCTGTGCAATTCTTCTGTATTGTATAATGCAGCTAAAGGGATACTGTAGAGAAGGGTAATATTATTTCCACAGTGGGGGTATCAGTGTCAGCAGCACTTGCAGAATTTACAAGTGTCCAGGGCAGGATGTCTGGGACTTGTAGTCCCACTGTGAACAATAGGGGGTACAGGGAAGAAAGTCCAGGGCTGATTGATGCTCCAGAGGGGGACCCCTTTTTTGGGAGGGTCTGCACTTTCAGAAGATTTTGGGACTGGCAGGGGGACCCCACACTTTGTATCTCTCTGCTATAGTGTAAGCCCCCCAGCTAGTTCAGCCCGGTGTTGGTTAAAGGAAAATAGGGGGAACCCCACATTGGTTTTTCCCCTGATTTTATTCTAAACTTAGGGGTCCAGGACTGGTTATGCTTTTAATTACCTTTTACTGTAATAATGATGGTATTACACCATCATGTGTAATACAGTAAAAAAAAAAATAATTACATGGGGTACCACCCCAAAAGCATAACCAGACTTTTGTGTTTTCAGCCATGTTTTGCAGATAGATTTGTGTTTTTACACCCATGATTGCCTTTAGTAAATTCTTGTGTTTGAAAATCAGGGGAAACTCTCGCGGGAACACTAACTCGGCCAGACATGATTCCTAGTAAATATACCCCTAGGTATAGAAGCGGTACCCAGAAGCTTGGGTCAAAATGGGGTTTTGTGAGGTAACTACATTAGAAATGAGGTAACTACATTATAAATTTACAGTATATATGAAATATTTCTGGTAATAGATCATGATAAAAGTGTATATAACATCTGCAATATGTTAAGGTAAGATGTTTTTGTATTTGTATGCAATGCTTAAATTCCATGATGAAGGAGTAAAATCCGGATACTAATAGAAGATATCAGAAGGGTCACTGTCAGGGGCGTATCTATAATGGTGCAAGGTGTGTGGTGCACACGGGCCCCCGGGTCAAAGGGGGGCAGCACCGCATGCCCTGCACCCATATTGTTAAAAACTTTCCTCTCTGAGGTCCCGCACCAGGCTGTCAGCGCTGTAGAAAAAGGCGGAAAAATGGCCGGGTAGCCATTTACCCGACGTTTTGCGCATGCGCAGTAGACTCCGGGCACACTCTAGTGCAAAGAGTCTACTAATGCTCCGGTGGCCGGCCAGCCGCATCGGTCGGCTCCCGGCCTCCGGGAAGAAGGTAGGGGGCCCCGGACGGGGAATGGACACGGGCCTCCTCCTCTCTAGAGACACCCCTGTTCACTGTTTACTGTGTCTTCTATTACTTTACCTTTAAACATAGTGCAGGAAATTAAATTAACATAATCTTAGCAGAAATGTCTACACAAGATGTTTAGAATAAGTTCTGTTTTAATCAATCAGTGTACATTATGAAGAAATACTTCTGAACATCCTGTTCAGCTGACGATATTACTATTATCACTTTTTCAACAAATAGCCTTATACATTGAATTCTAAACATCTTTTAGTAAAATGGAAAAATTCATTCTTTAAAAAAACAGTTTTCTACTTTCCATCATATAACTCGTAGAGCCATAGGCTCAGATCAACTTTTGGAAACTATTATAATCCATTTTACACACAACCCATGAAATGCTCAATTTGTTCTGAGCTCCAGATCTGTCAGCAGGTAACTCCCTAGTTGTCAGAAAACAGGAAAAGGGGATTTCAGTGTCAACTCAAAAAAACAGAGTGCCCCAAGGGCATACTCCTCCCAGGAGTACACAACTACTCCATCTTTTCCTTAGCTGAACTAGCCTGTGATATGTGCATTCCTCTTCATATATAGATGTGTTCTCAGCAACATAATATGGGGTTTTCTCTGATCAGCTTTTGCCTAAGCGACAACTATAACTCCATGGAGAGCTAGATAACCTATGTAAGGCAGATAAGTAATTTTAAGTCATTTGTGGCGGGTATATATATTCTCTGCATTGCTTGTTGTGAGTAACTTTCGTGCAGCAGAAAAAGAGTGATTGCTGAAAGACTGTAATTATGCTGATTGACTTATCTGCTACCGACTGCAATAAGGTCAAATGATCTCTTCATTGCAGCCAAACTGTCTGGTCTATTTATAGGATGGGTGAATGGCATCTCTACCAATGTACTATGTATACTAAACATTTCCCCTGTAGATGTCTTATATTTGCCTATGTAGTAATAATGACAAGAAAATAACCCAATTAACCCCAAATTATGTTACATTCAGGAAAAGGTTATATTTTAGTAATATAAACAGACAACAGAGTTGCCATACGCTCATTTACAAGCTAAATAATTTTCTTGTATTTTCTTTTATGGAAACTATTATATTGCATTATGCTTTTTATAGGAAATGATGGGGGAAAAAGTGCTGCCTTGCTTAGTTACAGAAACACATACTACAATGTAATAGAAATAGGAAGACAAAAAGCCAATTTGAACAAGGAATTGGATCCATTATATTTAATTATACAAACATAGTGGTATACGTCCCAAAATTCTACATTTCGGAACCGGTACATGACACAGGGACATGCATAGCACTGCTGGCAAGCTATGCGCCCCAACACCTCTAACTCTCCATAAGACACTTCTATGTTGCCCCCGACACCAATTCACTGCCACTCTGAAGAATACAACCTCCCACCATTCTGCCAATCAGGACAAAAGTTCTGTCTGGTGAAATGGCAGTTAGAAGAAGAAGAGTTCAGTATATTATAGTAGGTCAACAGTGACCATGTCAACATTCATAATGTCGACACAAGAATGTCGACATCACCATTATGTCGACAAAGAACAAAAAATGCCTGCTTGAATCAGATTAAAAATGGTACCCTAAAGGAGTATCAGTAGTACATACTCCTGACATAAATGTAATGTGTTGTTTTTGTGTTTAACCACTATAGGACTGATTATTATGAGTCACACAGAACTCTGGGCCTGATTCAGAGCTGAACGCTCTGACCAGAGCGCTCGCTCTGAATCAGAGCCCTCCTACCTGTTTTAGGAGCGTCCTCATGGACGCTCACATAGCTGTGGGTTACCACCCACAGCTTATGCGAGCGTCCATGATGATGGTCGCGATGGTCAAGACCATCGTGACCATCGGGCTTGCGACGGAGACCCTGCGGTAGGGTCTCACTGCCGTAAGCCCTGGAGTGATTTTGGCTCTATCAGAGCCAAAATCACTCCCACTGACATCACTAGTGATGTCAGTGGGGCCGGCTTCAGACGGTAGGCGTTCCCATGGGAACGCCTCCGTCTGGCAGGCACGCCCACCAAAGGGGGCGTGCTGTCAATCAACATCGACAGCACGCCCCCTTTGGTGCGAGACCCGGAGCAATGGAGAGCCCGTCGCTCGCCGGGTCTCGCGCATGCACATGACGGAGCTCCCTCTGTCGTGCGCGTGCACAGTGAGGGAACATCGACCCGCTTGCGAGCATACTGCCGCTCACGAGCGGGTCTGAATGACCCCCTCTGTCCCTGATTCAGACCTGGTCGCTCTGACAGAGTGCTCGCTCTGAATCAGGGCCGGGCTTTTTTTTCTTTTAGAACGGCCTCCTGGCCGCTCACATAGCTGTGGGTGACCGCCCACAGCTACAGCGAGCGGCCATGATGATGGTCGCGATGGTCAAGACCATCGGGCTTGCGACGAGACCCTTGTGGTAGGGTCTAACAGAGCCGGAAGCCCTCCACTGACATCACTTGTGATGTCAGTGGGGCCACCCCAAACGACAGGCGTTCTCATGGGAGCGCCTCCGTTTGGGCAGCCACCCCCCCCCCCGGCCTGCCCACCAAAGACCCGGAACGACGGAGTGCCCTTCGCTATCCGGGTCTCGCGCATGCGCACGACAGAGCCGGCTCCGTCATGCGCATGCGCTGTGGGCCACCATCAACCCGGTTGCAAGCGCTCAGTGCTTGCGACCTGGTCTTAATCAGGCCCTCTGTTCATAGTTGAAACTGGTGAGTTCTTGCATACAATGCATAGATTGTAAGCTTGCGAGCTGGACCTTCCTACCTATATGTCTGTTATTACCCAGTTTTGTTCAATGTTTCCAATTGTAAAGCACAATGGAATATGTTGCATTATATAAGAAACTGTTAATAAATAAAATAAACAAATGCAGTTTTACACATCTTTGCATATGTCCTTCCTATTCTGAATCAGACGTAACTTGGCCAGATCTGTCCTTCTGTGAAATAGGGAGTTTCAGGACAGTGGCAATGCGATCGAACGTAGCCGCCCTGACTTGTGGGAGTGTCATAGGAGAGTGTCCTGGGGGTGTATCAAAAGGTCCTTGTGATTCTGAGTCATATCTACGGGGAAGAGAAACCTGTTTCTGATGTATCATATCATGCACCTAGCATGAGGCTAGTACAAGTGCAGATACTAATGATGATAGCTGCGGCCGATGTAAAATCAATTGACAGCACTAGTTTCCGCTTTCACCCAAGCAAACTGCTGCATTAGTTGCATGTATTTGCACAGTCATAAAGTAATAAAGGGGCTTCTGCGGCCATACGCACCTACAGCCACTTTGTGTCCGATTCAGAATCAGCCCATGAGTGATCAACAGGCAATAAAAAAAAAGGGCTCCCCTCTTTGAGAGACAGGACTCCCTACTTTAATTTGTGGGTGCAACTGTGTACTTTGGACATGGGGAGCAGAAATTTAATTTATAAAAGAGCTGCCCCCTTGCATTTATTTAATTGTAGCTTTGTTTGGTAATCACAATTGACTACCAGACATCAAATAAAAAGCAGTGTGGGGTCAGCTTGATAATGGCTCTAAAAGAACCATTTCTATTTAAAAACATTTTTTTAAACATCTATTAAAATACAAAAAGTGGACACTATAATTTGAAGGAGGTTTCTCCAATATTTAAAATTTATTTTGGAGCTGTGGAGTGAAAAAGGCAGATTAGATGACCCAAGTAGTTCTTCTCTGCCCTAAAATTCTATGTTTCTGTATTTCTACGATATCATAAGCTCCATCCATAGTATTTATTTCAATGTATTAAAAAAGATCAGCAAATATCACTTCAGGATCACCCTTCTTTGTGCGAAATGTGGAGTGCGCTGCAGCGCTGTCTCCATGAAAGCTTCACAATTTAAGCATTTTCCTTTACCAAGATGGCCACTTTTTGGTCTTCATTTTGTTACTATGTATGAGCGCTACAGTAGGATATGGACATGTTCCACTTAGCTCCATTGACCCTGCAAGTATCCTACACTGCAACTGCTACACTGTTGCACCCTGATACACGACTGACTGGTCCTTTTTATGTTCTGCTGCTCCGCTCCATCCAGATCCACTGAGTTGTAACTGGGCTGTACAAACACCTCTACTACGCTTCAATTAACCAAACACCTGGTTAAATACTTGAGCTTTTTGCTGTGTCTGGATTCCGCTGGTATCTACTAATTATAATATGTATATCACCACAAGTAGTGCACACATATTCACAGGTTATGGGCCAAGACACTTAAACGACAGGCACCTAAAAGCCCTGGACACGCCAGACGCCAAAAGAAATGACACATGTCAGCAAAGTTAATCAGCAAAGTTAACCAGCAGAGTTAATCAGCAAAGTTAAACAGAGAAGTTAATCAGTGAGGCTGCATCAGTGTTTCAGTACACAAACATGTACACAGGAGCTGCATCATTAAACTTAAAGGTTCAGATAATTATACTACATGGAAATTTCCAATGGAAATGCAACTTAAGCATGAAGTTGTAAAAGGTTGCAGTTAACCAAGGTGACAGTCCAAGTCCAGATGATTAAGAAAAAGCCAAGGGAACAATAGGTTTACGTGTTTAACAGCATGTTTATTCTATCATACATGGGAAAGTGTAAGCTAGAGACATGTTGACAGTTGTGCAGGCGGCATATGAGGATAAGGGTCCAAATTAATCTGTAGGAGTTCAAGTCAGTGATGAGAAGATCGCAGTGGAAATGCTGCAGAACTTAATGCTTGAATTTGATTTTATAGTAGTATCGTTAACACAGCCAAGGTGTCTGCAGAAATTTTCAGGACAAAACTGCTACTGTTCCAAGAATGTGTGCCAGTTGATTTAAGTGCTGAGAATACTGCATTACACACTAAGGGATAAATTTGCTAAAGGTCGATTTCAGTCTATTTTAATCAATTTCAAATCGATCAAATCTAAATCACACATTTACAACATTTAAAACATATGTTAGTAAATGTGTGATTTAGCCCCAGAAAGACAACATTGATTTAGATCAATTTGAAATAGATTAAAATTGATTGAAATCAACCATTAGTAAATTTACCTCTAAGAGTGAAAATCCCCCGAAAATGTGTACTATAGTACAAGTGTTATTTATATTCTAAAATAGGACACAAAGCATTAGAATGTAAACTGAAAATTGTGAATGCTATGGAAGTAAGAAGAACAGCAAAGATTAGTCAGCTTTAAGTGTTACAGACAGTCACAGAAAACATTGTTGGTATATTGACTCAGGTGCCACAAGACATTTCAGTTCTAATAAAGAGTGGTTCACTATATTGAACATGTGTGATCCTACAACAATCAGAGGAATAGTAAATTAAGTATTTACAGCTACAAATGTGTGACAGTCACTACCCATCTTAGAAAAGGAACTAAGACCAAAACCACAAAAATGTGCTATATACCAGATATGGGGACAAACCTCATAGGAATCCCACTGTCTAAATCCCGACATGGGATTAAAGACAGGCATCTAAATCCAGATGCCTATCTTTAGCCTGATGATGGAATCCCGACAAGATAGCTTCCCGAATGAAGTTAAGCGGGGACACTTAGTTATTTGCCGCGGAGGGGGTGTTAGGATTAGGCACCCCCAGGGGGACTTGTGGTTAGGCACCCCCCGAGGAGGGTCAGGGTTAGGCTGTCATGACCCTGGCTAGTTTTTCACCTTTTTGCCTTTAGACTTACCCCTGCTAACTGTCCCATGGATCTGTGTGTTTGTAATTTGCCTGGGAGATCTGCTCTAGTCATACTGGCTGTAACACTTCTGTGTATGCATTATGACTTTCTCTCCTTTCCACAGTGATTATTCACCTGGGTTCTCTTCTGTCTGTGAACACTGCTAGCCTTGATTGAAATCACAGGTGTAGTTCTGACTCTCAGTACTGCAGATATGATTGCTCCCTCTGCATGTTGTGCCCTCCACCACTCAAAGTGTTTCTGCCAGACCACCTGACCAAATCCACCAATTCCTGCCAGACCCAGGGTATAACAAGCCTCCTCTGATAGCACTCATGGCCTGAGTATCTCGTTACTTTCCGTGGTGTACAGATTGTGATACTTCTGTCTCCCTGTGTACAAGTATATACAAGGCTCCTGCTAGTTCCCAGACCAGTTCATCCAGTAATCCTGATGGCAGCTATACCTGGAACATCCAGAAATCCTGATGGTTCCCAGACCAGTTCATTCAGTAATCCAGTTTATAGCTATACCTGGTGCATCCAGACATCCTGCTGGTTACCAGACCAGTTCATTCAGTAATCCTGCTGATAGCTATACCTAGCTCATCCGGAAATCCTACTGGTTCTAAGTCCAATTCAGCAAGCCTATCTACTGGTTCTCAGTCCAATTCTGCAAGCCCATCTACTGGTACCCTGTCCAGCTCAGCAAGCCTTCCTGCCATTTCCAGTTCGGTTCCTCCAAGTTATCTACTGGTTCTCAATCCAATTCTGTAAGCCTACCTACTGGTACCCCATCCAGCTCCGTAGCATTCCTGCCGGGCCCAGTGCGGTTCCTCCAAGTCTTGTGCTGGTTCCATTCCAACATTACAAGTTTCCTGTTCCTGTCATTTATCATCAAAGGCAGTTCTCACTGCCATACAATTCATATGCAAATAGAGCTATTTGCATCATCCATGGTTCCAGTTCAACACCTGAGTCAGGTAACTCAGACACCAACCGTGACATAGGCTATGGGAAGGAGAGATTAGGGTTAGGCACCACTGGGGGGAAGTTAGGGTTAAACACCCCCTGGGAGGGTTAGGTTTAGGTTGCAGGGGGGAGGGTTAGGTTTAGACACCCCCAGGGGGGACTAGGGGTTAGGCACCACCCTGGGAGTATTAGGGATAGGCACCCCTAAGGGAGGGTTAGGGGGGAAGGGTAGGGTTAGGGGACTTACCTCCTCTGTTGGGATTTTGAATGTTCGGGCTTCCTGCATTTTACCTGGTGGCTATTTCATGCCCAACCCATTACAGGTATATCAGTGACTAATACAGAAAAGCCAATGTGTGAAAGCTGTATAACAATAAAGCAAAGCTGTTGTCCATTCCCAAAATCACCAAGCAGTGCTGAGGTAACTCTGGAATTGGTGCATACAGATGTTCTTTGGTCCAATGGAAGTTAAATAAATAAGTGGATACAAATACTTTATAACATTCATCAAATATTTTATAAACACATTTATTTCATCAAAGTAAAGAGTGAATTGTGAACAAGATTGCAGACTACAAGAAGTCAGTGGAGACTCAAACTGAATACAAATGAAAGATCTTGAGGTCTGACAATGGAAGATAACATATAAACAAAGATGTGAAAATCTTCCTAAAGAAGCATAGCATTAAAGATCAACTGACCACTGGATACACGCCAAAACAGTTTTTTAAATGAGCATGCAAATCAAACCATAGTGGAGAAAGCTCAATCAATGTTAAAAGATGCCAGCATAAATGAGTGTTTTTAGGTGAAGCAGGGTCTATGGCAGTCTATCTGAAGAATCATACTCCCACAGTTGCCCTGAAGGACAAGGCACCAATAGGGTGGGGGTAAAGGTAATAGCCTATGGACTGCAGGCATTGGCGAGTTCCGTGTGAGAATGCCTGATGTTTTAAAGTAGCAGTCATTTAAAAGGCAAAACCAGGTTGATTTTGCATTTCAAATGAATGCTACTTTAAAAAATTGGGCAATTTTGCACAGAACTCACTGATGCCTGCAGTTAGCAGGCTATTACTTTTACCCTGTGGTCTGGAAGAAAACCAAGTATCAAGCATTGCAGAGTTGTTGAGAGTGCTGCATATGCAAATAGCCTTAAAGAAAGAAGATGTAAGCTGTAAATGAAATCCATGATATGTATCATGCTTAGAGAGTAAAGGATACATACTCTGGAGTCCTAACACTAAAATGCTTTTCAAATCAAGAGATGTTATATTCCAAGAGACAACAAGTAAAATAAATCTGGAATTGGATATGCAGAACAAGAATATGTTATTGGATATGCCAGCAGCTAGAGACATGTATGAATCAGAAGATACCAGCGTGGAAATTCAACCACAGAAAAGAATCTCTGCAAGATCGAACAGAGGAAAGCCACCATTGAGAAACCACCATGAGGAGTTTGAAAATATCACATTGTATGAACCCCAAAATATCCAAGAGAAATCAAGAAATGACTGGTGTGGATGGAAATCCAAAATAGCCAAGGAACCTCTACAACTTAAAAAAACTGTAAGTAAGTTGAGTCTTATAGACAAGGAAGACACCATCAAAATTGAGTGTGCCAATTGACATGAGCTCATGGAGAAAGGATCGGTTGCTGTGGTTCACATAGCTAGAAAGAAGAATGCTACTGACGTGCTTACCAAATGAATTACATCACAGTCCACACAGGGTGATATATCAGCCGTTCAATCGATATATCGCAAGCGCAATGGCGGGTGTATACCCCCAATATGTCTGTGAACAATGTTGTTCTATTTGCCAAAATTATTTTTATAAAGAAATTACCTAAGTACCTTGTCTGGAGATATACAGGGGAATCTTGAAGGTGCATGAATTTTGATTTTTTTTTTTTTTTTAAGAAACTTTTTTTATTGTTCAAAAGGGGGATAACAGAGCAAGAACAAAATAGGTACTCAGTACATAATACAGACAGGGGAAGACTAACTAAATTAGTAGTGGTAAGCAGAGGCAGCACATTGCAGCCCCTCATCTCACTCTCTGCTGCCCCCACCCGCCTCTCCTCGTCTAACTTCCTGCTCACCCCCCCTCTCACTGCTCAGACCTCAGAAATAATGAACAGTTTTTTAACTGTGGTTTTTAGGAGCAGAAATATTGTAGTGACAGCAGACCCCTCCAGATAGTAAAGAGCTAAGATGCCATGCCATCCTGAAATTCATGGTTACCCAACGATTGGAAGGGGGTAGATTTGTATGTATTTAGGTTAGCTTTACGTTATATGATGATGTGCCAGAGCTTATGAGTGCTCCAAAGTAATGGATTGTGTTTCTCTACCTGTGGCACTTCAGTTTCATGTTGGTGGAAAACACCCAGCTGTTATGGAAGTGCAGAAGCCAGAAGTACTGAAGCAGTCCCATGTTCTATCTTTCTTTTACTTCTGAAAAGGAGTAGAAAATGCATATGTGTCCAGCAACAACTAAGAACAATATTCTTTGTTATACATGCAGAGAAGAAGAAGTCGTGGATGGAAGAGCAAGTATTTAAAATTAGGATAAAGTGAGATCAGTTTGTATGAAAGAAAATCTGAGGACATTGTGATGCTCTAAACTGAATTTGTAAGTGAAGATTTTATGACCACCCATACCCAAAAACCATGAGGTGAGTGCCAACAACTCTGAGTCAGTGCAAAGATCCAGGATAGAGACATCAGGCCATCAAGGCCAAATTAACAATCGGGTGGATGGAGCTACAGTTCCAGGCCTCCACACAAAAATAGCCCCTTCCTCATGATGGCATAATTTCCAGCTGCCTAGCTGGTCTACCAACCTTAACTCTTAAGTATTTAAATAGTATTACCACAAAATTATGCATTTTTTTCTTGTTTTATGTATCTAGGAAGACAGTGTAGGGGTGAACACACCAACGTGGTTCTGGCCACACCCACTCAGCACTAGTTACAGTTCTTGTTCTTCCCAATATAGGCCCTTAAACATTTTAAGGCCCGTGTGGCCCTATATCTGACCCTGCAGGCCATTCTCTCCTTTTAAAATTTGAGAAAGGTGTGAAGGCTAACACCAGTCAGTTTATCTGGCTAGGTAATTTCATAAAT
The DNA here is from genome assembly GCA_031769625.1 of Taudactylus pleione. Lineage (NCBI taxonomy): Eukaryota > Metazoa > Chordata > Amphibia > Anura > Myobatrachidae > Taudactylus > Taudactylus pleione. The sequence goes on from JAUIMM010000054.1 coordinate 5,576,488, forward strand.
TTATTCTAGAGGACATTTTTTAGTACGTCAGTCAGGTTGGCTTAAAATATATACAGGAACCTTGGCAAAGCATTCATCTTGACTATTGGCCCACCCAGTCCATGACTTGTGATGTGAACTTCACATTAGAAGATAGCACTGAATAGTTTGCATCGAATAATTGATCATATGAAGTAGTTAGGTAAAATCCCAGATATTTAAGTTTGCGATTCTGCCTTCAAAGCGTTTCATGCTATCTATTCTCTAAATGTTGATGACCTATTTAGAGTCAGGACTTCAGTCTTTTCTGGGCTGATTTTAAAGTTAGTTACTTTGCCAAAGCAGTGGATCTACCACATATGGTTAGGCAAAAAAAATAATGGACTTTGTCACTGTCAGTAATATATCATTGGCATATTGCTCATCTTTGTGCTCTCGGGTAATTGCTTGAATTCCACAGATGTCCAAATTGGATCTAAGTTTTAAAGTGAAGGGTTTACAGTAAGTGCAACTTTTTTTGGCAGAGTGTGCATCACTTCCAGATGCAATTGTGTATTTCAAATGCAAATTAAACAAATCCTTTGGTGGTGGGAGGCAGTGGGGTTATGATGAAAAGCACTAATTCCCCTGGAGAAGCTACTTCTGAAGCCCAGGTACAGTTTATTTTCCACATAAAAGGCTATGAGAACTGATCCTGGTGGGGTTGGATGCGCAGAGAAATAATTCCTCATTTTGGGGTGAAGGTCTGCCCCACAAAACATAACAGGAGTATATGTTATGTTATATTCTGTGTAATATGTACAGTAGTGCCATCTTATACAGCCAGTTAAGGGGCACTTTGTAAACATTCTCCATATTTTATTGCTAATGTTTGTCAGTAAGCACCACAACATTACGTTGTTCTTAAACATAGGTCTTGGCAAGATATAAGACTGAAATTAGATTCTTTGGGAACTCTACCCCAAAAATTCTATGAAATCTTTAATAACTGGGATCCATAGAACCAATGGGGGTCAGACAAAAAACAGAAGTATGTTGATATTTGTTAGGTATAATATCCAGTAAAGAATTAGGGATTACCAATATATCATGTTCCTCTGATGTGTTTAATCTTGTAAATCTGATTATATAAGGGTTCCAATAATATGTATTACAAATTCTGATAACTACTGCTCTATTTGTCATGACTCAGTTGATACACCCAACTTGTTTTGGTTTATAACTCTGACTTATTTTCATTGGACTAATGATCTTTGTTTCATTTGACAATGCAAATCTTCCTGCAGTCTTTTCACAGAAGTCATAGATTACTACCCTATATCTCTTTTAATTTAAATAGATGGCTGGCTAGAAGAATTTGGCACATTACTTTTTGTTGGTTTTAATATTCTAATACTCTGATTAGCTATAGATTTGTCTAGCCCCAGCCACTTAATCTCCTACACATCTGTTTGTAACCAATATTGAATAATAAATACTCATACAATATGTTGTCGGACCCAAATCAACCTTAACATTTCTGTTGAGTATTTTGTCTCAATATGATCAGAATGAAAGTATAGCTAACATTATAACACACTGACAAAAATGAAGATACTCTAGTTTAAATTGCAATGCAGTGTTCATTTTATAATCATTTTCTGCTTATAAACCAAAAACTGAACTGTACAGAACAAAAATGAATTACTATGCAGTAGAAGTCCTTGCAACACTTAGGAGGACAGTGAGTAAAATTGTGAAGGGTGATCTAAGAAGTGTCATTAATAGGGATACAAGGACTGGGTTTGGTGCAAAAAAAACCCCAAAATGCAACAAAAGATTAATTGCAAAATGTAACCAAGATAAAAAAATATTTGTAGAGAATGCCTGCAGTGGAATGGTTATCCATGTTGACTTGAGTTTGCATTTTGTCTTTAAAAGTTCAAGAGGCTAATACAAAAAAGTAGGTGTGGAGGTGCTGTCCCTGATCAGGAAACACCCATGACATTTCAAGATAGCTTTGCAAATTAACCTGTTAGGGTTTATATGACTATCAATATGAAATGTGTGCAGACATGCTAGGAGCAGTAGACCTCCAGACAGAAAGTTATACCAGGGTATAATGAACTTTGGCCAAGGTACATGTGGTGTTAAATATATAGCGCAGTTATTTATGCTGGTGGCGTTTAGTTTTTTACGTGGTACAGCTTAACCTATTCTTAGATTTATTGAATCAGGTAGAACAACAAGCAACATATTACACAGAAATATCACAGATGTCACAGCTGTATGCAGAATATATACAGATGTGCCCAGCTAGTTTGTTGCTCCATACGCCATGTAGCATTCCCTGCATCTCGCACCACATGGTAAGCCTTGAGTTGCGTCTTTCAGTATTAATCGCAATGGAATGTACCGCAGCGCTGGAAAGTCATAGCGTGTAATACAACTTAATTGTCCACCAGGTCGCTTTTCTTAAACTACACTGTGCATGCGTCCGATATCCAATGCATTTTCTGTAACACCCCCCGATGATAACCTGACAGAACCTGTGATTCGGGACACTATAGTACAGCGTTTTCGTCATGGAAGCAGTGTTGTAGTAGAATCTGTAATTTTTTTAAAAATCATTACAGTACAGTACAATATGTGTGTGAGTCCTGTAGGTTTTAAAAAAATGGATACAGGAAAGAAAGAAAAAAAAAGGTGTTCCTACAAGGGGCACTCACGGATAATTCATATTTCACCTCTTAGAGAGTTGTATTTATGGTGATCCAAAGGAGTTATAAACATATAATAAAAATTAACTTTTAATTAATCAATTAAAATATAAGTCAGTAAAATATAAAGTACAAAGTGTATTAAAGTGCTAATGGTGTAAACAATACCAACATATAATTAAAATATTGTGTCCACTTGTAGAACCTTACAATTAATACTTTATTGTCCAATGGTTACTATGGTGGGATACTGTTATTCCAATAACTATATCGATATCACCTGTCCTAGGTATTCAGGTGATATTGAATCAAGAGTAATTAATCCAAATGAATGATATCTCCATATTTCGCTGACTTATATTTTAATTGATTAATTAAAAGTTAATTTTTATTATATGTTTATAACTCCTTTGGATCACCATAATTACAACTCTCTATTTAAGAGGTGAAATATGAATAATCCGTGAGTGCCCCTTGTAGGAACACCTTTTATTGTTCTTTCTTTCCTGTATCCATTATGAAATGTTCCTGGGTGCACCCCCCCTATAGTAATGTTAACATGAATTAATTAATTGGGGTAGGAATTGATATTCAATGTGTCTGTGCGGATGATTGAAAATCCTGAGGTTTTCAAAAAATATATGTTTTCATATTTTTGTCTCAGGGGCTCAGACAGGGATCACACGCAATCACAGCTTTCAATGAGACGGGATGAATTAATATTCACTAATTCTCGGGTACAGTGTTTACATGTATAGTATAATATTTAGAAAGGAAGACACATTTTTATTATTATCATTATTATTATGCTTCCCTCACTGCACCCTCTTTAATGGCAGAGGGTGGCTGGAGTGCACAAGGATTCAGTAGATGGATATGAAATCCTTCTTCGCCTAGTGGTAGTGCAGTGGTTTTACATTGCCATGGTCCATGAATCAAATCTCACCACAGCCCATTTCGTAATCATCATTACTTTAGATTTATTCCTCTATATATATTTTTTATAAAGTACAGTGGTGGATCCATCCGCACTAATCGAGTTTCAGACGCACCCACAGGTGTTGGGGTCCAGGGACTCAAATGCAACCTCAGTTTTAAATAAGACCACATGATTTCCTGTTCAATAATGTTGCATTAAAGGCACTACATTGCTCCACAACTCCCCCGCACCCTGCAATGACACACCCATACAGTTATGGGGTGCAGGGGCTAAGCAGAGGAGTGCCACTATTAGCTCTCTTTCTGTGCTGCTTACTGCCTGTGGTGTAGCCCCCCCCTCAACTCTGCAAGCAGTGTCTGACTATACAGAAGCGAGGCTTAGCTCTTGCTACCTCATCTCTCGTCACCCTGCATTTTTTAGAAAATTATTATCCACTCGCCTCTTTCTATTATATATATATATTATATATACACAGAACATACACATACATCTATCCTCAATGCGCTACAAGTCGCACTAAACATAACGCATGAGTGCCATGTGAAGACATCCTGCCAATTTTGATATATATATATATATATATATACATATACAGTATATATATACAGATGTGTTCACATACATCTGGCCACTTTGTGTGTTAAACAGCCCTTCTAGTCGCGCCATGGCGTGGCGTAACTCGGTAGCGCTGAGCATCTTTTCGTGCAACTTTAACTTCAAATGCATCTTATTCGCACAGTGGTTGCATGGCGCGACTGGAAGGGGTGTTTAACGTGCAAGGAGGCTAGATGTATGTGAAAATATCTGTGTATATATCTGTGTTTGATTTGACTGTTCTTCTTTATATCAGAATAGGATGTCAGAGAGTTGGGAGTCTGTGGTTTAATTTAAAGGACTCGTAATGCCACATTATCGGTCATCATGTAGCACAAAAAACCCTAAACATTTCATCCACACAGGACTTCTTCAGGGGTAATGCATTAAAAAAGACAAAGAGACCGGTTATCGTATAAACTTGTATTACAAGAGGCCCATATATTCAGAATGGGTTTGATGTGGAATCAGGCATTTCTGGTATTTCACATATGAGAGTTTGCTTGTGTAGTCTCACCCCTGCAGTGATATATATATATATATATATATATATATATACATACACACACACATCAAAATTGACAGGGTGTCTTCACTTTTGCAAATACCATATTCACTGTTATACCTTTTTCCAATCTGTTAACTTGATTAAATAAATAATAATCATGCATAAAATGTTTCAAAATAAATTATGTATGTTTGCACCCTTCAGGGTTTGTGTTACCTCTCTACGTTACTTAGAGATTCACTGAAACATGTGATTTGACCAAAGGATGCCCTAGCTATTGCATACAACTGCTGAAAATAGATAGACTTGAACAATATATTTTGGCCACTCCCAGAGCTCTAACTATTACACTCAACTTAGTGAATATCAATGGAAATATTTTGAGATTTATAATATTGTATTTGAAATGTTAGCCAATAGATCCTAAACAGTATAAACTTAGTTTATATACTATATATATATCCCCATACTTTTTCCTCCAGTTAACTACAAATCTGCTTTGTCCAATGAAAATCACTGTTAAGAAATATACATTTAGTACCATTTCCCTTTATTTTCTACCTCCTACTTTACATTTATTTATTTATTTATTTATTACGTTATTATTATGAACAATTATTATTATTAAAAATTACTTATATAGTGCCAGCATATTCTATTGCGCTTCACAATTGGAATCAAAACAGTAATAGAACAGTAATAAAAGAAGACATGGTAATAACAGACAGACAAAATGGTAAGAGGGCCCTGCTAACATGCTTACTATCTATAGGGAAATAGGCATTGATACACAAGGATAAGTGCTACACATTGCATATTGGTCCAGCCAGATTGCAGAGATGCTTGGTGGGTGGTATGATCCCATCACACAGCAGTGTTGGCCTGGGGCCAGTGGGATTTATGAGCATAGAGAGAGGAAATATGTAAAGTAATGTGTGGACTGGTATTGAGTGGATGTAATTGGGTAGAATAGCTTACTGAAGGTTACGTGAATAATTCTTGAATTAGATAAGCTTGCCTGAAGCTGTACGTTTTCACGGAACACTAGAAGGTCTGGAGACTACAAGTAAATCTTGCTGTGCATAGGTAACGGTGAATTGGAGCATGTACTGTAATTAGTGCGGGTGAGAGACCCACATCTTGTGCAGAGCGGAGGGATTGAGCTGGGAAATATATTGAGATAAGTGAAGAGATGTACGTTGGTGTAGTTTGGTTAATGGCCTTATGTGTAAGTAGAAGTATTTTATAATAAATTTGGTAAATTACAGATAGCCAATGACGGAGCGAAGCAGCAGAAGATGAACATTTTGTTAAGAATATCATCCAGCACCTGCAATCAAAATAGATTGTAAAGGTGAAAGTCCGTTTCAGTAAAGACCACTAAAGAGACCATTGCAATAATTATGCAGGAGATGATGAGTGCATGAAATATAGTTTTGCAGGGCGGTTTGTAAGATATGTGCATATGCTGAATACTTTATTTAGATTCATGTAATATAAATAGATTGAATATAGGGAACAAAAGACAGTTCAGAGTCAAGGATGACAACTAGGCAGTGAGCTTGAGAGGTAGGGTTGATTGTCGTGCTATCAGCAGTGTTGGAGATATCAGGTAGATAACTACTATTGGTTTAATTAAGTTTGAGGTGGCAAAATGAGATCCAAGATGAAATGGCAGAAAGACATTCAGTAATACAGGCCAACACGGATGGCAAGAAATCTGGAGAGAATAGGTACATTTGAATATCATCTGCATACACATATAACTGAAATCTGAAAGAGCTGATAAGTTTGACAAGAGCCGTGGAATAGATTACAAAAAGCAGAGGACCTAACACTGAAAGAGCAATTTGATAAGTAGGCTTTGAACAAGTAGGCTTGGGTAGCTGAGAGCTGGGACGGTAATTTGAGAGAGAGGAAGATGAGAAGAGTAGATACTTCATTTTCATATGTGGGATTATTATTATTATTATCATTTATTTATATGGCGCCACAAGTGTTAAGCAGCGCCTTACAAAGTACATAAACAAATTGTAGACAAGCGACTTACAGAACAATACAATACAGGACCAGGACATGGATAATATATATTGCTACATTAGCGACCATAACACCCAGATAAGCAACAGAGCAAAGCAGCCAAGTGTTAGGTGCCCTAGTGGTGAGTAAGTAGATGAAACTAAAGTAGGAAGAAGCACAAGAGGGTAGAGGGTAGGATCAAATGAAAAGATGGTGCCAGAGGGTTCAGGGAAGCAATTTAGCATGTTGCTGTCCGAGGAAGCACATAATATGTCATTTAGGATTTTATCAATCTTGTCATTAAAATAGGAATCAAGATCTTGATAGTAGCCAGTGGGTTAGTGTGTGTGTGAGTGTGTGCATGTGTGTGTGTGTGTGTGGGGGAATAAAATGTAATTGATATACATTAAAAAGTTGCTTGTGATTAGAAGCTTGAGCAGAGGTGGGGGATTGGAAATACATTTGGTTGGCAAAGTCCGAAACCTTTCGATATGAATGGTAAATAGTCTTACATGTGAGCATGTCACTCAACATTTTTGTAGGTGTCTTGTTACTTTAGAATGCCATGGTACTGCAGTCTAAGGAGAAGTGAATGTAGCATTTGGAGAGAGCAGTTGTTGCAGAGAGGTGGAAAGTTGTTGAAAATGAATACAGTTAATTTTTCTGCAGGTTTCAGGAGGCTTGGAAGAGTCCAGTAACAGTGAGCTTGAAGTAATGGAGGAGAGCTTGCAGGTAATAAGGTTGTGATGTGTGAGATGGAAATGAGTGGTAATGAAATCAGAAACTGAGCATAGTGAATATAAGATCAAGGCAGTGACCATCCTGATGAGTAGAGGTGTCAGTCCTCTGTGAGAGTCTGAGAGAGGAGGTTAGAGAGAGTAGTTTGAAGGCATAAGCAGATTGTGGATTTTAAAATCACCCATGATGATGGCGGGGATGTCAAAAAATAAGAAATGAGGCAGCCAGGCAGCCAGACAGAAAGGCAAGAAATTGTTGACGTGGTTGAGGTGGAAGATAAGTCACAGAGTGAACAGAGTGAAATAGTAAAACTGGTTAATCTGCGCATCTCTATTGGGAAAAGGAATATTTATTTTACAATTGGAATAAAAAAAATGTTAATTTGATAGATGAACAGGATCAGAGTTTTCGACCAAGGATTTATTTTTATTTTCCTTTGTCCTTAAATTCAAACAAAGAAAAACAGATAGTGTAGATTCCCAATTTAAGGGATATGTAAATACTGTCTTGGTCCTACATACAAACAAGTTATCTTGCCTGTTTACATACAGTATAATTACTATGGGCCTGTTTCAGAGTAGTATGCAGACCTGATGGTTTTCATACTACTCAAATGTTATATGTACTGTGCATGCACTGATCTTCTACCTCTTGCAGTTCCCCAAAGCTGCAGCCTGATTGACAGGTTGCAGCCATTTGAGGGCAGGGAGTGGAGGGGGCTGGCCAGCATTCCTGAAAATGGGTGCATGTTGCCTTCAGATACAGATTACCTGGCCTTGACTATGGTTCTGAGACCGCCATTTGAGCAACCTGCATTACCTTTTTTTAACATTAAAAAACACATACAAGTGAGGTAGGTATTGTGCGTACCAAATGTATAGTGAAAAATGCTTATCTAATGTAATAGTCTGAATTAGGGTCCCAAAAATCCTCCAAAGCAGAGATTTCTTTGGTCCAGATTAGGTCATCAGAGTACAGGTAGGCAGTCCCAATTCTTCACACCACCACTTTTCAACTTGACGGTCTTCCTCAGGGTGATATTTCTGGCTGGAAAAATTCCCTCCTAAATATCCCCCTTAGTCCCTCCCAACAGAGGTCATGGCAATGGTAATAATCTTACAAATTCATTCTAGCATTCAAAACCATTGACATAAAATCATGCTAATAATTTAATATTCAAATAATACACAATATTTAAATAGCACTGATAAAAATATATTTCTTATCTTAAATACATTTGAGATAATTTCTTTCAACTGTTCCTCAAAGATCTTTAGTTTCTATACAGATCCTTCTGGTAATTTGTAATTGTCCTTTAGGCACACTCTTCAACCACTGGAGATGATAACTGCTAGATCACGGGTCAGGGAACTTTTTTACCTTTTACCCCAAAATATGTTTAGATACGCCGACATTACTCCCTTGATTTGAAAGGAAGGAAATCATATAGTAGTGCCCCAATTTAATGCCCCTGTAGTAGTGCCCCCATAGTTATGCCCCTGTAGTAGTGCCCCCATATAATGCCCCTGTAGTAGTGCCCCCATATAATGCCCCTGTAGTGCTGCTTGTACAAAAAAAAACACTTACCTTAATCCCCGCTCCTGCATCCGCCGCCATCCTGTCCGCCCGGCTGCTCCTCTGAACCATGGGAGAACCATCATGACGTCTCTCCCATAGTGCGCAAGGAGAGAGGCAGAAGCTGGAGTTCAGAAGAGAACTCCAGCCTCCAGCTAACACGGCGCTGCAGGGAAGGAGCCGGGCGCCCGCTGGTAATAACATCTCAGCGGGTGTCTGGCTTAGAGCCTCCCTGCGGCACAGCCAGGCATGCATATGAATCATTCTGTATTATAGAATGATTTATATGCATGCCTGGCTGTCTGTCCATTAACCCCAGGAATTTCATTTTTACCCCATATGGGGTAATTTACCCCTGCTCCCCGACCACTGTGCTAGATGTTTGAATATACATATTGCTCTCTGTGGGCTTGGAATAATTCTTTGTTTGAATAGTCTCATCTTTTATATAAATTAATAAATCAAAAAAGTGTACCTCCTTTTCACTCATATTATACTGTAGATTAATTAGATATTGAATGGATTTTTATTGAGGAGGTCACAAAAACATTTCAGATCTTCCTTACTTACCAACCAAATTAACAGGATATTGTCAATAAAACCAATCCAATTAAAAATAGTGTTCATATATAGATTATTCCCCACACATACTTGTATTCCCAATAATCCATTAGCATATATGCATATGTGGGGTCAAATTATGTCCCCTTTGCAATATCTCTTTTTGGTAATAGTACCTCTCCTTAAATCAAAAGAAATTATTCAGAAGAATAAATTTTATAGCTTCATTAAGGAATTACATTTTATATTGGTTGAAAATGAACCCCAGTCAAAGGTAGAACCTTTGGAACTATAGAAAATCTGATAACTATCACAACTCTAGAAGTAGATATGAACATTAAGGATGAATGGAATGAAAATGATGTCAATTTGAGAACTCCTTTTGTTCACAAAAATTAATTTGATGTTCTCTGAAGGAATGATTTTTTACAAAGGTACAGATGGATGAACAATCCAAGGAGATAATAAAATATAGAAGAAAACAGCAGGGAAAAAGAGGGAAAGGAGGAAGAAAAAAGAAAGCATAATTCAGTCACATAAATAATATACCCAAACCAGATACAAAAACAAATAATCAGATTTTTAATCTTAGTTCTCATGCTTACAAAGGATTAGAAGGAATTGTTCAGAACTAATGGTTTTTAAGGAACAGATGAAAGAAATGATACTCTAATTTGAGGAAAAGGAGTATCCAAGTAAGTGCATTTATAATTAATAGAACTCTCCTCATATCATATAAAGATGGTTAAAAAGAATAACAATATATGCAATCTACCATCACCAAATATAATGGACAATATAAACAAATGAAGTGTATTATATGCAAACATTGGTACTTATTAACTAAAGACCCCATATTAAAATAAACCCAAATTTGTGTGCAGATGAGCAAATAATTTTGAAATAAATAGATTAGTAAAAAGTGCTATTCCTGAATAGAGTACTGGAAGAATTAAAACAACAGGCTTTCATCAATGTGGAATGTATCCTATGTGTAGGGCCCACTCTAGCGCTGAAAATAAAGTAGAAGAATGTACATCTAATTCTAATCATAAAACTTTCAAAATTAGGGATTGTGTCACCTGTAACAGTAAAAAATGGGGAACATGCTAGAAATATATATAAAAAAGTTTTGATAAACATACACTGATCACCATTTTAAAGAAACCCACCAATATTCTTTAAATCACACTAATAAAGCAATAGGAATTAAAAAATTGAGGGCAACTGGAGAAAGAAAGGTACGTAGAATATACTGGGTCAATCAGAAATTAAATATATTCATGATGTAAAACTTTGGTTTTAAACAGAAATTTCAAAATTAAATGATTCCTTTAATACTCTTCAAAAATAATCAAAGACGCGTACATATATCTCCTTTTAATTTTTGGTATTTTGTATATTCAAGAATGAAGGTATTTTTATATTGTTTTTTTACATTTTTATAATATTTGTATATTTTATATAATTTTTTAATGGAAAAATGTATATATGTAAGAATGCAATGCCAGTTGTCTAGTTTGGGGTGTTAATTATATAGAAGAGATTATAGCAACAAAATGGAGCCACATGCATTTTAGCAGAAAAGAATGGGTTGAAAATCCTAATAGAATGTACTTGAAAAGATGTAATTGTGAGTGATGGGACCTTGAGTAGAACTGTGAATGTGCAATATTGGGACAGTAATCTTCCAACCCCACCTCTTTACTGTTTCCAGGCATGGAGGTGTGTTTGAGGTGCAGACCACCATGTGAAAGTGTTGCAGGAGAGGCAGTGTCTGATTGTGTGCGCAATGTTTCTGTTATTGCCAGAAGGTTGAGGTTGTTTTAGATAAAGACATCATGGATGGATATTAATTGAGTGTACATTTCATAAGGTACGGTTAAAGGATTTAGAGGGTGATGGGAGATATGTGACATTTATGAGGTTAGCTGGATTTGTATACTGTTGTGAATCAGCATGTTTGTGTGTGTGGGACCTGGATTTGGTCTTATATCACCAGCTAATAAACACAGAAAAAGATAGAGGTGAATATTTTTTTGCAGGATGTGTGTGAATGTACTTTGTGGTGACAGATTGAGGATGTTACAGTCAATGTTTACAAATTGGAAAAAAGTTCATGATTGCTAATAAGTGCAGAATGGGTTACTGAGGAGGCAATTTACAGAGCGGTAAGATGCAGAGAGAGTAAAGGATGTTATATCCTTAGAGATGTTACCATGGAGTGCTATCAATGTAAGCAGTTTGAGGTTCATGGTGACTTTAAAAAAAAAGGCAAGATCTTAAGGAAAAGAACACAAAGAAATCCCAAAATATTAAGTTGAAATTACCTATTTACTATACTGAGATAGATGAAGATGGTTCCTGCCTGTCCTCAGATGCTGCAGCCCCCTAGTACTAGGGAGGGCTGATGGAAAGCTGCAGAGAGTTTTTCCATGAAATGTTCTCTCTGTAATTGCAGTCTGGACTGATAGTCTCAGGGGTACTAAAGTCGTCTCCCTGGGACTGCCTGTCTGGTGTGTAATTAGCAGAAAATGCTTGGGAAGCCACTGCCAGTGAAGCCAGTGTATGTACTCCGAATGACTTGGTAGTGGCAAATTTTACTATGGGGGCTTCAGTCCATAGAAAAAATTTCCTACCGTATGTGAGTGAGTTGAATATGAATTGTTAGTAGATGCATACGCTCAGCTATAAAGAATTCTCAGTGTGAAAACTTGCAAGGTCTGCCCACAAAATGGACTTGCATCATATTTGCGAACTTTCTCAGAACCTCTGGAAGACTCCCAAATTTTTGGGAGTCTAATCCAGGAATTTTTTGTGAGTCTATTCCTGGATTTTTTCATGTATTCCCGGAAAAGTAGGAAACACTCCTGCATCCCCCCATCTAGTGATATTGGAGGAACAGAGGGTGTGATGAAGCAATTCTAAGTGATTCACATGAGCACTGCCTATGGAAGTCGTAAATGAGAATTTCATTTTTATTTTATACTTTTAGTTTTATACCTGATTTTTAACTTGTGATATCGTGTTTTTAAATTATTTGTATTTTTATTTATTCTTCTAATCATTATTGTCTACAAGAAATCAATTTTGTTATTTTTCATTTTTGTTTTACAGAGACAATAGTGACTTGTATTATGATGCCATTAATTTATTTAATAAAATAATTTGATTATTGTTTATCAATTTCTGTTGGGTCATCCCTTATTTGCTAATTGCAGCCCAGATTTAATGTTTGGGTAAGAGGTTGTTTGTATTAGCAGTGTATAGCATGTTAAGTGATATGCGCAGCAGTTTGCTGCTAGTGACGGTTAGTCGACATGTGGTACAGCTTAACCAGCTTTCAGGTTTATTTGACCAGGTTGAACAACAAGGTGGCATAGAGACTTAAGGACGAACAGGTCCAATAACAATGTGCAGCCTGGAACGTAATGGTATTGCTGGGCATTGTAGTGTGGTGTGGATGTGCATGTCCCAGTGGTCAGTGGTGCTATGACCCTTAGTAAATAACAGTGGTGGTATAAGATACTTGCGGTACTCTGTAGGGCTGTATGTGGCTCTTATGTCTGGGAGTCTCTAAGGCACGTCTAGTCTCCTGGAACACTGAGGAGGAAAGGTCTGCCAACAAGGCATACATGCGTAGTTGCACAAGTCAGAGGTTAGCCCTACTGCTGAGCCACAGCGAGTAAAGAACGCCAGCCTATGTTGCCACTGTATATGGATATGAGGCAGTACAGAGCACTCCTCATCCAACAATTTGACCACTTATATCTTAAGTACTCACACTTCTTGAAGAAAAAGGGACTAGTTTTACATAATTACAGCAGCAGGAGTGTCACAATGAAGATACTCTGTTGTTTACTTTTCAACTTTAAAGGTGAACTCAACACTGAAGAAAATGTTGAAATGGGAAGATGAGATTAAGTGATGTCATCATAAATGTGCATAACTGATACTTTGTGTATGTTGTACACAATGCCTAAAGATAATAAGAGAAAGAAGATAAATGAAAGGTCACTTGTTAAAAGGTATGCTACTATGCATGACCTGTTCTCTAGATGAATTGTTTTATTGTTGTGCTGCTTTGTGAGTTTGTGATAAGTAGAACACAACTTCAGTGTGCTGACAAGCCTATTTTTAGTGAGATAAAAGATACTCACTAAATCACATTGCTCAGTCACTAAATCACTGAGAAGCTTTTACTACTTTAGAGGTTATTCATTGTAAATACTGATTTGGATAGGGAAGTACTACATATGCACAGTATTTTCTTTGTATTTTAAATATCCTGTTTGTTTACAATGGACATTTTCAGGGGCGGATTGGCCGTCACTTACAGCGGGAAGATTCCCGGTGGGCCGATTGGATTGTGGGGCCGCTTGTCACCTGTGGCCCCGCCCCCTATAATACATCACCCGTCGGAAGCTTAGTCTCTTTCTTGACAGGCAGCCCGCTGACTGCCTGTCACAACTAGCAGTGCCCGGGCCGCTGTTATTGTAAGTGGAGAGGCCCCAGGACCGGCAGGAAAAGGTAAGTTAAGCAACACAGTTCCGGGACATCGCCCCGCCCACCTCCACTCCTTGCACATTGCGTATGCAAACTGCCAGCTGGTGCAGCAAGACCTTGGGGGCTGCTCAAGTGCCCCCCCGCCTCTCTCCCTCTCCCTCTCAGAAGGGCCTCCCAGTCTTTGATCGCAGCTACAGTAGCTGCGATCTGAAATTAATTGAGAAGAATGGTGGAGGCGGAGTCAGAGTAGGGGGGCGGAACTACACGGGACTGTGAAGTCAGGGCCTGGAGCAGCATGGATGGGAGAACTGAGAGGAGGAGCAGCAGCTGCAGAGTGTAAGGTAAGTGGGACACTATTGTCTAAGTGTATTTGTGACTAGTGTGTGACTGTATGTGTGACTATGTTATGACAGTATGTGTGTACTGTCTATGTATATTTGTGACAAGTGTGTGACAGTATGTATGTGTGTGACTATATAGATGTGTATGTGACTGTGTATATGTGTCTGTATATATGTATGAGTATATGTGTGTGACTATATAGATGTGTATAAGTGTGACTGTGTGTCTATATATGTAGGAGTATTTTTGTTAGGACAAAAAAGAGTATGTGTGTGTATATATATATATATATATCTGGAATTGAGAGCAAGAAAGAAGGGGCGCCACATAGTGCATGAAACTGTAAAACAGATTTATTGCAGACAGCGGACATAAAACTCGTTCAATGAATATGCGTACCACAATCAGCGGTCAGATACCATCGCAAGTAATAAAAATGAAGAAGCCTGAATATCACCCGAACGTCTCCGGGGACTCCGTCGGCTATTCGACCAGTAATGGTCGAATAGCCGACGGAGTCCCCCGCATATTCATTGAACGAGTTTTATGTCCGCTGTCTGCAATAAAATCTGTTTTACAGTTTCATGCACTATGTGGCGCCCCTTCTTTCTTGCTCTCAATTCCAGATAAACCAATACCCGCTTGGATCCGGGTTTTAACGTGGGGAAGACGCCGGCCTGTGTGGTACCTGTGGCCTGTGCTATATCTGGCGTCTGTGACACAGATTTACTTTGTTCCAAAAATCCATCTATTTATTGGATTCTAAAAAACTTTTCACAGTATTATATGTGTTTATGCATTGATTGATTGATTGATTTGCGCACTGAATTTACTGTATTTATATATATATATATATATATATATATCAATCACACGGCCTGTGGGAGCTTGCCATTACCTAGGAATCAGTGAAGGAACCTGTCAGCAAACAGGGAAGGTGAACTGCTTTTGGGGAGCACAAATACCCCTACTGCTTTTACACTGTTCCTTTTCTGAAAAGGTTTATTATGGTACACTGCCATTTTATTAAATTTTGATTACATGCACCTTTTCTTTTATGTCAAATAAATTCACTGTAATTCACTATGGGAGATCCCCTGTTTTGATTTATATTGGAGGTGCTGTCTGACACTGAAGGACAGTGATGCATACTAGTGTGTTGAAACAGGACCGCTTTTTCGTGCTTTTCATTGGAGGAAATTATATAATAACCACAGACATGATCTAAAAGAACACTTGAACCAATTTTTTCTGGACTGTTTTTCAGTGGTTTGGTAGATTTACCTCAGAAGAGGAGCACTCATTTGCATATTTATTCTTTCCATGAGTATGTGTGACTGCATATGTGTGTGACAGTATGTGTATGTGTGTGACTGTGTGTATGTGTGTCTGTATGTATGTATGAGTATACGGTATGTATGTGTACAGTATGTGTGTGACTGCATATGTTTGTATGTGTGTGACAGTATGTATGTGTGTGTGACAGTATGTATGTGTGTGTGACAGTATATATGTGTGTGACAGTATGTATGTGTGTGACAGTATGTATATGTGTGTGACAGTATGTATGTGTGTGACAGTATGTATGTGTGTGACAGTATGTATATGTGTGTGACAGTATGTATGTGTGTGACAGTATGCAGGGCCGGATTAAGGTCTGTGGGGGCCCCTGGGCAACAAATTTGTTGGGGCCCCTATCAATAAAATTATACGTGATATATTGCTGATGTTTTCAAAAAATATAAAATATAACGTACTGTGTGTGTATAGAAATATATATATATATATATATATATATATATATATATATATATATATTAGGGGTGTGCACCGGCCACTTTTCGTGTTTTGGTTTTGGATCTGGATCTTTCTTCGTGTTGTGGATCTGGATTGGTTTTGCCAAAACCACCCTTCGGTGTTTAGGGTTCTGGGTTTTGTGTTTTGGATCTGTATTTTTTTTAAAAAAGCATAAAAACAGCTAAAATCACAGAATGTGTTGAATTTTCTGCTCCTATGCTATTATTAACCTCAAAAACCTTAATTTCCACTCATTTCCAGTTTATTCTGAACACCTCACACCTCACAATAGTGTTTTTATGTCCAAAAGGTTGCACCGAGGTAGATGGATGACTATGCTAAGCGACACGAGTGGGCGGCACAAACACGTGGCCCATCTAGGAGTGACACTGCAGTGGCAGACAGGATGGCAGTTTGAAAAACTAGGCCCCAAACAGTACATAATGCAAAGAAAAAAAAGAGGTGCAAGATGGAATTGTCCTTGGGCCCTCCCCCCACCCTTATGTTGTATAAACAGGACATGCACACTTTAACAAACCAATCATTTCAGCGCCAGGGTCTGCCACACGACTGTGGCTGAAATGATTGGTTCGTTTGGGCCCCCACAAAACAAGCTGGCAATTAATCTGGCCCTGCACAAACTGGCTCTACGGAGGCAAGATGTCGTCCTCATCCTTCTCATTCACCGATTCCTCACCCTCTTCAATGTTGTGTACATCCTC
Source organism: Taudactylus pleione (assembly GCA_031769625.1). Classification (NCBI taxonomy): domain Eukaryota; kingdom Metazoa; phylum Chordata; class Amphibia; order Anura; family Myobatrachidae; genus Taudactylus; species Taudactylus pleione. The sequence continues at coordinate 5,593,468 of JAUIMM010000054.1, forward strand.
ATCCTCACAGAGTATTAATTCGTCCCCGCTGGAATCCACCACCACAGGTCCCTCTGTACGTTCTGGAGGCTGGTCTCCCTGGAAGAGTTGATAATTCATTTTTATGAACATCGTCTTCTCCACATTTTGTGGAAGCAACCTCCTACGCCTTTTGCTGACAAGGTTCCCGGCTGCACTAAACACTCTTTCGGAGTGCACACTGGAGGGGGGGCAACTCAGGTAAAATAGAGCCAGTTTGTACAGGGGCCTCCAAATTGCCTCTTTTTCCTGCCAGTACATGTACGGACTGTCTGACATGCCTACTTGGATGCTGTCACCGATGTAATCCTTTAACAGACAGAGCACGCTTGTCGCTCCTGCTTTGAAGATGCAGGTGCGGCTACAGCCCACACAATTCACAAAGACAGGAAAAAAAAGAAGAATTTTTTATTGTTTGTGGAGCGCACTTTGAGGGTTACACCACCCTTTAACAGACAGACACACGCTTGTTGTTGCTGCTTTGAGGACAGTATCATATGCAGTGACAGTAGACTTGTCAGAAATTGTTGGCACGTCCTTCAGTCTGGACCAGATGTCCAAATCGGCCCTTGACTTATGACACAGGCGCACGCTTAGCGCTGCTACTGTGTTGGTGCACGTGCGGCTACATCGCACACAAGTCACAAACACATAAAAAAAATTGTTGTTTTTTTTTTGGAGCACTTTGAGGGTTACACCACCCTTTAACAGACAGACGCACGCTTGTCGCTGCTGCTTTGATGATGCAAGTGCGGCTACAGCCCACACAATTCACAAAGACAGGAAAAAAAATAAGAATTTTTTTATTGTTTGTGGAGCGCACTTTGAGGGTTACATCACCCTTTAACAGACAGACGCACGCTTGTCGCTGCTGCTTTGAGGATGCAGGTGGAATCTAGACGGGATTTGGAACCGGGGACACACTACCTCCATCAATTGTCTAAATCCCACTGCACTAATGGCGGATACCGGACGCACGTCTAACACCAACATAGCAGTCAAGGCCTCAGTTATACATTTTGCTTCAGGATGACTGCTGTCGTACTTCATCCTCCTCGCTAAGGACTGTTGGAGGGTCAATTGTTTAGTAAAAGTAGTGGTGTTCCTACTTCCTCTCTGGGATGATGAACAACTCCTAGCAGCAGCAACAGCACTAGGAGGAAGTGGTTCTTGATCTTTCCCTATTTTATTTTTATCGGAGAAAGTTTGGTCCTCCATTTATGTTATATTGATATATACGTGCGGCTAAGGTGCACACAAACACAGAAAATATTTTTTTATTTTTGCTGGAGAGTAGTGCACTTTGTGGGTTACACCACCCTTTAAGAAATGAGCCAGCTGGCTCTTTACTTATGGGACACAGGCGCACGCTTGGCGCTGCTCCTTCGTTGATGCATGTGCAGCCACAGTGCACACAATTCACAAACACAGAATTTTTTTTTTTATTTTGTTTGGAGTGCCCTTTGGGGGTTACAGCACCCTTTAACGGACTAGCCAGCCATCCTTTTACTTATGGGACACAGGCGCACGCTTGGCACTACTTTGTTGATGCATGTGCGGCTACTGCGCACACAATTCACAAACACAAAAAAATATATGTTTTTATTTTGTTTGGAGTGCCCTTTGGGGGTTACAGCACCCTTTAGCGGTCAATCCAGCCAGCCCTTTATTAATGGGACACAGGCACACGCTTGGTACTACTTTGTTGATGCATGTGCGGCTACTGTGCACACAATTCACAAACACAAAAAAATATGTTTTTATTTTGTTTGGAGTGCCCTTTGGGGGTTACAGCACCCTTTAATGGACAAGCCAGCCGGCCTTTTACTTATGGGACACAGACGCACGCTTGGCGCTGCTCCTTTGTTGATTCACGTGCAGCCACAGTGCAACACAATTCACAAACACAGAAAAAATATTTTTTTTTTAGCACTTGGGGGGAGCACCCCTGATGGATAGAGCACCCCCTGGACAACACTACAGCACCCCTTTAGGACTGGAACACTGCACAGGACTTTGGAGTGGACACAGCCCCTATGGACAACTGACTGCACAACACAGTCCAGCCAGCCCCTATGGACTTTGAAGTAGTGGACACAGCCCCTATGGACAACAGCAGCACAGCGCAGCACAGCACAGCACAACACTACACTGCACTACACTACACTACACTACAACACTACACTACACAGCCCAGCCCAGCCAGCCCTAACTCCCACCCTCCCTCTTCACTGTCCACAGCCGAGTGAGAAAATGGCGCCGACGCGGGTACCTTATATAGGATCCAAAACCCGCGAGACCCGGAAGGCGGGATGATGACGTTTTGCCTCGATTTCAGATCCGAGTCAGGCGGGAAAATCGAGCCTGACTCGGATCGGCCTCGGATCGGGGGGGTTCGGATTTCAGAAATCCGAACCCGCTCACCCCTAATATATATATATATATATATATATATATATATACACACACACACACACACATATACACACCCACACACAGTAAACAGTATATATATATATATATATATGTATATATATATATACACACGCACATACATACACACACTAATAGCAGGACCCAGCACTCTCTGTGTCAAAATGAACAGCACAGCAATACTTTGCTATAAGTTTTATATATATATACATATATATATATATATATATATATATATCTCTATCTACCTGAGTGCCGCCTTCTTCTTTGTTTATATATCTTTAGTTAGATATAGATATATAATTTTTTTTTAAAAAATTTTAAACACCCAGTATATTACATTTAAAAGCAATAATAAACTGTAGTTTTAAGTGCAAATTATATATATATATATATATAATTATATATATATATATATATAAACATATACAGTCAATGAAGGTGCGGCACTCACAGAAAATAACTTCCAAGCACTGAGAGTGAATAGATGATTCATCTATTCACTAGCAGCGCTTGAAAGTCATTGTCCGTGAGTGCCGCACCTTCATTGACTGTGTGTGTGCTATTTTTAAGCTGTGGAGGCACCTGGCTAAGCTGCAATTATTGTTCTGAGTGCCGGTCCTGGGGTTTTCTATATATATACACACACACAAACTTGCCTAAATGCATATATATATATATATATATATATATATATATACACACATACACACACACGCACAATTACCGACATGCATACACACACACACAATTACCTACATACACACTTACCTACATACATACACACACACAATTACCTTTATATACACACACAATTACCTACATGCATACACACACACAATTACCTTTATATACACACACAATTACGTAAATGCATACACACACACACACACAATTACCTTTATATACACACACAATTACCTACATGCACACACACACACACAATTACCTATATGCATACACACACACACACACACAATTACCTACATACACACAAACACACAATTACCTACATACACACACACACACACACACACACACACACACAATTACCTTTATATACACACACACACAATTACCTACATGCATACACACACACAATTACCTTTATATACACACACAATTACCTACATGCATACACACACAATTACCTTTATATACACACACAATTACCTACATGCATACACACACACAATTATCTATATGCATACACACACACACACACACAATTACCTACATACACACACAATTACCTACATACATACACACTGTTACGTTCTGGGTTATTTGTGGACCCGGGGTGGTAGCAGGAGCGATCACAGAAGCAGATTTGTAAATAAAACTAGGATTTTTAATAAGTGCTCGAGTGGACATATAATGTGGCAGTAAATAAAAGTCCAGGAAAATATAAATGTGCACAAGAGTTCTGTGGTGGGAGCAAAAGGGTTAATGTCCAGGTACAAACAATTAGAGCAGTCCAGGTGTGCAGGTAGTGAAACTGAAAATAAACAAGCCAGGTTTGCAGATAGTGAAACTGAAAATAAACAAGCCAGGTTTGCAGATAGTGAAACTGAAAATAAACAAGCCAGGTTTGCAGATAGTGAACTGAAGTGCAGGATGTCAGCAGGCTCAGGCACTCAGGTATGGGCAAGGGTGATGGAGGTAGCGGGGTAGTCCAGTGGGAACTAGGAGCTGACAGGCAGACTGGCAGACAGCGGATTCACAGGAACAGGAAAGCACAGAGAACTCCCTCTCAGCTAGGCTGAGATACACGTTGCACTGGCAAAGAAGGAAGGCACTGACCCTTCCTAAATACCCCATGCCGTGCTGTTACTGGCCGGAGGGAACATGTGACTCACCAGGATTGGCCAGCCGCATCACATGGCCAGAAGGCAAGATGGCAGCGCCCATGCCAAACGGAAAGGAGACGCCGCCAGGCCTTACCAGCGCAGAGTGACAACAGGCCCGCACAACAACGCATGCAGCCAAAGCCCCCTGCCAGACACCAGCTCCGCCACCAGACAGCCCGCGCCACAATGACCTCACAGGTAACACTCGCCTAGCGCCATGCTGAAATACCCTGGCCATGACAGTACCCCCCCCTTTTGGGGTGGCCTCAGGACACTCACCAGGCTTCTCCGGATGGGCAGAATGGAATCTCCTGATGAGCGTGGGAGCATGGACATCACGAGCATCGGTCCAGCAACGTTCCTCTGGACCGTAACCTTTCCAGTCCAGCAAATACTGTAGATGACCTCTGCGTAGACGAGAGTCCAAGATCTGGGCGACCTCAAACTCAACTCCTCTCTCCGTCTGGACTCGAGGAGAAGCAGGTAGAGCACTATGGAATTTATTCAGGACCAGGGGCTTCAATAAGGAAATATGGAAGGAATTAGGGATTTTTAGGTATGGGGGTAACTGTAGACGATAGGCCACTGGATTAATGACTTCTGTTATGGAGAAGGGACCGATGAAGCGTGGTGCAAATTTCATAGAAGGAACCCTCAGACGAAGATTCCGGGTGGATAACCAGACCTGGCTTCCAACTTGCATGCGTGGAACTATTCTATGCTTCTTATCGGCCTGGGTCTTATAACGAGAGGATGCCTTCAACAAATCAGACCGTACTTGAGTCCAGATGGCAGCAAAATTCCGCACCGTGTCCTCCACGGCCGGAACATCGAAAACAGGCAGGCTTCGGAATTCGGGAACACGAGGATGAAGGCCATATACAACCTGAAATGGCGTTTGGTTAGTTGACGAGTGGTAGGAAGCATTATGTGCAAACTCAGCCCACGGCAGCAAGGCAGCCCAATTGTCCTGGGAAGATGACATAAAAATTCTTAAGAAAGTCTCTAGATCTTGATTAACTCTCTCGGTGGAGCCGTTGCTTTGCGGATGGTAGGCCGTGGAAAAGTTTAACTTCACTTGAAGAACAGAACACAAAGCCCTCCAGAATTTTGCAGTAAACTGCACACCACGGTCAGAGACAATTTCAGCAGGAAGGCCGTGTAGACGAAATATGTGTTGGACAAACAACTGTGCCAGGTCAGGGGCAGAAGGTAACTTCTTCAACGGTATATAGTGGACCATCTTAGAAAATCGGTCTATTACAACCCAGATAGTGTTAAAACCTTGAGAGACTGGCAGGTCTGTGACGAAATCCATGGAGAGATGCATCCATGGACGTGATGGAGTAGGTAATGGAAGCAATTCCCCAGCTGGAGCTTGTCGTGATGATTTATGCTGGGCACAGGAGGAGCAGGAAGAGATAAACTCCATTATGTCTGCCTTCATAGAAGGCCACCAATAGTGTCTTTTCAGGAACTCCAAGGTCTTCCGAGTGCCTGAGTGCCCTGCGAAGCGAGAGGAATGTGCCCAAGTGAGAAGCTGCTTCCTTAATTCCGGGGCCACAAATGATTTTCCCGTCGGAGGCTGAAGTTGTAATGCGGCGAAAACTCTTGATTCCAAGACAGGGGTATTGCTTTGATTTTCAGATTGATCATCACAGAGGAGAGATCTCGTTAAGGCATCAGCCTTCTGATTAAGTGCTCCAGACCAAAAGGTCAGGGTGAACTGAAACCTGGCAAAGAATATTGCCCAGCGGGCCAAACGAGGACTCACACATTGGAGGTTTTTGAGAAATAGGAGATTTCTATGGTCCGTAAATACAGTAAATGGAAACTTGGCACCTTCTAGCAAATATCTCCATTCTTTCAACGCCAACTTTACAGCTAGTAGTTCTTGCTCACCTATGGTGTAGTTCCTTTCGGCAGGAGAGAATTTTTTAGAAAAGAACCCACACGGATGGACTCGGTTGTCCTCATAAAGTTGAGACAAGACTGCTCCCACAGCTTCAGATGATGCATCTACTTCCAACAAAAAAGGCCTGTCCAGATCTGGTTGTCGAAGGACTGGTGCTGAGATGAAGGCCTGTTTTAGAAGATGAAAGGCAGACTCTGCCTCAGGTGACCATTGGGCAGGATTAGCACCTTTGCGGGTCAAGGCTGTAATGGGAGCCAGCAGTGTAGAAAATCCCTTAATGAAGCGTCTATAATAATTGGCGAAGCCCAACAATCTCTGGATGGCCTTCAGTGTCTGAGGTCGGGTCCAATCCAGAATTGCTTGTACCTTCTTGGGGTCCATTTCTAAACTGGAGCCAGATATTACATAGCCGAGAAAAGCTACACTGGGCACTCCGAAGACGCACTTCTCCAGTTTGCAGTAAAGGTGGTTTTCTCTCAAACGGGTCAGGACCTCCTTAACATGTTCTTGATGTTTAGCCACAGAGGGTGAAAAAATCAGTATGTCATCCAGATAGACAACAACCGAAACATATAACAGATCCCGGAAAATCTCATTAACGAAACTTTGAAAGACAGCAGGGGCGTTACATAATCCAAAAGGCATTACTAAATACTCGAAATGTCCATCTCTGGTATTAAAAGCGGTCTTCCATTCATCGCCAGCTCGGATACGAATGAGGTTGTAAGCCCCTCTTAGATCTAATTTAGAAAAAATGACAGAGCCCTTGACCCTATCAAACAACTCAGTAATCAGGGGAAGAGGGTATCGATTTTTTACAGTAATGTCATTAAGGCCTCGATAATCGATACATGGTCTTAGACCACCGTCCTTCTTGCCAACGAAGAAAAACCCAGCTCCGGCAGGTGAAGTAGAGGGGCGGATGAACCCCTTTGCCAGGTTGTCCCGGATGTACTCGGTCATGGCTTGAGTCTCAGGCAAGGACAGCGGATAGGTACGACCACGAGGTGGCATCTTATCAGGTATCAATTCAATTGGACAGTCCCACTCCCTATGAGGGGGTAAGATATTTGCTTGTTGTTCAGAAAAAACGTCGGCAAACATCTGATATTCCTTGGGAATGGCAGAAGAAACTGTCTTTCTCACAGGTCGAATTTTTGGAAGACAGGATTTCTGACAGTCCATACCCCATGACAGAATCTGCATAGAACTCCAATCAATCCTGGGATTATGTTTACGTAACCAGGGTAGACCAAGAACAATTTCTTGAGAGGCCTCTGATATCACCAGGAATTTTAAGGACTCAGAATGAAGTGCCCCAATTCGGACCAATACAGGTTGAGTCTCTTTGGTGACTATCCCGTTAGTCAGAGGGCGTCCGTCTATCGAGGTCAGGGAGATACCTTGTTTGACTCTCAACCATGCTATCTGAAATTTATCAATGAAACTAGACGTTATGAAATTTCCGGCTGCTCCTGAGTCGATTAGAGCAGTAGCAAAGACAGGTTTGGGTTTAAGATCCAAGGCTAGGGTAATCGTGAAATCTTTAATTTTTGGAGACGGGTTCATAACTCCTAACTTGATGTCTCCAGGGTCAGTTGGGATTTGGCATTTCCCGGTTTACGGGGACAGGAGATCAGCAGGTGACCAGACTCTCCGCAGTACAGACAGAGGTTCTTTTGCATTCTTCTCTGTCGTTCTTCTTTGGAGAGGTGTGTATGATTCACCTGCTTAGGCTCCTCTTCAGTGGGAGAAGGAATGGGACGGGTAGAAATGGAGGGGGTAAATAACCTTTGCTGGTCAGTTCTGTTTTTTAAAGCCTGACGTTCCCTGAAGCGTAGGTCAACTTTGATACACAATGAAATCATGTCGTTCAGATTAGTAGGAAGCTCTCGAGTGACTAGATCATCCTTTAGTCGGTCTGACAACCCATGCCAGAAGGCCGAGGTGAGGGCTTCCTCATTCCATTTGAGCTCTGATGCTAAAATTTGAAATTGCACGGCATATTGACTGACAGGACGGACCCCTTGCCTCAGTGTCATGATGTTTGATGATGCTGATACAGTACGCCCAGGTTCATCGAAAATCCTCCTGAAGGATGACACAAAGCCTGCGTAATTATCCAGCAGTGGATCTGAGCGCTCCCAGAGTGGGGAAGCCCATTCCAAGGCCTGGCCGGATAACAGAGAGACTATATAAGCCACTTTAGTTCTTGCAGTTGGAAAGTTGTCAGGCTGCAGGGTAAAATGTATGTCACACTGATTTAGGAATCCTCGGCAGAGTTTAGGATTGCCGTCAAATTTATTTGGTAAAGGAAGACGTAAGCGATCTCCTGTATTCCCAGACGCTGATGCGGATGTAGTTGCTGGTATTTCAGGGGTAGAAAAGGAAGTTTGCAAACTATCCTGTCGCTTGGACATCTCTTGCAGAAATTTAGCCATCTGATGCTGCATGTTTTCCAGATTTTCTAATCGACCAGAAATGCACCTGAACAAATCCACTCCTGACTCCTGATCCGTGGCCGGCTCCATGGGGCCAGTGCAAACTGTTACGTTCTGGGTTATTTGTGGACCCGGGGTGGTAGCAGGAGCGATCACAGAAGCAGATTTGTAAATAAAACTAGGATTTTTAATAAGTGCTCGAGTGGACATATAATGTGGCAGTAAATAAAAGCCCAGGAAAATATAAATGTGCACAAGAGTTCTGTGGTGGGAGCAAAAGGGTTAATGTCCAGGTACAAACAATTAGAGCAGTCCAGGTGTGCAGGTAGTGAAACTGAAAATAAACAAGCCAGGTTTGCAGATAGTGAAACTGAAAATAAACAAGCCAGGTTTGCAGATAGTGAACTGAAGTGCAGGATGTCAGCAGGCTCAGGCACTCAGGTATGGGCAAGGGTGATGGACGTAGCGGGGTAGTCCAGTGGGAACTAGAGCTGACAGGCAGACTGGCAGACAGCGGATTCACAGGAACAGGAAAGCACAGAGAACTCCCTCTCAGCTAGGCTGAGATACACGTTGCACTGGCAAAGAAGGAAGGCACTGACCCTTCCTAAATACCCCATGCCGTGCTGTTACTGGCCGGAGGGAACATGTGACTCACCAGCCGCATCACATGGCCAGAAGGCAAGATGGCAGCGCCCATGCCAAACGGAATGGAGACGCCGCCAGGCCTTACCAGCGCAGAGTGACAACAGGCCCGCACAACAATGCGTGCAGCCAAAGCCCCCCGCCAGACACCAGCTCCGCCACCAGACAGCCCGCACCACAATGACCTCACAGGTAACACTCGCCTAGCGCCATGCTGAAATACCCTGGCCGTGACACACACACACACAATTACCTTTATATACACACACAATTACCTACATGCAAATGTGGAAGGCTGTGCTGGGATCACGTGTTTGATCCCAGCATCAGCCGAGGTGCAGGGGCAGGCAGAGGGGATGTGTCCTCTGCGGGGCACATCCGTTGCCGGCGCTGGGACAGTAATGTCCCTAGCGTCGGTGCAGATACCGCGGGCACCTGGTGAAGGGACCGCCTGGTCCCTTTCACCAGTGCCGGCGGTATTTTGGTGCCGTGAGAAGCTTGGCTCCGGGCGCAAGCTCAGCGGAGCTTGGCGCCCGGCAGCCAAGAAGCGGCGGGTAGCCGGCGCTGGGACAGAGTACCTGCTCCCAGCGCCGGTCAGGCGTTGGGTGCGGCAGTCAGTGCGGCGGGCGTTTGACTCTGGCCGTGAGCCAAACCTGGCTCGCGGGCCAGCAGCCAATCAGAGGCGGACACGACGAGCCAATCGTGGCTCGCCACGTCATAGCCCCGCCCACTCGCGCCGTCTTGTATTAGACGGCGCCGAGCGGGAAAAGTCAGTTCGGCGGCGGAGAGGGAGGAGAGAAGACCTCCCGAAGAGCGGAGGATCGGCGCGGCAACAGGGGCGGTGGCCGCGGAAGAGGCCAGAAGACGCCGCTGTCAAGAGAGAAGACAGGCGGTGCCGGCTGGAGGAAGAGAAGAAGAGACAGCGCCGCTGGCCAGGAGGGGCCAGCGGCAGAAGAATGCGGCTGAGGACCGGAGAGGACTGCGGGGGAGGGAAGTAAAAGAGCGTCACGAAGTTCCCCCCCGCAGCCTCTTCCAACGTAGCAGGTAGGCCCTCCGTGAGGCCCACCATATACCCCCTCCCTAGACCGCCAGGGTTGTCGGGCGCTAGGCCCGTGGAGCATTGTCGGGCACTAGGCCCGTGGGCAATTAGTCGGGCACAAGGCCCGAGGCACAGTAGCGGGCATTAGGCCCCATAAAAGGATCCCCTCTTAATTAGGTATAAGTGGCCTGGGTACTAGGCCCAGGTCACTACTCAATAAAGTAGGCAGGCACCAGGCCCGTGGCCATAAATCAGGCATAGGCCTGTACCCATACAGGAGGGCACTAGGCCCTATATATGAGCCCCACCGATAGGCAGGCAAATAGGCCAGAGCCCCATAATAAGTGATCTGGGCATTAGGCCCAGATCACTACCTACCACCGTTTGGCAGGCACCTAGGCCTGAGCCGCATGTAAGACCCTGGGCGTTAGGTCCAGGGCCCTGAGCCCATTAGCTGCAGCGCTAACAGAGAGGCGGATGAGAGGTGTGAGCAGTGGTGGAGAGCTGTACGGCTTCCACCCATGAGGTAGTAGTTTCCCCAGTCACCGAGAAGAGGAGCTGGCCAGCTCTGGATAGGTAGGTAGCAGACATTTAAAGAGACAGTACTGTGTTCGACTCTTGTATATTTAGTCTGTGATTGGTGTTCCGTGCAGGGCAAATGTTTAGTTGTTGTTATATCTGTCGCACTACACACACTGTAGGTTGAGGGTGATGCCATTTTAGTATGTGTAGTTGCTTGACATAGGTTTAGGCCCTGCACGGCTGTGTTGTGTATCTCCTTACAGGGACCTGTAGGCGAATGAGCGGATGAAGAGCAAGAGTGGACACGGTGAGGAATATCTGTGTGTACTGTCTCTCCCTGTTTGTTTGTCACTATCTATCTCTCCTTCCTTCTGGGCGGACGGTGAACCTTGCAACCCGGTGCAAGGACGGATCTTCACCTGGTGCGTGAGTACCGATAGGTGAAAATTCGGGATCTGAGGCCAAAAGTGCCAATGATGATCTTCACTTAAAACCTGAATTCATCCCCGGTTCGGTAGGACGCGTCAGTCGACGTGAGGAAGGACGATACTCACCTCGTCTCCTTCCCCCTAGGTCACCGTGTCCGTGTTTTATTTGGAGATTCCAGGACCGTCTGCTCAACACACGGCCTGAAGGTGAGATGGTGCGATGCAAGGTAAGTAACAGACGTACACCTGCATGGCAGCAGGCTTTGCACCGCATGCACCCCTCACATTTTGGCGTAGTCGGCAGGATCACGGACACGATGTGGACCACCAGCAAGAGGACCCCCCTACGGACAGCTTCGGAGTGGAACCATCCCCGGGCATATGAGGACAAGAGTGATTGGATTACGGTGTTGGGAGAAGACATCATGAAGATGGTGCAGCGATCGGTACAGCGCGGCAAGGAAGAGCGCCAGGAGAAGGGGCGCAAGAAATCTGCTGTGACCCCTTGCAAGACGTGTCAGCGGCTGGGACATGATGCCAGCGAATGTCCCTGGCGTGAATTTAGGGCGACAGAAGAGGAAGAAATGTCCCCGTTGGAGATTACACAGATGGCCCAGCAAGCGGTCCAGAGATGTGGTCAGAAGAACTCTGTGAAGAAGAGACTCTGGTGTATGCTCTGCGGAACCTACGGGCATGAGCATAATAGCTGTCCACGTGATGAAGAATGACACCAGGAGGACGAAGAATTCCGGTGTGAAGGATGTGGCAATCCAGAGCATGAGCTTTAAGATTGTCCGTGGGACGAAAACCGGATGATCTTGGATGGCCGAGCCCAGAAGTGGATAGAAGAAGCCAGGGAAGTGGAGCAGAAGAGCCTGCTGGAAGTACGTTCGCAGGTGCCCATTGTTCCTGAGCTGGAGCCAAAGGGTAGAGACCCCTTTGTGATGAAGAAGGCAACAGCACCCCTGTGCTGGAAGTGTCGGCGGCAGGGACACTTGGCCCATGAGTGTCCCTGGGAAGATGCAGTGGCACTGTTATGCCCCGAAGAGGTCCCAGTGAAGAAGAATCCTTGCCCGCAGAGGACGGATGTGGATGACTGGGAGGTGAAGATGCCACGCTATAAGGAAGAGCGTGAAGACCCAGTGGCAAAGAAGTCTAGGATCTCCCCATGCTGGAAGAGTCCGCGACCTGGATACCCGGAGATGTCAGCGGAAGAGATGGAGTATGCTGAAGAAGGAAATTGTCGCCTGCTGCAGGAGTCTGTGGAGAAGAGTCCAGATTCTTGTAAAATGTCGGCAGAGACCCGGGAAGAAGAGGATGCCCCGGAGGAAGCGACTATTGGGTGGTGGTTAGTGCCACACCCTGAATACAGTGAAGATGCCCCAGACCAGTTGGAAGAAGAGTGGGTGGCTGCGGCACCCTTAGAAGAAAATTCCCCATGGTGGCCCATCGTGAGTGGCACTTCCGAGTTGCCACTTCCACAGAGGATCCGCAGAGTGAAGTCAGGAGGTACGAAGATGGAGAGCCCGGAGCCAGTGGAGAAGGAATGTGGGGTCATGGTCGGTCCCGGCTGGGCCCTTGAACATATCCTCGCTGGAGGGACCATAGAATACCCTGACCCGCGGACGATGGAGATGGAAGAAGACTTTGTAGGGACTACAAAGGAAAAAAGGGGGGGAAATGTGGAAGGCTGTGCTGGGATCACGTGTTTGATCCCAGCATCAGCTGAGGTGCAGGGGCAGGCAGAGGGGATGTGTCCTCTGCGGGACACATCTGTTGCCGGCGCTGGGACAGTAATGTCCCTAGCGTCGGTGCAGATACCACGGGCACCTGGTGAAGGGACCGCCTGGACCCTTTCACCAGTGCCGGCGGTACTTTGGTGCCGGGAGAAGCTTGGCTCCGGGCGCAAGCTCAGCGGAGCTTGGCGCCCGGCAGCCAAGAAGCGGTGGGTAGCCGGCGCTGGGACAGAGTACCTGCTCCCAGCGCCGGTCAGGCGTTGGGCGCGGCAGTCAGTGCGGCAGGCGTTTGGCTCTGGCCGTGAGCCAAACCTGGCTCGCGGGCCAGCAGCCAATCAGAGGCGGAGGTGATGAGCCAATCGCGGCTTGCCGCATCATAGCCCCGCCCACTCGTGCCGTCTTGTATTAGACGGCGTCGAGCGGGAAAAGTCAGTTCGGCAGCGGAGAGGGAGGAGAGAAGACCTCCCGAAGAGCGGAGGATCGGCGCGGCAACAGGGGCGGCGGCCGCGGAAGAGGCCAGAAGACGCCGCTGTCAAGAGAGAAGACAGGCGGCGCCAGCTGGAGGAAGAGAAGAAGAGGCGGCGCGCTGGCCAGGAGGGGCCAGCGGCAGAAGCATGCGGCTGAGGACCGGAGAGGACTGCGGGGGAGGGAAGTAAAAGAGCGTCACGAAGTTCCCCCCCCGCAGCCTCTTCCAACGTAGCAGGTAGGCCCTCCGTGAGGCCCACCTTATACCCCCTCCCTAGACCGCCAGGGTTGTCGGGCGCTAGGCCCGTGGAGCATTGTCGGGCACTAGGCCCATGGGCAATTAGTCGGGCACAAGGCCCGGGGCACAGTAGCGGGCATTAGGCCCCATAAAAGGATCCCCTCTTAATTAGGTATAAGTGGCCTGGGTACTAGGCCCAGGTCACTACTCAATAAAGTAGGCGGGCACCAGGCCCGTGGCCATAAATCAGGCATAGGCCTGTACCCATACAGGAGGGCACTAGGCCCTATATATGAGCCCCACCGATAGGCAGGCAAATAGGCCTGAGCCCCATAATAAGTGATCTGGGCATTAGGCCCAGATCACTACCTACCACCGTTTGGCAGGCACCTAGGCCTGAGCCGCATGTAAGACCCTGGGCGTTAGGTCCAGGGCCCTGAGCCCATTAGCTGCAGCGCTAACAGAGAGGCGGATGAGAGGTGTGAGCAGTGGTGGAGAGCTGTACGGCTTCCACCCATGAGGTAGTGGTTTCCCCAGTCACCGAGAAGAGGAGCTGGCCAGCTCTGGATAGGAAGGTAGGAGACATTTAAAGAGACAGTACTGTGTTTGACTCTTGTATATTTAGTCTGTTATTGGTGTTCCGTGCAGGGCAAATGTTTAGTTGTTGTTATATCTGTCGCACTACACACACTGTAGGTTGAGGGTGATGCCGTTTTAGTATGTGTAGTTGCTTGACATAGGTTTAGGCCCTGCACGGCTGTGTTGTGTATCTCCTTACAGGGACCTGTGGGCGAGTGAGCGGACGAAGAGCAAGAGTGGACACGGTGAGGAATATCTGTGTGTACTGTCTCTCCCTGTTTGTTTGTCACTATCTATCTCTCCTTCCTTCTGGGCGGACGGTGAACCTTGCAACCCGGTGCAAGGCCGGATCTTCACCTGGTGCGTGAGTACCGATAGGTGAAAATTCGGGATCTGAGGCCAAAAGTGCCAATGATGATCTTCACTTAAAACCTGAATTTATCCCCCGGTTCGGTAGGGCGCGTCGGTCGACGTGAGGAAGGACGGTACTCACCTCGTCTCCTTCCCCCTAGGTCACTGTGTCCGTGTTTTATTTGGAGGTTCCAGGACCGTCTGCTCAACACACGGCCTGAAGGTGACAGGGTGCGCCCCACGTTAAGTAATAGACGTACACCTGCACGGCAGCAGGCTTTGCATCGCATGCACCCCTCACACATACACACACACACAATTACCTATATGCATACACACATACACAATTACCTACATACACACACACACACAATTACCTACATACATACACACACACACAATTACCTTTATATACACACACAATTACTTACTTGCACACAGGCTCTCTGTTCTTCTGCTCCACGGCCAGGTGACAGGCAGAAGCAGAGTGTAACACAACACCTTGGAGTCTGCTCTGCCTCACGCTATCACGCAGTGCAGGCTGCCTGGCTGCCGGGTTGCTGCTTGGGCTCTGGTCTGATCAGCCACAGTCTCATAATCTCACGAGACTGTGACTGGAATGAAGCTCCTCGGCGGCTGCTGAAAGGAAACAGCTGAGCTGCCGAGGAGTACCGCAGCGGAGACAGCAAAATGCTGTACTCCGGGTTTTCAGTAGAAGTAGTGTCCGGAGGCAGGGGACAGTGTGTGGGGGCCCCCTATGTGTGGGGGCCCCAGGACGACCGCCCCTGTCGCCCTGCCTATAATCCGGCCCTGACAGTATGTATGTGTATAACAGTATGTATGTGTGTGTTTGTGACAGTATGTGTGTATGACAGTATGTATGTGTGTGTGACAGTATGTATGTGTGTAACAGAATGTATGTGTGTGTTTGTGTGACAGTATGTATGTGTATGACAGTATGTATATGTGTGAGATAAAACAGTACATGTGCAGTGTATGTTTGTGACAGTATGTGTGTGTGTGTGTGTGTGTGACAGTATGTATGTGTGTAACAGTATGTGTGTGTTTGTGACAGTATGTGTGTGACAGTATGTATGTGTGTAACAGTATGTATGTGTGTGTGTGTGTGTGTGACAGTATGTATGTGTGTGACAGTATGTATGTATGTGTGTGTGTGACAGTATGTATGTGTGTGACAGTATGTATGTGTATGACAGTATGTATGTGTATGTGTGTGACAGTATGTATGTGTATGACAGTATGTATATGTGTGAGATAAAACAGTACATGTGCAGTGTATGTTTGTGACAGTATGTGTGTGTGTGTGACAGTATGTATGTGTGTAACAGTATGTGTGTGTTTGTGACAGTATGTGTATGACAGTATGTATGTGTGTAACAGTATGTATGTGTGTGTGACAGTATGTATGTGTGTGACTGTATGTATATATGTGTGTGTGTGACAGTATGTATGTGTGTGACAGTATGTATGTGTATGACAGTATGTATGTGTATGTGTGTGACAGTATGTATGTGTGTAACAGTATGTATGTGTGTGTTTGTGACAGTATGTGTGTATGACAGTATTTATGTGTGTGTGACAATATGTATGTGTGTAACAGAATGTATGTGTGTGTTTGTGACAGTATGTATGTGTGTGTGTGTGACAGTATGTATGTGTATGACAGTATGTATATGTGTGAGAAAAATCAGTACATGTGCAGTGTATGTGTGTGACAGTATATGTGTGTTTGTGACAGTATGTATGTGTTTGTGACAGTATGTGTGTGTGACAGTATGTATATGTGTAACAGTATGTATGTGTGTGTTTGTGACAGTATGTATGTGTGTGTGACAGTATGTTTGTGTGTAACAGTATGTATGTGTGTTTGTGACAGTATTGTATGTGTGTGACAGTATGTATGTGTGTGTTTGTGACAGTATGTATGTGTGTATGACAGTATGTATGTGTGTGTGACAGTATGTATATGTGTGTGTGACAGTATGTATGTGTATGTGTGTGACAGTATGTATGTGTGTAACAGTATGTATGTGTGTGTTTGTGACAGTATGTATGTGTGTGTGTGTGTGTGACAGTATGTATATGTGTGAGATAAAACAGTACATGTGCAGTGTATGTGTGTGACAGTATGTATGTGTGCAACAGTATGTATGTATGTGTTTGTGACAGTATGTGTGTGTGTGTGACAGTATGTATATGTGTGAGATAAAACAGTACATGTGCAGTGATGTGTACATACCCCTCCATCCATCACGAATGAGGTATGACAGTTCTTATTTGGGTACTGTCAAACCCGTGGGCTGGAGGAAAGTTAGGGAGGGCAGCCAAGTACCTAGGAAAGTGATGTGCATGCCCTCAGTGTGGAATTAATTGGGGACGTGCTATGTGGCCATGCCCCATTTTCATTAGCATGTCCAAGGCTTGCACATGAGGACTTGATCCTCATTTCCCAAATGTTGCCCTCTAGGGCCCCCCAGTCTTAAGTGCCCCAGGCCCCCCCAAAGCCTTAATCCAGCTCTGCCTCGGCCCAGAGTTTCCCTTTCAGTCTGTGCAGCTATGCAGCAGCGCAGCTCCCATTAGGAATGCAGGATGCCTGTTATGTTTTTTATTTTATTAGTTTCATTATTTACTCCCCCTTTTCATATGTATCAATCCTGGTGGTGCAGGCTTGCAGCAGTGTTTAGTAGTGTCTGACACCGTTAAAATAGGTAAAGCCGCATTTTAGTATTGTCGGCATACTGGTGCCGGGAACCTAGCTTCCATGTATGCAGTGTCGACACTGCACTATGTATTTCCTCTCTTCACATTAATAGGGGGCCCCAAATCTGTATCTTAGTAATCTTACCTTTGCTAAGGGGAGCTTATGCTCTATTCTGGGGAGGGGGCTATTATGTGCTAGGGCAGGAGGATGGCACTGGAGAGATGCAGAGGATAGCACTGTAGAAGCACATAGTGGGGATGGGCTGGAGGCACACCAAGGCGATAGTACTGGAGACACACATGTAGTACAGTAGGACCCCTGGTACTATTAAAAGAAAAGACTGGGGGGACAGTAATCTTCAGTAAAGCGACAATTGTAATGATCCATATTACTGATACAAATAGTACCAAATGAGCAAATATATTTTATTAATATAAAATAGTTTGATAAGGGAAACTCACATTTTGTCCTGCCCCTAAACTTTTGTTACTATGTATTATCTGTTTGAACCTCTGTTGCATGATGATGACACTGGCTTTATTGCGACACAAACAGACGGTTTCCAGACCATGTGATCACCTGCATGAATAGTGAATACAGCCTGTCCAGGGAGGATCAATTTCTTCAGAGGATTCCCCGTTGCAGAGAAATCATATAGGTAAGAAAAACTCATTCACTTACTTGCTGTGCTTATTCACTGCAGAGAGGGACTTGGGGCATATCCATCAGCTCATGTAGCGGTGGGCATGCCCCCAGCAGAACAAAAATGGGGGGAGTGGCTTGTGAGAATTTCCCATAAGGCCACACCCCTTGTCATGTGGTCACACCTACTTTTTCGGGCGCACGCCGAAGGCGCACGCACATAGGGCCGCTTTCAGACTTTTTTCCAGGGCCACTTTAAATTCCCAATCCGCCCCTGGACATTTTAGATAACTGTAATCCACACCTATCCTGCCATTGCCTATGAGGGAGAATACAGTATGTCATTTTCTGTGTTATATGATTGATCACTATGGTGTTTTCATGAAAACCATCACATTTTGTTGAATATAATGCTTTTGGTGAGATGGTTTAAACCACCCAGTGAAAGGACTCCCAAATTGAATTCTTCAAATTCAAAACATACAGTTGTTTTTAAATAGTTTTTAAGTTATTGTTGGTATAACAGAAGTATTGTACTAACATACTACTACTACTAATATTTTTAATGAGCCTTCTTCACATTTTTTCCATTAATTGTCAACTGTAAATATTAAAAAAAAAAAATATGAATTATTGTAATTCCTCACACAGTAAACTTGCCATAGTTGTACATCTCTTCCTCATAATTCCTCTATCACCTTCCATAGCTTTCTTGTCATGTAATTGAGGATGGGATATGAATTTAAAAGTGTCTATTTTGGATTGTGATATTTTGTTTTAATCATCAGATTGCTGCAAGTATTAGAAATTTTACTATATGCTCTATGCTCTTGGACACACTGTAGTCATTTGGAATACCACTATTAATGGCTTACTAAAACTGAATCAGAGTGCTGTATGTGTTATTATGTATAACAGCCTTGTGGAATATATATATATATATATATATATATATATATATATATGTATATATGACAGGCTTAATCCATGGCACTCAACCATCCGGGGTGCCCTTGGTATGTGACCACACCATCTACATAAAAAATATCATACAAATTCGGCACTCACTTGCTTTTCAAACTGCAACTCCTTTGAATACAGGGAATATTGGTTCCAAAATATTGCAATAATTTGTTAAGCTGACCACCACTTCACGGTCATTTCCATCTGGCCAGTCCCTACACTGATTCTCAGATAAATGATCTTGGCCTGCCACCTTTGGCCCAAGCTTGCATACATTTTAAAGTTTAAACATGAATATGGGTAATGGCTTAGAGACAGGACCACACCCAGGGATATCAGTTAATAAGCACCTGGAGAAAGACAAAAAAAAGTTTGTCTTACATGTAAAAAACAGGGTGCCCTAGCAAATGTGACCACAAAATTTAAATAAATGACAGGCTTAATTGATGGGACTCAACCACCTGGGGTGCCCTTGGTATGTGACCACACCATCTGCTTAAAAAATATCATACACACTCGGCACTCACTTGCTTTTCAAACTGCAACTCCTTTGAATACAGGGAATGTTGGTTCCAAAATATTGCAATAATTTGTTAAGCTGACCACCACTCAAGCTTGCATACATTTTAAACATGAATATGGGTCCTGGCCTAAAATGACAGGACAACACCCAGGGATATCAGTTAATAAGCACCTGGAGAAAGACAAAAAAAAGTTTGTCTTAAATTTGAAAAACAGGGTGCCCTAGCAAGTGTGACCACAAAATTTAAATAAATGACAGGCTTAATCCTCTATCACCTTCCATAGCTTTCTTGTCAGTCCTGTTGTGACATGAGCCTGGTGCTGGTTGTGCCTCATACGGGGGACCCCTACATCTTTTGTCCCCTGTGTATAGCACAACCAGTACTTGGTCTCCAGAACCCGGGGCTGGTTGTTCCTGGAGGGGAATTATATATATTCATTATTTTAACACAGCTGCATGGACGGATCTCACTGATCCATCCATGCATCTGTGTCTTATTGATTTTTATTATCAGATGCAAGCCACACGGATCACACTGATTCATGCGTGCATCTGAGTCATTTATTTTACACAGATGCCTGCATCACAGATCTCACTGATCTATGTATGCAGTCAGCTATCTTTAGATCTTGCACGATGGTTCCCAAGTCAAAATGTGCTATTTAAGCACCATATCGCATCCTTGAGTGACGGGAAGTGTTCAAGGGAAAATTTACACGATATTGCATAGTGAGCACATCGTTCTGTGTGTAGTGGTCTTAAGAAGCAGTTCAGGGCAGGGACTATCAGCACCAGTGAGCCTTTCTGGCTCCACTGCTGCCCATGTGCACTGCCCCACTGCTGCCACTGCCCCGCACACCTGCAGCCTGCCCCCTCAGCCGTCTCTCCCTCTGCACCCCCCAAAACACCTCGTGTGTGCTGTCCCCTCCACCACCAGTACTAGTGTACCATTTTGTTGCCCTTCTCCCCTGAAGGTGGCCCAGTCTGCTGCTCCCGTGCCTGCTGGTCAATAAATTATAAAAAAGCAATGAAATTCCATAGAAAAAACTTACGGTTTCACATGTCCCATTAAGGCTTCTTAGACAAAACTTATAGAAATTCTGCTAATGAAACTTAAAAAAGCAATGAAATTCTGATCATTAAGGATGATGCCTTAATGGAGGTGTTCCTTGCGCAAAAAAAGATATGGTATGCCATCACACCCTGTGCTTAACTGCAGATTCAGCACTCTCACAGAGTGAGATTACTGTCACTCACAAAATGGTAGAGCTGCTAATTCACAGAATTATGTGCTCATTCATATACTGTATATATATATATATATATATATATATACTGTACATATTCAGTTCATATCCGGAACTCCTGTATAACATGCCACGGTGCCCTCAGTAGGGAGATCATACAGCACAGCAGAATCAGTGGCACTCAGTGCACTTGCAAAATGGCACAACGTGGTGGTGAACAGTTCCCTTTGTACATTTTTCAAGTCCTCTGAGTACCGTTGATTCTGCTGTGCTATACAGTATATATATCCACTGACACTGAAGTGGCCAAAAGTCATGGGGTAACAGTATGTAAAGGTAATGCTAGGTGGTGTCACCACACTGTGACATCTTGGAAATGCTTAGACCTGCATCAGTTGCAATTTGACATCTCGTTGGTCAGTGTAAACACCAGTTAGGCTGCTCATGGCAAGGCGACGTGATTGGGACATTGAATTTCTGAAATTGTGCAGACATTCAAGATACCTCGATCTATGGTGTCACGTGTTAATAACTAATGGAAGGCATTAGCCCCCATCATGGACAGCACAGTGGCTGACCACAGGTGCATAATGATCGTGACCAGCGGCGTCTGGACAGAATTGTCCATGGTAACAGAGAAGTGACACTGGCTCAAATCACCAGATGCATAACAGGTCAGTGCAGCGTTCTTTAGCTTCCATGGGATTTGGGAGCAGAAAACCCACCAGAAGCCCCTGTTAACACTACGACACCAGACAGAGCACCTCACCTGGGCTTATGACATTGCTAATTAGACCCTTGAGAACTGGCAACATGTTGCATGATTTGTTAAGTCATAGTTCTAACTGTTTTGGGCTGGTAATGGTTCCATAATGGTGCGGGGTGTGTTCACTTGGCATGGGTCGGGTCCACTGGTCCACCTGAACACGTCCTTGCAGGATAATGCACCGTGTCATAGGTCCCAAGTTGTCCAGAATTGGTTTGAGGAGCATTCTGGAGAGTTCCGACGAATGGTGTGGCCATCACATTCACCCAACATGAACCTAATCGAGTATTTATGGGACGTGTGTTAGGATTTGCAGTTAGCAAATCATCTTGGTGGCAGTTCCCAGTCATAGTTTTACTGGAATACTGCATCATGTCCTGTACTTGTTCTGGTTTTTTGCAGGAAGCTGGTAATCTTGTCTTGTCTGTGTTTTAATCATAGCCTATCATTCATCTCCGTCTGTGTGTTTTGTATCATGTGCTTCACTAATTACTATTATTTGTCTGTGTTCAGAGCTCAGGTGTACACATGCCTTTGATTAGGAAGTGCTCTCTCCAGGAATTGGTTCTGATTGGACCCTGCTTCCTTTAAGTTTCAGTCAGCCTTGCACTCCATGCCAGTTATACTGTCTGACAACCAGTATATGCATGTCTCTCTGAAGTCTGAACTTTTTCCGGTCTCCCCAAGTTCCACAGTTCCAGTGTCCTGCACCTGTCTGTCAGTTTAGTATTAGCCTGTGGAATATACCCTTCTTCTGCCTGTGGCACCTTTCATTCCAGAGTCCAGCCAAGCTGTGTCAGTCTGCTTCCTGCCTGTGTTCCTGGCATGCCAGAGTTCACCTGTCTGCCATGTTGCTCCAGACACACCTCAGCCTGCATCTCATCTCGGCTGTCATAGCCGCACCACGGCCTGCAAGGCCGCATCATAGCCTGCATCTCATCTCGGCTGTCATAGCTGCACCATGGCCCGCAAGGCCACATCATAGCCTGCATCTCATCTCGGCTGTCATAGCCGCACCATGGCCCGCAAGGCTGCATTATAGCCTGCATCTCATCTCGGCTGTCATAGCCACACCACGGTTTGCAAGGCCGCATCATAGCCTGCATCTCATCTCGGCTGTCATAGCCGCACCACGGGGCTTGGAGCAGACAAGCAGGCAGGCAGGTAGCATATCACAGGAAACAGGTGGTGAGCACAGGGAACTCTCTCTCAGCTATGCTGAGAAACACGTTGCACTGGCAATGAAGTGAGGCTCTGAACCTCCCTAAATACCAAGTGCTGTGCCATGACTGGCCAGAGAGAGCATGTGACAAACCAGGATTGGGCGATTAGGTCACATGACCAGAGGCAAGATGGCGGCGCCCATGCCGGAGCGGAACGGAAGCACCACCAGGCCTCACCAGCCCAAAGTGACAACATGCCCACACAGAACCACGCACAGCCAACACCCATCACCAAACACCAGCGCCAAACTCTGGTCCTGACAGTACCCCCCCCCCCCTTATGGGTGGCCTCAGGACATTCACCAGGTTTTTCTGGATGAGCAGTATGGAATCTCCTGACGAGGGCAAGAGCATGGATATCTCGAGCATTGGTCCAACAGCGCTCCTCCGGACCGTAACCCCTCCAATCCAGGAGATACTGCAATCGTCCTCTGTGGATGCGAGAAGCCAGGACCTGAGAGACCTGGAACTCCACGCCCCTTTCAGTCTGGATGCGAGGGGGAACAGGAAGGAATTTGTTCAATATTAAAGGTTTTAGGAGGGAGATATGAAATGAGTTTGGAATTTTTAGATAAGCAGGCAGCTGAAGGCGATAAGCCACAGGGTTGATTATTTCTGTGATGGAAAAGGGTCCGATGAACCGGGGAGCAAACTTCATCAAAGGTACTCTGAGACGGATGTTCCGGGAGGACAACCAGACTTGGTCTCCAACTTGCTATGTCTCCTGTATGCCTGAAGTTTGTAATGGGAGGACACCTTCTCCAAATCAGAACATACCTGAGCCCAGTTAGATGCAAATCTCTGTACAGTATCCTCCACGGCTGGCACATCAAAGGCATCATGAAGATCCTTAGGAAGGTCTCAAGATCTTGATTGACCCTCTCTGTGGATCCATTGCTCTGAGGGTGATAGGCCTTGGAGAAGTTTAACTTTACTTGTAGAACAGAACATAAGGCTCTCCAGAACTTTGCCACAAATTGAGTGCCATGACCAGAAACTATTTCGGTAGGAAGTCCATGGAGGCAAAATATGTGCTGGACGAACAGATGAGCTAAGTCAGGAGCAGTAGGCAGTTTCTTTAGACGTATATAATGAACCGTCTTCAAAAATCAGGCTACCACAAACCAGATGGTGGTGTAACCCTGAGTGCTAGGTAAATCCATTACAAAGTCCATGGAGAGATGTGTCCATGGACATGATGGAATAGGCAGGGGTAACAATTCACCAGCTGGGGCTTGACGCGAAGACTTATGCTGAGCACAAGAGGAAATAAACTCCAATACATCAGTTTTCATGGACGGCCACCAATAACTTCACTTTAAAAGTTCCAGAGTCTTTCGAGTACCTGAGTGACCTGCAAAACGAGAGGAGTGAGCCCAGGTGAGGAGCAGCTTCCTTAACTCCGGGGCCACAAAAGTTTTCCCAGTAGGGGGCTGTATCTGTATGGTGGCAAACACTCTTGACTCCAGGACAGGAGCACTACGCAGGGTCTCCGAATTGTCGTTACAGAGGAGAGATCTAGACAGAGCATCTGTTGTCTGATTAAGAGCTCCACATCGGAAGGTCAGGGTGAACTGAAAGCGAGCAAAGAAAATTGCCCATCAGGCCAGACGAGGGCTCACACTCTGGATGTTTTTGAGGAAGAGGAGGTTCCGATGGTCAGTGAAGACAGTGTAGGGAAATTTAGCCCCTTCCAGTAGGTATCTCCATTCCTTCAGTGCCAACTTCACTGTCAAGAGTTCATGTTCACCTATAGCATAGTTCCTTTCGGCAGGAGAGAACTTCTTGGAGGAAAACCCACAGGGATGAACTCGGTTGTCTTCATATCGCTGGGATAGGACTGCTCCTACTGCTTCTGATGAGGCATCAGCCTCTAACAAGAAAGGTGTATTCAGGTCTGGTGTCTTAAGACTGGAGGTGAGATAAAGGCTTGTTTCAAAAGCTGGAAGGCTGTCTCTGCCTCGGGTGACCATAGGGCAGGATTAGCGCCTTTACAGGTCAGGGCCATAATGGGAGCCATCAGTGACGAAAATCCCTTGATAAAGCGTCTATAATAGTTGGCGAATCTGAGTAATCTCTGGATGGCTTTCAAGGTTTGAGGACGGAACCAATCCAGGATTGCCTGCACTTTTTTGGGATCCATTTCTAGGCTGGAGCCAGAGATGACGTAACCAAGAAATGGCACACTGGGTACACTAAAAATACACTTTTCCAGTTTACAATAGAGGTGGTTCTTCCTCAGACGAGATAGCACTTCCTTCACATGGTGATGATGTTCCTCTAGAGAAGATGAGAAAATCAATTTGTCGTCTAGATAGACAACGACTGACACATATAATAGATCCCGGAAAATTTTGTTAACGAAGCCCTGAAAGACAGCGGGGGCAATGCACAAGCCGAACGGCACCACAAGGTATTCAAAATGTCCATCCCTAGTATTAAAAGCAGTCTTCCACTCATCACCTGTGCGAATACGAATGAGATTGTAGGCCCCTCTCAGATCTAACTTGGAGAATATGATGGTTCCCTTGACCCTGTCAAATAACTCTGATTAGTGGAAGCGGATATCGATTTTTGACTGTTATATCGTTCAGGCCTTCGTAGTCTATACAAGGTCTTAGGCCGCAATCCTTCTTGGCAAACGGAAAAGAACCCAGCTCCGGCAGGAGAGGTGGAGGGGCGGATAAATCCTTTTTCCAAATTCTCCTGGATGTACTCAGACATTGCTTTGGTCACTGGTAAGGACAGAGGATAGGTGCGACCACAAGCTGGCATCTCATCAGGCAGCAGGTCAATAGGACAATCCCATTCTCTGTGAGGAGGTAAGACATTTGCTTGTTTTTTGGAGAAGACATCAGTGAACATTTGATACTCCTTAGGAATTGCTGGAGATATTAATGAAGCTGTTTTCCTTACAGGTCATATCTTGGGAAGACAGGATTTCTGACAGTCTGTCCCCATGAAAAATTTGCATAGAACACTAGTCTATCCTAGGATTGTGCAGGCGTAGCCAGGGTAGTCCTAAAATAATGTCTTGGGAAGCCTCAGGTATCACTAAAAACTTCAAAGACTCAGAATGGAGTGCTCCAATATGGACTAGCACTGGTAGAGTTTCCTTGGTGACTCCATTAGCCAGAGGCAGACCATCCACGGCAGTCAAGGAAATCGCATGAGTGAGGGATGAACAAGAAATTTGTAGTATGTCAACTAAGCTGGAGGTTATGAAATTTACGGCTGCTCCAGAATCTAATAGAGCAGAAACAAAGGCAGGT
Organism: Taudactylus pleione; assembly: GCA_031769625.1. NCBI lineage: Eukaryota > Metazoa > Chordata > Amphibia > Anura > Myobatrachidae > Taudactylus > Taudactylus pleione. Next base: position 5,619,486 of record JAUIMM010000054.1, read on the forward strand.
TTAGGCTTTAGATCTATAGCTAAGGTTATTACGAAATCTTTATTATTTGAGGAAGGACTCATTACTCCTAACTTGATGTCCCCAGTGTCAATTAAGAACGAGCGTTTCCCGATTTGCGGGAACAGGAGGCCACCAGGTGTCCCGAATCTCCACAGTATAGACAGAGGTTTTTTAACATCCTTCTCTGACGTTCCTCTTTTGAGAGATGGGTATGGTTCACCTGCATAGGCTCTTCATCCATAGGAGTAGGGGATGGATGGGTAGGTAAGGGAAGGGTAGAGGACCTTTGCCTGTCAGACCTGTGCTTTTCAGCCTGTTGTTCTCTGAAGTGTAGGTCAATTTTATAACAGAGCAAAATCATGTCGTTTAGATTGGTGGGAAGCTCACGGGTGACCAGATCATCTTTTAGTTGGTCCGACAGTCCATGCCAAAAGGCTGAGGTGAGGGCTTCCTGCTCTGATGCTAAAATCTGAAATTGTATGGCATGCTGGCTGACAGAACGGATTCCTTGTCTCAGAGTCATAATACCAGATGAAGCTGATACAGTACGTCCGGGCTCATCAAAAATCCTCCTGAATGATAACACAAAGGCTGTATAGTTATCCAGCAGCGAATCTGAACGCTCCCAGAGTGGGGAAACCCAATCCAAGTCTGAGCCGGGCAACAGAGACACTATGTAATGCACTTTAGTTTTTGCAGTGGGAAAGTTATCAGGCTGTAAGGTGAAATGTATATCGCACTGATTCAGAACCCCCTGGCAGAGTTTAGGGTTACCGTCAAATTTCCTGGGCATAGGAATGTGTAAGCGAGGAGATGTCCTGTTACCAGTATATCCAGATGCAGGAGAGAGCGTAGGGACTGTTACCCCAGGGGAGGATAAGGAGGTTTGCAGATTATCCTGTCTTTTAGACATTTCCTGTAAAAACTGAGCCATTTGATGCTGCATGGTTTCCAGGTTTCCAAACGGCCAGCAATGCACCAAAATAAATCTACTCCAAATTCCTGTTCTGTGGCCGGGTCCATGGGGCCAGTGCAATCTGTGAGGTTCTGGTTTTGTTGTGGGCCCGGGGTGGTGATAGGAGCAGACACTGAAGCAGGTTTAAATGAAAAGGTGGAACTTTTAATGAGTGGTTTGATAGACATGAATATGACAAAAACTAAAGTCCAGATATAGCACTAAGTGCACTTGGGAGCTGTTGTGAAGTAATGGGAAAAAGTCCAGTTAGTGACAGGCAATGAACAATGTCCAAGAAGTGACTGGTTAATAGAGAACGTTCAGGTAGTGGCAGACAATGGGAACTGTCCAGGTAGTGACTGTTTACTAGGAAAATATACAGTTGATGACAGGCTGGAGAAATGAGGTGTAGTGGCTGAACCCATGTTCTCATTGTGGCATACTGGTAGAAGGGCTTGGGCCATTTGTTTGCAGTTGACATAATTTTCTGCCCCTTCCACGGACATCAGACATTTTATTGGAAAACCTAAGAAAGGTCAGTTTAAGAGCTAAAATGCAGCCATTATGTAACTAAGAAATGATCGAGAACTAAGATGGCAGCAGCAATGGGCACAGACACAGCAAGTTGGGATAACTGTCTTACAGTTCCAGATCATATGCACTCATAGAGGGGGATTCCAATGTTTTGCGCGCCCCATGCTGGGAGACTATACGAATAAGCGCCCGAATTGTTGCTCTGTTTGGATACCCAAAGCTGCATGGGGACACATTTCTTCTCGCAGACTCCTGAGGTGTGAGAAAAAATGAAAGTAAAGTCCATTATTTGGGTGCCCTAATGGTGGTTTAGGTTTGGGCACTCACTTCTTTAGATGGGTTTACTCGCTTTATGCGGCTAAACCTGGAGCTTTTAGGTACATTAAATACCAGTGGGCGCCGGATCAGAAACCATCGAAACTGCGAGCAACAGCCTGCGGTTGAGTTTTTCAACCGCAAGGCCAGGAGTGATTTTGGCTCTATCAGAGCCAAAATCACTCCCACTGACATCACTAGTGATGTCAGTGGGGCCGGCTTCAGACGGTAGGCGTTCCCTTGGGAACGCCTCCGTCTGGCAGGCACGCCCCCGGCATGCCCACCAAAGGGGGCGTGCTGTCAGTCAACATCGACAGCACGCCCCCTTTGATGAGACACTCTGAGCGAAGGAAAGTCCTTCACACGGCGCATCTCGCGCATGCGCACGACGGAGCTCCCTCCGTCGTGCGCATGCGCAGTGCGGACAATCGACCCACTTGCGAGCGGACAGCCACTCGCGAGTGGGTCTGAATGAGGGCCAATGTCTGCACGATTTGTCATTTCCAGACAAATTGGAATGACAAATTATACATATCATGCATTGTGTATGCACAATTCTGCGCTCCTGTGGGTCATTCATGATATCTTTTGGTTGGCCGTGCTGCATGTCCAATCTGAAGTTATCAAGCACAAGGTGGTGCAGTTTAATAAAGAAACTATATCAGCTTGTACGAGATATCGTACGCAATCATGGATGGTCCGAGACAAAGGAAATTCATCCGACCATTGTCAATGAACGTTTTTCAAACACAGTCTGTAAAATGACAGTTAGGAGCTGATTGGTTTGTACTTTGGGGGTCATTCAGACCCGGTCATTAGCGCCGATGCGTCGATGGCCCCCCACAGAGCATGCGCAGGACGGCGACGGCGCCGTCGTGCGCATGCATGAGACCCGCTATGACCATCAGCGCCGGTCATAGCAGGTCTCGATCCAAAGGGGGCGAGCTGTCGATGTTGATTGACAGCTCGCCCCGTTTGGAAGGCGGGCCGGGGGGTGGCAGCCCAAACGGAAGAGTTGCCATGGGAACGCCTACCGTTTGGGGGCGGCCCCACTGACATCACTAGTGATGTCAGTGGAGAGCTTCCGGCTCTGACAGAGCCAGAAGCTCTCCGGGGCTTACGACAAGGGAGACCCTACCCTAGGGTCTCGTCGTAAGCCCCGATGGTCACGATAGTCTCTGACCATCGCGACCATCACCGGAGCGGTCGTTAGAGCTGTGGGTGTTAACCCACAGCCTAACGACCGCAACAGAGGCGGCCGGTCAGGATGCAAGTGGCCACCCAGTTTCTGAGCGACCGCTTGCATCCTCTGACGCCTCTGAATGAGGCCCTTTATCTCTCTAAAAGGCTTAGTATAGCTCCCCCATAGATTGATAACATTACAGATGTATTCTCAACAAAGTGTTGCCTGTTTTATGAGTAGCATAACCATTTTTCAACCAATTTTTTTTTTAGGAGGAGTTAGTAAAGTCTATTGCAATGAACAAAGAAGCAAAGAGACAAATTGAAAGTCTACAGGTAAAGTTTACACTCTTGGGAATTTTGTATGATCTGTTTACGGTTATTTTTGCTGCAGGCAGCAATGATTCCCAGACATAAAAGTTTCAAAATGTGCTGATGAGTTGTTTCATTTGTTCGTTTTTGGACCGTGAACATTAAAGCTACCAGAGCCTTAAGCTGACCATACACCAGACCAACTTTCCTCCAACCATCCAACTAGTTGGTTGGTTGGAATGACAATATGGTAATGCATGGGAGCAAATGACAAGCAGCCACTGCCCAAACCATGGTCAGCATTGTGTATCCCCCTCTCTCCCTGTCCCAGCATTGGGAATGTTCTCCTGTATCACCTATTAGTGCATACAATGTAACAAACTGGTTTATCGCTAGTAAGTGGTCGAAGTTCTGCAACCCCCTAGCAGGAACACCCAGGATAAAATCCCGCCCATGACAACCCCAGGGGGCTGCCCCTAACCGCAGACCCCATTATTGATGGTCTGTGCTATCACCGGGAACTGAGCTGTATCCCTCTGATTGTGTTATATCTTCATCTGTAGCACAAGGGGGGTTATGAGGTCCTTGTTCTAACTTGATAGACTAAGTTTCCTGAATATAAGTTCAGTTGACAAAATGGATGCCTCCACTAGACTTTATTTATGACACACTTTGTATGAAAGCAGCAAATCACTTTGATTTGACACTGGAGCACTTATATAGTCTGCTCACATACTGTCTGGTGTTTGGAGCTGTGTCTGCAAGTTAGGTGTGACATTCTCCCATTTTGTAGATCATTTATAGAAATTCTCCTAATGGGTCATCAGGTTGCTTCAAAACTCATGGAGACTATCAGGTCATGCCATAAAGAAACATAATTTATTATGTTATCCATGTCATAGTTCAGAGGCCTTTCTGCAATACCATGGTTTATGGGCAAGGACAGGAATATTATATTGAAGCTGCGCTGGTACCTTATATGCAGGAAATGAGTCCCAGATAACATTGTAGGTGGTTTTACAGTTACATACCTTCCCATCCTATAGTACTGTGGATAATCTGAGAACTATTGGCACCCCTGTTATCTCTGTGTTTTCCCTGTTTGACTTACCACACATACAGGCCCTGTCCCTGTCATATGCCCCCACTAACATAATCACATAAGTGGGCATGTCACTGCTTCCCACAAGAGCAGCAAATTTATCTCCTGATGATCTGACTGATCGGCAGGTTGTTCTATCTTCGCACATGTCTAAACTGAGGGCCTGATGCAGAGGTGGATGGTAATGCCAACACAACTGCATACTCTCATGGATCACAGTTGCTAAAATATGCTAATGCCTTCCAAAGCTTACCTGAGCATAAGGACGCCCACTGCTGCCTTCTCGTACCCATATGATGACGCACAACAGCGTAGACATAAGTACTAACAAAGCACAGCAGGCAGTCACGCAGCATGTAAGGCAAGTCTGACCAGCCACAAACACTGCAGCTCTCCTGACATGCAGAGAGGTCTCATGCTGCTCAGGACAACGCAATGACCAATTTATGCACGCCCACGAAACAGCGTTTAAACGATCAGACACACCTGCGTTTTTCTAACCACCCCCTTTGTTACCACCCCCAAATGCTGCCTACCTGTCACTCACTTTGCGAGTGGGACCTCTGTGCATTCATGATCACAATGCAATCGCTGCACGTGCGCAGTACGGCATTCATGTAGGTACATTAGCAATCAATCGCTCGATCCACGTAAAATTCGGCATTGCATCCATCTCTGAATCAGGATCTGAGATCACACGGGATGTGCAAGAGATGATGATTGCATACAAACCTCACAACATAATATAATGTGACAGTTTACTACAAAACAATAAATAGAACATTTGTACTTTCTTGTATAAGAATCAGTATGTAGCTGTTACTTTAGATACTCATCTATTCTGTTTTATATATCCCCTTCACAGGCAAAAATAGACATCATGGAGGAGCTTGTAGCTGAAATGAGGAGGCAAAAGGTAAGAGGGATATGGGCAAGTGCACAATTCATATGTACATAGAAACTGGCTCTGATTGGTAGGAATTACATGCAGGGTACTTTTAATAATCAGAATATCAGCTGAAATATGGTTAAATTTGTTATGTTTTGTAAAGGGGGACACACAGGCCAATTTATCCTGTCTTCAGTGAAGGGGAAATGCACGGAGTGATTCCTGTGTTACCAAATCTAACAGATGTAATACTCACTCATTTGGGATTTTATATGCCCTCTACTCTGACATTGGGCATTGGCCTTGGCAGACGACGTTGATGGCATTTTATCGTCTATGTCATGACTAGTGGCAGCAGCTTCAGCACTAGGAGGAAGTGATTCTTGATCTTTCCCTATTTTATTTTTATCGGAAAATTTTTGTCCTCCATTATGTTATATTGATATACGTGGGGCTAAGGCGCACACAAACACAGAAAAAGATTGATGGACAGAGCACCTCCTGGACAACATTACAGCACCCCTTTAGGACTACAGCCTTTATGGGACACTGCACACAAGTCACAAACACAGACATTTTTTTTTTCCGGCACTTTGGGGGTTACACCACCCTTCAACAGATGACCCAGCCGGCCCTCGACTTATGACACAAGTGCACGCTTGGTGCTGCTACTTTGTCAGAGCCGGCCCTAGCCAATTTGGTGCCCTAGGCAAAATGTAGAGTGGTGCCCCCTAGCAGATAATCCCACCACCAATCTAAGGCACCCATTTAGCAATGAAGCATAAACCCTTTAGCAATCGTTAAAGGATGTATGCCTTCTTTTCTGGATTTAACAAATAGTGGTAATCAAAGATTAGTGCTGTTTGTCAAGCATCGCTCTTGCGATCTTTTAGATGGCGAGTGTAATGCGGCCCCCATTGCCTGCAATGAGATCCAGTGGTGCCTTTACGGCTTCAGCGAAGCCTTTCGGGCACTGCCGGGTGCCCGTGTTATGCACATGTGCAGACGGACCGTTGCGCATGCGCATAACACCAGAGCCCTGGTGCTGGCAGCGTTAGCCAGCCAGCAGCCCAGTGTAGGAGGACTTCACGGGACCTCGCTGGAGGGTTAAGTATTGGGAAATACCAGTAAATTTTTAGTTTGTATCACAGTGATACTAAAAGAAAAATTGTGCTGGTGTTTAACATTGCTGTGGCTGTACAATGTTCATGTATTTGATGGTTGCTATCGTTGATATGTGATGCTGGCTTGAAAAAGGTCTGGATTTGACCGAAATGTCGCTCTGCAATCTAACTTTTTTGCTGTTGGAATAAATCATCTTTTTGCTACATCTAACTGGTGAGTGCTTCCATTGGAACAATATATATATATATATATATATATATATATCTATCACACCCTATCTGTGTATTCTTAATGTGTTCAATTGCTGTTACTGTAAGTCCTCTCATGTCTTTAGTGACACAATTGCTGGTGTGTCGTGACAAAGTATGTGTCTTAACACCCTTTAATATATTACGTCTGTGTTCTAAAATCCTAATGTTGAGGGTGTGTGTGGTTCTTTCTACATATTGGATGCCACATTGGCATTGGATCATGTAGATAACAAATTTGGACATTATTGAGAAAACTAGTGATCTCAAATTGTTTATCCGTAGAGAAAGAGGAGAATTTTTTTGTGTTATTTATTACATATTTGCAAGTAATGAAATTAATATTCCCACATTTATAAAATCCTTGAGGCTTCTGCGGCAACCAATTGGAAGAACCCACTAAAGCCTCTGAATTCAAATCTACATATCTGATGGCAAAAACCTGGGAGCTAATTTTTGTTTAAGTGTCATGGATTTTCTAAAGACTACATGATTTTTCTGAGGTAGAATGGAAGTGAGAAGTCGATCATGATGAAGAATGGTGGAATTTTTATCAATAATGTTTCTGATTTCATTGGTAGAAGAATTATACTGAGTAATAAAAGAGAGAGTTCTATCAGAATTATCAGAATTTGAATGGGTAATAGCTAAATTTGATGTAGATTTTGATTTAGACAGAAGAGAACTTCTTGTATATGATCTAGCTTCTCCAAGAGCTTTATCCAATATATAATTAGGATAACCTTTACGTAAGAATGCCGAATACATATCTTTGCATTGAATGTCAAAGACTGATTCTGAGGAACAGTTCCTTCTAAGTCATAGAAACTGGCCTTTAGGTATATTCAATTTCCAAGGTTTAAAGTGACTACTCTTGAAATGTAAGTAGTTCTGACAATCCACATCTTTTTTATACGTTGCTGTATGTAATTTGCCATCAGAGACATATACTGTAATATCAAGGAAATTAATCTTAACTGAGTCAATAGTGTGTGTGAACTTCAAACCAAACTTATTTAAATTCAAATGATCAACAAATAATGAAGGTGCTCCCAAATTAGTATCCCAAATAATAAAAATGTCATTTATGTATCGGCCATAGAGGACCGACCCTGAGATTGCCTGACCACACATGGAGCTCTTCAAACAGCTCCATGTAGAGGTTGGCAAAACTCGGGGTGAACCTGGTCCCCATGGCCGTCCCACACCGCTGTATGAAAAAAAGTGTATTAAAAGAAAAATAATTGTGTTCAAGAATAAATCTAATTGAATCAAGTAAAAACGTGCATAAATGTGTATCATCCTCTTTATCTAAACTCAAATAGTGATTAATTGGTAGTAAACCTAATTCGTGAGGAATATTGGTGGAAAGTGATTCGACGTCACAAGTGAGTAAGATATAAGAGTCTTTCCAAATTACAGACTCAAGTGTGTACAAAAAATGAGAAGTGTCTCAAATTTTTTATTTATTTTTATGCTTGTTGATTATTGCATTTGTTTTATTTATTTTCCTGTGACCACAGTGCATCGTTTTATATATTGCTATATAACATTATGATACAGTGTTTATCAATTATGAAACATTTTTGTGATATTTAGCGCTCCCAATATATATATTTACATCAATGACATGGGCGGCACTCCTCAGATTTCACATAAATAAAAGCTCATATCAATGTTTCAGATGCTTTTTATTGCACCTTTCATATATATATATATATATATATATATATATGCCCCGGTGATATTTTTGGCATCCACGTATAAACACTTAGGCCCCCATTTATCAACGATGGTGAACACCAGTGCAATTTTTCGTTTAGTATCACTGTGATACAAACTAAAAATGTACTGGTTTTTCCCAATACTTAACCCTCCAACGAGGTCCCGTGAAGTCCTCCTCCGCTGGGATGCTGGCTGGCTAACGCTGCCAGCATCAGGGCTGTGGTGTTATGTGCATGCGCAACGGTCCATCTGCACATGTGCATAACACGGGACCCGGCAGTGCCCGAAAGGCTTCGCTGAAGCCGTAAAGGCACCACTGGATCTCATTGCAGGCATTGGGGGCCGCATTACACTCGCCATCTAAAAGATAGCAAGAGCAATGCTTGACAAACAGCGCTAATCTTTGATTACCGCTATTTGTTAAATCCAGAAAAGAAGGCATAAATCCTTAACGATCGCTAAAGGGTTTATGCTTCATTGATAAATGGGTGCCTTAGATTGGTGGTGGGATTATCTGCTAGGGGGCACCAAATTGTCAAGGGGCGGCATGGAAAAAGTAGCAGCGCCAAGCGTGTGCCTGTGTCATAAGTCAAGGGCCAGCTGGCTCATCTGTTGTAGTGTGGTGTAACCCCCAAAGTGCCGGAAAAAATAAAAATAATAAAATTTTCTGTGTTTGTGACTTGTGTGCAGAGGGCCTGATTCAGAGCCAGACGCTCTGACAGAGCGCTCGCTCTGAATCAGGGCCGGCCCTCTGGTTTTTTTGAGCGGCCTCCTAGCCACTCGCATAGCTGTGGGTGACCACCCACAGCTATAGCGAGCGGCCAGGAAGATGGTCGCGATGGTCAAGACCAACGCGACCATCGGGCTTACGACGAGACCCTTGTGGTAGGGTCTCGTTGCCGCAAGCCCAAGAGTGCTTTCGGCTCTAACAGAGCCGAAAGCACTCCCACTGACATCACTTGTGATGTCAGTGGGGCTGGCCCCAGACTGTAGGCATTCCCATGGGAACGCCTCCGTCTGGGCAGCCATGCCCCCGGCACACCCACCAAAGGGGGGGTGCTGTCACTCAACATCGACAGCACGCTCCCTTTGGTACGTCGCTATCCGGGTCTCACGCATGTGCACGACGGAGCCGGGTCCGTCATGCGCATGCACACTGGGCCAACATCGACCCGCTTGTGAGCGCTCAGCGCTCGCGAGCGGGTCTGAATCAGGCCCAGTGTCCCATAAAGGCTGTAGTCCTAAAGGGGTGCTGTAGTGTTGTCCAGGGGGTGCTCTGTCCATCAGGGGTGCTCCCCCCAAGTGCAAAAAAACTATTCTTTTTTTTCTGTTTGTGTGCACTGTAGCCGCATGTGCATCAACAAAGTAGCAGCGCCAAGCGTGGGCCTGTGTCATAAGTCAAGGGCCGGCTGGCTCGTCTGTTGAAGGGTGGTGTAACCCCCAAAGTGCCTTAAAAAATGAAAACTTTTTTTTTATTTTGTTTGTGACTTGTGTGCAGGGGGCCTGATTCAGACCTGGACGCTATTTGCAGCTGCTCGCTGGCTAAATGGGGCCAGCTATTTAAATCATGCGCTCGCACTGCATCGCGTAAAGCCGCCCACTAAGAAATAGCGAGCGGCCGCACTATCCGCTCGCATCGGTATAAAGATGCCCCTTTGCCACTCGCAACACACGTAATCTCCGGCAGTTGTAGGATTCATTCGGGAACATCGAGAGCTGCTCGCAGTGCTTGTGGTAGCCTTTTCCCACCACAACATTGCGAGCAGTTCAGGCTAAAATACAACCCAGTCACGTCTGTAATGACGCTACTTTGCTAATTATGCACACCCATTAAACGCCGTTCAGACATTCGGTCACGCCTGTGTTCCCACATCCACACCCCCGTTTACAAGCATCTTCCCCTGTTACCACCCACGAACGGCACTATCTGTCACTCAAAATAGCGGCCCGACTGCGGGTTACGGGCGAGCACTTTCCTATCGCAATGACTGGTTCGGGCACGCACATTGCGACTCATATGCATGCGCAGATTGCAAAAAAATCACTCTATGCGAGCGAGACCAAGATAGCGTCCAGGTCTGAATCAGGCCCAGTGTCCCATAAAGGCTGTAGTCCTAAAGGGGTGCTGTAGTGTTGTCCAGGGGGTGATCTGTCTATAAGGGGTGCTCCCCCAAGTGCAAAAAAACCCAATTTTTTTTCTGTTTGTGTGCGCTGTAGCCGCACGTGCATCAACAAAGTAGCAGTGCCAAGTCTGCGCCTGTGTCATAAGTCAAGGGACGGCTGGCTGTATGTTGAAAGGTGGTGTAACCGCCAAAGTGCTTGAAAAAAAAAAAATGTTCTGTGTTTGTGACTTGTATGCGCTGTAGCCGCACGTGCATCAACAAAATAGAAGTGCCAAGCGTGCGCCTGTGTCATAAGTCAAGGGCCGGCTGGTTCGTCTATTGAAGGGTGGTGTAACGCCCAAAGTGCCGGAAAAAAAAATAAATTCTGTGTTTGTGACTTGTGTGCAGTGTCCCATAATGGCTGTAATCCTGAAGGGGTGCTCTGTCCATCAATCTTTTTCTGTGTTTGTGTGCGCCTTAGCCCCACGTATATCAATATAACATAAATGGAGGACAAAAATTTTCCGATAACAATAAAATAGGGAAAGATCAAGAACTACTTCCTCCTATTGCTGAAGCTGCTGCCACTAGTCATGACATAGACGATAAAATGCCATCAACGTCGTCTGCCAAGGCCGATGCCCAATGTCATAGTAGAGGGCATATAAAATCCCAAATGACAAAGTTCAGGAAAATGACCTTAAAAAATAAATTTAAATCGTCTGAGGAGAAACGTAAACTTGCCAATATGCCATTTATGATACGGAGTGGCAAGGAACGGCTAAGGTCCTTCCCTATGTACATGACTAGTGGTTCGGCTTCACATGACGATGGAAGCCCTCCTCCCACTAGTAAAATTAAATGAGTTAAGCTGGCAAAAGCACAGCAAAGAACTGTGCGTTCTAATTCTAAGAATATATCACAAATCCCCATGGAGAGTCCAAGTGTGGCAACGGTTGCGATGCATGACCTTCCCAAACCTGGACGGGAAGAGGTGGCTCCTTCCACCATTTGCATGCCCTCTGCAAGTGTTGGAAGGAGCACCCACAGTCCACTTGCTGATATTCAAATTGAAGATGTCACTATTGAAGTACAACAGGATGAGGATATTGGTGTAACTGGCACTGCGGAGGAAGTTGACGAGGAGGATTCTGATGGTGAGGTGGTTTGTTTAAATCATGCATCGGGGGAGACAGTTGTTGTCCATGGGATAAAAATCCCATCCAGGTCATGCCTGGGCAGAAGACCACCTCTTTGGTCTGGCAATATTTCTATCCAAATCCGGACAACAACTGTCTTGCCATATGTACCCTATGTAAAGGTGGAATAAGCTGGGGTAGGGATGTTAACCACCTAGGAACATCCTCCCTTATAAGTCACCTGCAGCGCATTCATAAAAAGTTACTGTCAAGTTCAGAAACTGTGGCTAAGACCGTAATTAGTCCAGGGACACCTAAATCCCTTTGTCCTGCAAACCACACCGTCAACTCCCTCCTCGTCAATTTCCTCCTCAGTCAGGATCGGAAGTAGCCCTGCAGGCCATGTCACTGGCATGACTGACTCTCCTATCCGGGATTCCTCGGGAGGATCCTGCATTGCTATGCCTACTGCTGCCGCTGCTGCTGTTGCTGCAGGGAGTCGTTCATCATCCCAGAGAGGAAGTAGGAACACCACTACTTCTTTTACTAAGCAATTGACAATCCAACAGTCCTTAGCGAGGAGGATGAAGTATGACAGCAGTCATCCTGTTGCAAAGCGGATAACTGAGGCCTTGACAGCTATGTTGGTGTTAGATGCGCATCCAGTATCCGCCATTAGTGCAGTGGGATTTAGACAATTGATAGTGGTAGTGTGTCCCCGGTACCAAATCCCGTCTAGATTCCACTTCACTAGGCAGGCAATACCGAGAATGTACAGAGACATCAGAAAAAGTGTCCTCAGTGTCCTAAAAAATGCGGTTTTACCCAATGTCCACTTAACTATGGACATGTGGACAAGTGGAACAGGACAGACTAAGGACTATATGACTGTGACAGCACACTGGGTAGATGTATCTCCTTATGCAGCAACAACAGCAGCATCACCAATAGCAGCATCTCAGAAATGCCAGCTCGTTCCAAGGCAGGCTACGCTGTGTATCACCAGTTTCGGTAAGAGGCACACCGCTGACAATCTTTTAGAGAAAGGGAAATTATCGCCCAATGGCTTACCCCACTTAGACTCTCCTGGGGATTTGTGATATCTGACAACACCACCAATATTGTGCGGGTATTACATCTGGGCAAATTCCAGCACATCATATGTTTTGCTCACACAATAAATTTTGTGGTGACAAATTTTTGGATAAATGACAAGGGCGTGCAGGAGACTCTTTGGGTGGCATAAAAAATTTCTGGCCTCTTTCACCATTCAGCGACTGCGTGCCGAAGACTGGAGCACTAGCAAACACTCTTGAACCTGCCCTGCCATCACCTGAAGCAAGAGGTTGTAACGTGGTGGAATGCAACCCTATATATGCTTCAGAGGATGGAGGAGCAGCAAAAGGCCATTCAAGCCTATACATCCACCTATGACATAGGCAAAGGAAGGGGCATGCACCTGACTCACGTGCAGTGGAGAATGATTTCCGTGTTGTGCAAGGATTTGTGATATCTGACAACACCACCAATATTGTGCAAGGTTGTCCAGCCCTTCGAAATTGCCACACGTGAAGTCAGTTCAGACACTGCCAGCTTGAGTCAGGTCATTCCCCTCATCAGACTTTTGCAGAAGCAGCTGGAGAAAGTGAAGGAGGAGCTAAGACAGAGCGATTCCGCTCAGTATGTGGGACTTGTGGATGAAGCCCTTCATTTGCTTTGCCAGGATTCGAGGGTGGTCAATCTGTTGAAATCAGACCACTACACTTTGGCCACCGTGCTCAATCCTAGGATTAAAACCTACGTGGTGTCTCTCTTTCCGGCAGACACAATCCTGCAGAGGTGCAAAGACCTGCTGATGAAAACACTGTCAGCTGAAGCGGAACATGACATGTCAACAGTTCCTTCATTTTATCCTGCAACTGGGGCTGCCAGGAAACAACTTAGGTATCCTAAGCAACCCGCTGGCGGTGATGCAGAGCAGGAAGGAACAAGTTTGGACATCTGGTCCGGACTGAAGGATCTGCCAACATTTTCTGACATGTCTACTGTCACTGCATATGATACTGTCACCATTGACTGAATGGTGGAGGATTACATCAGTGACAGCATCCAAGTAGGCATGTCAGATAGTCCTGTACTGGAAGGAAAGTGGCAATTTGGAATCTCCTGTACAAACTGGCTCTATTTTACCTGAGTTACCCCCCTCCAGTGTGTACTCTGAAAGAGTTTTTAGTGCAGCCGGGAACCTTGTCAGCGAAAGGCGTAAGAGGTTGCTTCCACAAAATGTGGAGAAGATGATGTTCATCAAAATGTATTATCAATTCTTCCGGGAAGACTAGCCTCCAGAAAGTACAGAGGGACCTGTGGTGGTGGATTCCAGCGGGGATGAATTAATACTCTGTGAGGATGAGGACAACACTGAAGAGGGTGAGGAATCGGTGGATGAGGAGGATGAGGACGACATCTTGCCTCTGTAGAGCCAGTTTGTGCAGGGCCAGATTAATTGCCAGCTTGTTTTGTGGGGGCCCAAACGAACCAATCATTTCAGCCACAATTGTGTGGCAGACCCTGGCGCTGAAATGATTGGTTTGTTAAAGTGTGCATGTCCTGTTTATTCAACATAAGGGTGGGTGGGAAGGCCCAAGGACAATTCCATCTTGCATCTCTTTTTTTTCTTTGCAGTATATTCTCTTTGGGGCCTAGTTTTTCAAACTGCCATCCTGTCTGCCACTGCAGTGCCACTCCTAGATGGGCCACATGTTTAGGCCACCCTTTTGTGTCGCTTAGTATAGTCATCCAGCTACCTCGGTGCAACCTTTTTTTCTAAAAACAATATTATAAGGTGTGAGGTGTTCAGAATACATTGGAAATGAGTGGAAATTAATGTTTTTGAGATTAATAATAGTGTAGGGATAAAAAAAAAAAATTCTGTGAATTAACTGTTTTTATGCTTTTTTGCAAAAAAATACCGATCCAAAACACAAAACCCAGAACCCAAAATATGGAAGGGTGGTTTTGGCAAAACCAATCCAGATCCAAAACACAAAGAAAGATCCAGATCCAAAATCAAAACACAAAACATGAAAAGTGGCCGGTGCACACCCCTAATATATACATCTTTGCTCACAGCACCATACAAGCTTCTAAGTCATGGCAGGAGAATAGCGCGGCATGGTGTGGTAAGGCGCAGTGACACTTGACAATATCCACGGCATGCAATAAACAGTTTCACCGCTTGGTAGCCAGTACTCCACTGATTAAAACTACAGTGGTAAATAATGCAGCAGACCAATGGATATGGCACTACATAATACAATAGTACAGTAAACCCTGACAGGTGGGCAAATCACATACTGTACAGTACTGCACAGTGTAAACAGCGTCTTTGATACAGTATAAAGTATTAGAGTAATTCTGCATGGCAGACTATTTTATGAAAGAACGCCTGTAGCAAGGCAATTTTTGGCAGTGACATGTGGTACTCATACAGTGATGGCATGCCTTAGAAATTAGTAGTGTGGTTTCAGCTGTATGAAATCATTACTGAACCACAAATCTCAGCCCAGAAAAAAGCTTCTTTGGATTACAAACTGAGGGCACGATTCTATTCAACGCGATGTAAATAGCATCGGGAGTGAGCTAATGACTAATGATCTCTTCTCTCATCCCTCCGGGGATGAGAGAAGAAATCCGACAAAAGTCCCAGCGCGAGGCTGTTTTCTGCCCTTCGCGCCTGGAAAACAGCCTCGCGCTGGGAAGTTAGGTCGGGGAATGCCTGTTATCGCGCCTAAACACCCTGTTTAAGGCGTGAGAACGAGCCTTCCCCGACCTAACATCGCGATGAATGGAATAGCTCCGGGAGCTATCTCCCGGTGATATTTACATCGCGTTGAATAGAATCGTGCCCTATCTGTGGGTCTTCTATAGCACACTAGCAGCAATGTCAGCACTGCTGTGCCACTAGGAGTTTGTATAAAATACAGGGCCGGATTGAGAGCCACATGCGCCTGGAGCTGAAAATGACCAAGGGCCTATTATGAGAAGCAGAGGAGGTGTGACCAGTGCTGTGTGGGTGTGGCCAGTGAAATGTGGGCGTGTACATTCCTATACCCAATGTCTCCCTAAATATGTAAAAGAAAAAAATGCTTCATTTTGTGAGGTAAATAGAAATACAATTTTACTACTTATGATTTATGGCTGACTGTATGGACAGCAGATGGCCATTCAACATCATGTTGTCATGACAATGGGCCTATTTTATGTGGAGGCCTGGAGCTGTAGCTCCATCCGCCCCATTGTTAATCTGGCCCTGATAAAATATCACTAATCAGTACACTTCAGTAAGTGTCAGTCACTGTGGCACTGTAGAAAGTGGTGTGCAGCGCTCATAGTGATGACATGCCTTAGAAATGAGTAATGGGGCTTGAGCAGCGGTGTATGAAACCATGCTTAAACTACAAGTCTCTGCCCAGAAAGAGGTATCGTTGAATTACAAACTGACTGTACATTTTAGCAGCACACTTGCGGCAATGTCGACACTACTGTGCCGCTAGGAGTTTGTACAACATGTCGCTAATTGGTATACATCAGTAAGTTCCGGGCACTGTAGCACTGTAGAAAGTGGTGTGCAGCGCTCACACAGTGATGGCATGCTTTACAAAGTAGTAGTGTGCTTTTGCTGTGTTAAATCATTACTGAACCACAATTCTTAGCCCAGAAAGAGGCAACTTTGGATTACAAATTGGCTGTGCATCTTCTGTAGCACACTTGCAGCACTGTCAGCACTGCTGTGCCACTAGGAGTTTTTTCAACATGTCGCTAATCAGTATACATCAGTAAGTGCCGGTCACTGCAGCACTGCAAGTGCGGCGGTCACACAGTAATGTCATGCCTTATTAGTAGTGGGGTCTGAGCAGCGGTGTCCTGCGCTCTGGATTTGAGCCTTAGTTTGTTAGGGACCTGCCCGACAAGAGGTTACCCGGATATGGTGGGCAGGCCCATAAGCTTGGCCAAGATTATGCCAAAAACCTCTATTGTATTTACTGCAAAATGTATTTATTTATATATAATCAGTTAATTTGGAGTTGTGCACCTGTATTTCTTCTTTGTGTATATATCAATGGTCTCCACAGGTAGCACCTCCAATTATATATATATATATATGTCCAGAATGTGCAGTCTGAGATCTATTTTCTTTGTAAACTAATTAGTGCATTGATTTGCACACCTGGGAAGCCTGAGCCACTTCCCACTCAGACTAGCACTTTTACTACATTGGTTACAGCATGGAGTCTGGCAATGTAATATGCACACCAGTCAGAGGCACAATAATAGGTAAGTCCTGCTAATATTTAGACTGTGTAGTGCAGCTTTGGTTCATTTTTGGGGTGTGGGTCCCCCTAGATTGCTTTGCTGATCTGCTTCAGGGCACCGCAGTATAACACATTTTCCTTTAACACATTTTAATACCTCACTGTCTGTTTCTTTTATATATATGTATTTCACTTTTTTATTTTTATTCTTTATATGCGGCCAGCGGCTGCTCTTAACACTTCACTTTTCTTATTAGAGCGGTGCCTTGGGGTGGTTTAGCTGGGCTAGTTTGGGGGTGTCCTGCGCTCTGGATTTGAGCCTTAGTTTGTTAGGGACCTGCCCAACAAGAGGTTACCCGGATATGGTGGGCAGGCCCATAAGCTTGGCCAAGATTATGCCAAAAACCTCTATTGTATTTACTGCAAAATGTATTTATTTATATATAATCAGTTAATTTGGAGTTGTGCACCTGTATTTCTTCTTTGTGTATAAAACCATCACTGAACTACAAGTCTTAGCCCAGAAAGAGATATCTTTGAATTACAAACTGAATGTGCGTTTTATGCAGCACACTTACAGCAATGTTGACACTACTGAGCCGCTACGAGCTTGACGCTAATCATTACACATCAGTAAGTGCTGGTCACTGCGGTACTAAAAACAGTGATGTGCAGCGATCACACACTGATGGCATGCCTGAGAAATGAACAGTGGGGTTTGAAGGGCACTCAAGTGTCTTTGGATTACAAAGTGACTGTGCATTTTTGGCAGCACACTTGCAGCAATGTCGGCACTATCATGCCACTAGAACAAGGGTCTTCAACCTTGGCCCTCCAGCTGCTGTGGAACTACACATCCCAACATGCACTGCCACCCTTTTGATATAACAGCATGCTAAAACTATGGCAGTGCATGCTGGGATGTATAGTTCCACAGCAGCAGGAGGGCCAAGGTTGAAGACCCCTGCATTAGGAGTTTGCACAACATGTCACTAATCTCTTTATATAGCAGTAAGTGTCGGTTACTGCAGCACTGTAGATAGTTATATGCATCATTCACACAGTGATGGCATGCCTTAGAAATTAGTCGTGGGGTTTGAAGAGCACTCAATGAAATCATCACTGAACTAGAAGTCTCACCTGAGAAAGAGGTGTCTTTGGATTACAAACTGACTGCACATTTTCTGCAGCACACTTTCGGCACTGCTGACCAAGAACTTGACACTTATTGGTACACATAACTAAGTGCTGGTTACTGCAGCACTGTAGACATTGATGTGCAGCATACACACAGTGATGGCATGCCTTAGAAATGAGCAGTAGGGTATGAAGGGTGCTGTATAAAATAAACACTTAACATCAAGTCACAGCCTAGACAGAGGTGTCTTTGGAGTACAAACTGACTGTGCATTTTATGCAGCACACTTGCGGCAATGTCGGCACTACTGTGAAGGGCCCCCACACCCACCAGGGTTAAAGTGGGCCAGAGGAGATGGAACCAGTTCCACCTCCTCCGTCAACCTAACCCCGGTGCCGCAGGGATGGTCCATTTGCCAGGCGCCCGCTGGGATTGTAACCAGCGGGCACCTAGCTCCCTTGGCTCAGCGGCAGCCGGAGACTGGAGCTTACCGTGAGCTCTGGCTTCTGGCTCACGCAGGGCACTATGGGAGACATCAAAACATCTCTCCCATGGTGCAGAGGAGCAGCCGAGCGGACTGGATGTGATTAGCAGCGGACACGGGAGCGGGGCTTAAGGTAAGTATTAGCTTTTTTTTATGCAAGAGGCTTTTCTACTAGGTTCATTACTCGGGGGGTGGGCATTACTACTGGGGGCATTACTCAGGGGGCATTGCTACTGGGGGCATTACTCAGGGGGCACTACTACAGAGGAAGCATTACTATTGGGGGCGCAAATACAGGGAAATTAGTACTGGGGTACTACTACAGAGGGTGCTACTACAGGGGACATTACTACTGAGGCCAATACCACAGGAGGCATTACTACTGGGGGCACAACTACAGGGGTATTACTACTGGGGGCATTTATACAGGGGGCATTACTACTACTGGGGGCATTACTAATGGAGGGCATTACTATTGGGGGCACAACTACAGGGGTATTACTACTGGGGAATTTACTGTATACAAGGGGCATTGGGGACACTACCACAGGGGGCATAACTACACGGGGCATGACTACTGATGGCACTACTAATGGGAGTATTGCATAGAGGGCACTGCATAAGGGGCACCACTCCTGGGTGCACTACTACTGTGTGCACTGCCTAAAGGGCACCACTACTGTTAGCTCTGCATACGGGGCACTACCACTGTGGGCACTGACACTACTGGGGGCTCTGCATTAGGTCCCCATTGCGCATACCCCCAGTTTGTCACATTTAATAGGGGTCCCCACATGTTTGTTGCCCAGGGGCCCCCACAGACCTTAATCTAGCCCTGTGTGCAGCGCTCACACAGTGATGACATCCCAGAAAAATTAACAGTGCGGTATAAAGACTCAATAAAATCATCACAGAACTACAAGTCTCAGCAAAAAAAGAGGTTTCTTTAAATTACAAACTGAATGTGCATTTGCTGTAGCACACTGCCTGTGTTGCGAATTTGTGCTACAGGTGAGACTACAGTATGCGTCAATGATCAGTGTGTGCGCGGCTTGCTCTAAAGTGTTTTATACTGTGAATAAGATTGTAAGGGGACACATACAATACATAATATTAGACAGTTTTTTTTATCATTTAGTGCTAGCCGCAAATCCTGACAGGAAACATACAAGTAAAAAAAAAAATACTCTTTTTCTTCATTATATAATTGTATTCTTTCAGAATGAATGGTGGTGGTTGTTGAGGGGGCAGGCTACTATACTGTTTGAAATCTTTGGAGTAGGTGCTGTGATCACATTACAAACTTGGTGTGCCCTCTAGGTCCCTCACCCCAAAACAAGCATGAGCCTTTCATTAACATAATAAAGGATGTTTTGTTAATCATTTAAGCAGTCAGTTTAAGGTCTGCCCCTGCATACAGTACTTTTGCCATGAAAAGGAGAGGAATGGTGACTATTGGTAGGACACCATCCCCAAGCGCTAGGAGAACTGTTGTGCCACTAGGCGTTTGTACAACATGTTGCTAATCGGTACACATCAGTAAGTGCTGGTGACCTCGGCACTGTAGACAGTCGTGAAATAATTTCAAAATTAGTAATGTGGTCTGAGCAGCAGTGTATAAAACCATCACTGAACTACAAGTTTTGATTACAAACTGACCATATGTTTTATCAATTAGTGCTAACTGCAAATACTGAAAGGAAAAACATCAAAGTAAAAGAATATATTTTATTATATAATAGTATTTTTTTTAAAGATGAATGGTGGTGTTAGTGGTGGCCTACTGTACTGTATGAATTCTTTGGAGTGGGCTGTGTGGTCAAATTTCAAACTTGGTATGCCCTCCTTATAGATTCCTTCCTCCAAAGCAAGCATGAGCCTTTCATTGTAATAAAGGACGTGTTTTGTTAGCCATGAAAATCAGAGGAATTCATGGTGAGCATTGTGAGGGCACCATCCTCCAACCTTCATTTATATGCAGTGTACAGGTCTCCCAGGAGAGTGGGGGTGGGGTTGGGTGGAAGGCTGCCTTGCAAGGATTTTATACCAACTGCCCTGCACTGTACTTTGCACAATGGGGTTTATTAATAGTGCAGAGAAAAGCCCTGTTTTGCATATAAATCTTTATATACAGTCAGGTGCATAAATATTGGGACATTGACAGAATTTTCATATTTTGGCCTCTATTCACCACCACAATGGCTTTGAAATGAAACAAACAAGATGTGCTTTAACTGCAGATTTTCAGATTTAATTTGAGGATAATTACATCCAAATCAGGTGAACGGTGTAGGAATTACAACGGTTTCTATATGTGCCTCCCACTTTTTAAGGGGCCAAAAGTAATGGGACAAACTAAACAATCCTAAATCTAACTTTCACTTTTTAATACTTTGTTGCAAATCCTTTGCAGGCAATTACAGCCTGAAGTCTGGAACGCATAGACATCACCAGACGCTGGGTTTCATCCCTGGTGATGCTCTGCCAGGACTTTCCTGCAAATGTCTTCAGTTCCTGCTTGTTCTTGGGGCATTTTCCCTTCAGTTTTGTCTTCATCAAGTGAAATGCATGCTCAATCGGATTCAGGTCATGGGATTGACTTGGCCATTGCATAACATTCCACTTTTTAGCCTTAAAAAACTCTTTGGTTGCTTTTGCAGTATGCGTCGGGTCATTGTCCATCTGCACTGTGAAGCGCCGCCCAATGAGTTCTGAAGCATTTAACTGAATATGAGCATATAATATTGCCCGAAACACTTCAGAATTAATTCTGCTGCTTTTGTCAGCAGTCACATCATCAATAAATACAAGGGAACCACTTCCATTGGCAGCCATACATGCCCACACCATGACACTACCACCACCATGCTTCACTGATGAGGTGGTATGTTTTGGATCATGAGCAGTTCCTTTCCTTCTCCATACTCTTCTCTTCCCATCACTCTGGTACAAATTGATCTTTGTCTCATCTGTCCATAGGATGTTGTTCCAGAACTGTAATGGCTTTTTTAGATGTTGTTTGGCAAACTCTAATCTGGTCTTCCTGTTTTTGAGACTCACCAATATACCCTCTATATTCACTCTTGTGAAGTCTTCTCTTGATTGTTGACTTTGACACATATACACCTACCTCCTGGAGAGTGTTCTTGATTTGGCCAACTGTTGTGAAGGAGTTTTTCTTCACCAGGGAAATAATTCTTCTGTCATCCACCACAGTTGTTTTCCGTGGTCTTCCTGGTCTTTTGGTGTTGCTCAGCTCTCCGGTGCGTTCTTTCTTTTTAAGAATGTTCCAAACAGGTGATTTGGCCACACCTAATGTTTTTGCTATCTCTCTGATGGGTTTGTTTTGATTTTTCAGCCTAATGATGGCTTGCTTCACTGATAGTGACAGCTCTTTGGATCTCATATTGAGAGTCGACAGCAACTGATTCCAAATGCAAATGTCACACCTAGAATCAACTCCAGACCTTTTACCTGCTTAATTGATAATGAAATAACGAGGGAATAGCCCACACCTGTCCATGAAATAGCTTTTGAGTTGATAGTCCCATTACTTTTGGCCCCTTAAAAAGTGGGAGGCACATATAGAAAACATTGTAATTCCTACACCGTTCACCTGATTTGAATGTAATTACCCTCAAATTAAATCTGAAAGTCTGCAGTTAAAGCACATCTTGTTTGTTTCATTTCAAAGCCATTGTGGTGGTGAATAGAGGCCAAAATATGAAAATTCTGTCAATGTCCCAATATTTATGCACCTGACTGTATATTTTGAAATAAATGAACAATAAACAATAAAGTTTGTGGTTTTCATTAAATTACCCCCACCACCCGCACCATTATTTACACATTTTGGGGGCTTTATTGGATTGGTTTGGGCTTGGTTTTTGGCTTGTTTTATCACTCATCAGTTGCTTGTTTTTCATTTCAGAGTTGGCAACACTGGTCTCAATATGCTTCTGCTTTTTACTGTAACTTAGAAATGTAAAACATGGAAGCTTCTTTAGACGATGTAGGTAGCTCAGGTGAACTTGCTTAAATCCGCATAATGGGGGTGGTTAGGCAAATGATGCCAGGTCTATACTTTGTATGAGAGGATAGTAGTGGGCGTCCCTATGCTTGGGTAGCTTTGAAAACATTACCATATTTTCGCAGCTGCGTTCCGTGCGAAATCACAGATGTGACTGCATTAAGGTACATCTCTGAATCAGGCCTATTGTGCCCTACACTTTACATCTTTACCATTAAAGGCAGATTGTATAAACCTTTATATGTACTTTAATAAAAAGAACAATAAACAAAAGTTGGTGATTTTCATTAAATTAAATAGCATATCCGTCACCACGTAGTCTACCTCACCCCTTTGCACTCTCGAAATCTCTCACTCCTGCTTTCTGCCCTTACCTCCCCTTAAACTTACAGCTTTGAACCATAGATGGTTTCATCCACCAATGGTCATCCCTGTTTCAATACTGGATGTGCAGCGGATCCAAGCAAAACTTGTTAACACCAGCCGGCAACCATCAATGATTTGAAAACATCGATGGTCGATGGCCATCCTTACATCGTATGGCTCTGTGCCATTTATGGCTGTGGAAAATTGGTTTACCACCTAGCATTGCAAAATCATCAACCATCGGTGGTTAACCATTGATGTCACATTATGTCACACAGTGACCCTTAACCCATTCACGTTATGTGACACAGTATTGGTGCTATGGAGGATTCTGATTGGCTATACTTAACTACTGTTACTGTACAGTAAAATTATACTTACTACGCATAAAACAGGAGTGTATCTACAATGGGTGGAGGGTGTGCGGGGAACACGGACCCCTGGGTCCAGGGGTCCCCGCACCGTACACCCTGCACCCATAATATTACTTACCTCTCCAGAGTCCCACATCAGCGCGGGCGTCCGGCGCTGTAAAACGACTGGAAAATGGTTGCGGCGGCTATTTTCCTGTCGTTTGCGCATGTGCAGTACAGAGAAAATGGCTGCCGCAGCCATTTTCCCAGTGACCTGTGCATACTATAGACTCTGGGCACACTCTAGTGCCCAGAGCTATAGCTCCAGCGCTGGCCGCGCACAGCTCAGTGCGCTGCTGGCCGACGGGACTGAGAGGAGGGGGCCCATGTCGGAGACTGCACACGGGCCCCCTCCTCTCTAGAAACGCCCCTGTGCATAAGGTGATGCCTGAACCTCTGCAGCTGTGGGGTATCCCTTCACACCAAATCACTGGAGCGAATTAATAGATCTATCCGGCCTATTTGGGCAAGGATATTGTGTTGGGCATTTATAAAAGCAAATGACTGATCCCGCCACTGTAGGAGGATTTGCAGCTCCCTACATGAGTATGGCATCTGCCTCAAAGCCATTTTGTATGCAGTATAAACAGATCAGGACTTAGGGTGCAGGACGCATGATGCACGACGCCGGATATTAACGCATCAGAGCGTATGCATGCACAGGCCATGTTTTAATTAGTGTGTGTGAATTTCAGTGTATTAATGCTGCGAGGTAGTCAATGTGTAATTTCTTTCTGTCCTGTAACTTGAAGTTGAGTGATGGTTTTATACTTTTCATAGTGATCAAACCCCACTACTAATTTCTAACTAAGGCATGACATGGTTGTGTGAGTGCCACACACCACTTTATACAGTACCGCAATGATTGGCACCCAGCACCATCACTGTGTGTGCACCGCACATCACTTTCTACAGTGCCACAGTGACCGAAACTTACTGATGTGTAATGTTTAGCGTCAAGCCCCTACAGCAGTGCCGACATTGCCGCAAGTGTGCTGCATAAAATAATGCACAGTCAGTTTGTAATTCAAAGATACCTCTTTCTGGGCTGAGACTTCTAGTTCAGTGATGGTTTTATACACCGCTGCTTAGACCCCACTACTAATTTCTAAGACATGCCATCGCTGTGCGCCTCACACCACTTTCTAAAGTGCCGCAGTGACCGGCACTTACTGATGTGTACCAATTAGCATCATGTTGAAAAAACTCAGTGCCCTTCAAACCCAACTGTTCAAGTCTAAGGCATGTTATTACTGTGTGAGTGCTGCACATCACTACAGAGCAATGTGCACCTCACAAGTGGCACGGACTGGCACTGACTTTTCTACAATGAGGTGTTATCGTGTTGATACATGTATCTAGCATAATATACTGTAATAGCAATGGCAGAACACAAATTGTTTTTCAAAGTGTACTCAGAACTCTCACACAGAATGATTTCATCCTTTATTACACACTCAATTACAGCTCTCGATCCATGACAACTATAGTGTACAGAATGACAGGTTTAATCAATCGGTGGGCGGCACTACAGACATTGCATTGTCTTTTTCTACGCATGCGCAGTGCAGTTTACAAAAAGCAACATCTGGTGGAGAGAAAGTTGTATTACACTCTCCGGCTTTTCCAGCGCTTCAATACGTTACGATGCAACTCAATACGCCATGGCACAGCGCGTCTAGCAGGGCGCGCTGCATAGTGTATGGAACAAAGATTTAGCAGGACACATCTGTATAAAAAAAATAAATATATATATATATATATATATATAATGTATATATAAATGGAAGGCAGATTGGCAGCACTCACGAATTCAATAAAGAGGGACAGTAGCCCAATATGCAGTTTCAACAATTCGGTTACTTAAACCATCGTCAGGAATACAAAATTCAGTAAAAACGCTTACCTTTATGCATTTACACACCACAGTATCTGTGCTCATCGGTCCCGGTGTCCTTCTGACGTCATTGACACACACCATTCAGTAGAAGTGACGTAACCGGCCGGGGACCTATTGTCAAGGTGACATACTAAACAAACCCTTCACCAATACAAAAAAAAGAAAGCATGAAAATAAATACACAGAGGCACGGTATATGAAATAGAACTTCCAGTAAGACTATGGCCCTCATTCAGAGCCGCTCGTTAGCGGCAGTACGCTCGTTCCGAGCGATGTTTGCACATCTGCGCATGCGTACGGATCGTTATACGCATGTGCGAACCAGTCAGTGCGGCCGAAAATCGTTTGTACGCTATATAGCGAGTGCCTGCTATTTTGAGTGACAGAATGAGGCGTATGTGGGTGGTAACAGGGGAAGGTGCTTGAAAATGGGGAGTGGAGATCCGAACGCAGGCGTGCTTAAAGGTCAAAACGGGCGTTTTATGGGTGTGTATATTTAAAACAGCAGCGTCAATGACCACGTCACTGGGTTATTTTAGAGCCAGAACTGCTCGCAAATTTGTGGTAGCAAACACCAACCACAAGAATAGCGAGCAGTTCATACGCTGGTCGATGTACTCGATTAATCTAATAAATAGCGGACATGACGTATGGTGCGAGCGGCCAGGGGGCGTTTTTAACAAATAAACGAGCGTATGTTTTGCTCGTTCGTTCAGACTTAGAGGTGTGAACAGACTGCAATGTGCGTACGGATCATTTGAATAGCCACCCCTTGTTTTTAAACGAACGACCGCAAATAGCGAACGGCTCTGAATGAGGGCCTATATCCACAGGTGAATTTCACATGTAGACCAATGAATCTAAGAAATCGCACCTTCAAAAGAGGCTTATAAACTGAGCTACAAGAAACATGTCAGGGAGAGATTCTCATTGATACCAAAAGATTGGACAGTATTTAGGCCCTCATTCAGAGCCGTACGCTCTGAATGAGGGCCGCCCTCCATGAAAATGGAGCGTCCTCCTGGACGCTCGTATAGCTGTGGGTCACCACCCACAGCCTATACGAGCGTGCAGTTTGATGGCCGCGATGGTCGTGACCATCGCGACCATCGAAACTGCGAGCCGGAGCCTGCGGTTGAGATTTTCAACCGCAAGCCCCGGAGTGATTTTGGCTCTATCAGAGCCAAAATCACTCCCACTGACATCACTAGTGATGTCAGTGGGCCGGCTTCTGACGGGAGGCGTTCCCGTGGGAACGCCCACGTCAGGGAGGCACGCCCCTGGCACGCCCACCAAAGGGGGCGTGCTGTCAAACAACATAGACAGCACGCCCCCTTTGATCAGACACAACGAGCGAAGGACTTTCTTTCGCTCGTCGCGTCTGGCGCATGCGCACGACGGAGCTCCCTCCGTCGTGCGCATGCTCAGTGCAGAACATCGACCCACTTGCGAGCGGACAGCCGCTCGCGAGTGGGTCTGAATCAGGGCCTTAGTTTGTATATCCACTGAGCTCCAGCTTTCAATAAAGCCTGTGCTTGATCTCCTCCTCTGGGATCCTCTGGGATAAAATGTATCATTTTATAGAGGATGGTGGCCAGGGTGTGTTTATTTTCTCTAAAATATCTGGCAATCAGCTGCTTGTTATCCTTGCCTTCCAGTGCCTGACTAATAGCAGAGCAATGGACAGTCATAAGCTCTTTGAATTGTCATATGGTCTTCCCTATATAGAGGAGACCACAGGGACAGCAGATATAATATACCCCAAACCTACTATTACATGAGAGAATATGCCAAATTTTAAACTTTTGCCCAGAGTGGGGATGAACAAAAGTGTCCCCTGTTTCTAAAAGTAATACAGCCTAAGCATTTAAAGTTACCCGGTTTCCTCGACAATAAATGTGTGGTAGATACCTGGGGATGTTGGGAGATGTCAATATGGACTAAATAACCACGCAGGTTCCATCCCCTCTTATAGCAAGGAACCAACTTAGAATCATGTAGTAATGGTAATTCATTATCTGAATTTATTACAGGCCAGAATTTTTTGGCTCAGCACACCATCATCTCCCCCCTGCATCAACTCTCAGCACATCATAACTCCCCCCCCACATTGTCTCTCAACACACAGACACACACTGACACAGATACACACAGACATATACACACTCTGACACATATACACACACGGCCATAGATACACACTGACACAGATAGACACACACTACCATAGATACACACTGACACATCTACACATACACACACACTAACACATATACTCACACACACCATGACACATATACACACACACTGATAATATACATACATACACACTGACATATATACATACACTGACACATATACACACACCATGACACATATACACACACACTGACACATATACATACACACAAACACTGACACATATATACACACTGACATACTCACTGATACATATACATACACTGACAAATATACACACACACATTGACACATTTATACACACACTGACATTTACACACACACCATGACACATATACACACACACACTGAAAGCCTATACAGACACACTTACACACACACTGAAAGCCTATACAGACACTTACACATACACTGAAAGCCTATACAGACACACTTACGCACACACTGAAAGCCTATACAGACACACTTACACATATACCCACACACACACCATGACACATATACACACACAGATAATATACATACATACACACTGACACATACTCACTGACACATATACATACACTGACACACACTGACACAAATACACACCATGACACATATACACACACCCCAATGCATATATACTCACACATATACATACACTGACACACACTGACAATATACACATACACACTGACACATACACACATACACCATTACACATATACACACACATACTGAAAGCCTATACAGACACACTTACACACACAAAGCCTATACAGATACACTTACACACACACTGAAAGCCTATACAGAGACACACACTTACACACACAAAGCCTATACAGACACATACTTACATAAAGCCTATACAGAGACACACTTACACACACTGAAAGCCTATACAGACACTTACAAACACACAAAGCCTATACAGACACATACTTACACACACTGAAAGCATATACAGACACTTACACACACACACACAAAGCCTATACAGAGACACACACGTACACACACACAAAGCCTATACAGAGACACACACTTACACACACATACAAAGCATATATAGAGACAAACACACTTACACACACATAGCCTATACAGAGACAAACACTTGCACACACACACAAAGCCTATACAGAGACACACACTTACACACACACACACAAAGCCTATACAGAGACACACTTACACACACACACACACACACACACACACACACACACAAAGCCTATACAGAGACACACTTACACACACTGAAAGCCTATACAGACACTTACACACGCACACACACACACACACACACACACACACACACACAAAGCCTATGCAGAGACACACACTTACACACACACAAATGCAGCCAGCAGCCCCCCACATAGAAAATGAACACCCACCCTCACCTCCCGCGGCAGCTTAGCCATTCAATACCCCCCCTGCGGCAACTGAGTTTAGCCATCCAATCTCCTGCCCCCCATGGCAGTTTAGCCACTAGCCCTCCCCCTTCCCCCAAGAACTTACAAGTAGTGAACACGGACAGCGGCGATGGAGAGCGCCGGGGAGGGAAGAATCACTCCACACCCGACGCAGACGGCAGCTCTGGTCCAGGACTTCAGCAGGTGAGGAGGAGGATAGAGCTGGTAGGAAGGCTGCCTAGGAGGGGCTGCAAGCCTCTGCTGCAGCTCCCCTACAGGCAGCCAAGCCAACAGCAGGCTAACAGGCACACTTGCCTGCTCATTAAAAAACAGACTCAGGACACAATAGTGGTGTGGGGGAGGGCATGCGGGCATGATGCCCTGGCCGGCGGCACCCACCTCTGCAGGGCTTGCACCGCTTGCCCTGCCTTAGTTACGCCACTGGAAACAGGGGACAC
This sequence comes from Taudactylus pleione, assembly GCA_031769625.1. NCBI lineage: Eukaryota > Metazoa > Chordata > Amphibia > Anura > Myobatrachidae > Taudactylus > Taudactylus pleione. Next base: position 5,648,817 of record JAUIMM010000054.1, read on the forward strand.
TTTTGTTCATCCCCACTCTGGGCAAAAGTTTAAAATCAGGTATATTCTCTCATGTAATAGTAGGTTTGTGGTATATTATATCCACTGTCCCTGTGGTCTCCTCTATATAGGGAAGACAATACGACAATTCAAAGAGCTGATGGCTTTCCATTGCTCTGCTATTAGGCAGGCACTGGAGGGCAAGGATAATGAGCAGCTGGTTGCCAGGCATTTTAGAGAATATAAACACACCCTGGCCACCATCCGCTATAAAATGATACATTTTATCCCAGAGGAGGAGGTTGAGCACAGGCTTTATTGAAAGCTGAAGCTTGGTGGATATACAAACTAAATACTGTCCAACCTTATGGTCTCAATGAGAATCTCCCCCTGCCATGTTTCTTGTAGCTCAGTTTATAAGCCTCTTTTGAAGGTGCGATTTCTTAAATTCATTGGTCTACATGTGAATTCTGATGTGCACAGATGTCTCTGATTTAAACTTCAGCTGTGGATATAGTCTTACTGTAATTTCTATTCATATACCGTGCCTCTGTTTATTGATTTTCATGCTTTGTTTTTTTTTGGCATTGGTGAGGGTTTTGTTTAGTATGTCACATTGACAACAAGTCCCCTGCCGGCTACGATACTTCCGCAGAATTGTGCATGTTGATGACATCAGAAGGACCCCAAGGCCCGACAAGAACAGACACTGTGGTGTGTAAATGAATACAGGTAAGAGATTTTACTGAATTTTGTATACCTGCTGAAGATTTAAATAAGCGAATAGTTGAAACTGCATATTGGGCTACTGTCCTTCTTTATTGAATCCGTGAGTGCCACCAATCTGCATACCATTTGTCTAATACACAGTGCCGAACCTCTGTGGATATATTATATATATATATATATATTATATATATTGTGATATAGTCGGGATAGGGGTCCCTCTCCAGGGGTAGATGGACACCGCCTTACACACAGCAGTCAGGTAACAGCACACCAGTCCAGGGTTTTCATGCAGGCTGGTCAGAACCAGTTTTTATTGTGCAATATAAAGCACTAAATAAGCAAAACATAAAAATAAATCCTAGCCCATCTGGGAACTAACTAGACAGGTCATTCCCTCCCTACAAGTGGCAGGGCCTACTGCCTTACCACAAACACAAACACAGTACTTTCAAATATCACAGTGTCTCTGAACAAACCTCAGTGTCTGTTCTCCCCAGGGTATGTGAGACACTGAAACAAAACCTAACACAGCTTATCTGAGCCACTTCCAGGTGCAACTATTAATCAGCCTGCTCTCAGACTGAAAGATCCAACACCTGGAATGGCCTGTGGATGGAGCCCTCCCTTCTCTTTTCACATCCACACCCCTAGGACCCATTATCCGGCTTTTACCAAAAGCCGACACTTCATCACATTGCATAGGTTCAGAGGTAAGTAAACAATTAGCAGAAATATGGCCCAAATCACCACATCAGAAACATTGAATCATACTATTATCAACTCTGTTATGGGTAGGAACCTTCCTGGCCTGGCTGGCCTATCTCCAGGTTCCAAACCCTCAGTCTTAAGTACATTCCACCACCCAGCATCCTTCTCCCCTGGAACAGTCTTACCAGTGATCACGGGAGATCGCCGTTGCGGAATCGGGGCTCGGTGAGGCCACTCAGCAGTTCCTCAGCTGCCATATACCTCTCCACCAGTTCAACCAACTGGTCTGCCGTGTTAGGGTCTGCATGGCTCATCCACTTGCGCAGAGTTGCAGGTAGAGACCACAGATACCGATCCATAACTACCATTTCCACGATCTGTGGTCTCGTTAGAGTCTCTGGCTGCAGCCATTTTGTGGTAGATGGACGAGGTCATGCATTTGTGAGCGTGGAGACTTTTCTGTTCGGAACTCCCAGTGGTGGACTCGTTGGGCGCGAACAAACACTGTGACTCCCAATCGAGTTAAGATTTCCTGTTTCAATTTAACATAGGGCCTGATTCAGAGCCGTTCGCTATTTGCGGTCGTTCGTTCAAAAACAAGGGGTGGCTATTCAAATGATCCGTTCGCAAATTGCAGTCTGTTCACACCTCTAAGTCTGAACGAGCGAGCAAAACATACGCTCGTTTATTTGTTAAAAACGCCCCCTGGCCGCTCGCACCATACGTCATGTCCGCTATTTATTAGATTAATCGAGTACATCGACCAGCGTATGAACTGCTCGCTATTCTTGTGGTTGGTTTTTGCTACCACAATCTTGCGAGCAGTTCTGGCTATAAAATAACCCAGTGACGTGGTCAATGACGCTGCTGTATTAATTATGCACACCCATAAAACGCCCGTTTTGACCTTTAAGCACGCCTGCGTTCTGATCTCCACTCCCCGTTTTCAAGCACCTTCCCCTGTTACCACCCACATACGCCTCATTCTGTCACTCAAAATAGCAGGCATTCGCTATATTGCGAGCACATGAATTTCGGCCGCACTGACTGGTTCGCGCATGCGTATAACGATCCGTACGCATGCGCAGATGTGCGAACATCGCTCGGAACGAGCGTACTGCCGCTAGCGAGTGGCTCTGAATGAGGGCCATAGTCTTTCACATCAGTCAGGCACAAGTCATAGTAGGCTTTCTGTGGTTCTCCAGACAGGAAGGGGGTCACAAGACTTTCCCACTGCTCTTTTGGCTAATTCTCTCTTTCTGTGGTTCTTTCAAAGGCCGTAAGATACGCTTCCACGTCATCATTCTGGGTCATCTTTTGCAGAAAGTGACTGGCCCGTATGGTGTGAGTGTGAGTTGGAAGAGCAGGGGAAGCATCTCCAGACCGGACTACTAGCTGTTGTACCACCTCTCTTAAGGCCTGGCGCATGTGCACTGCCCGGCCATCGACCCGCTTGCGAGCAGGTCTGAATCAGGCCCAGAGTGCGCTCCACAAGATACACCACATTGGTAGTCTGACAGGTTATGAAATCCTTTATGATGTTTTCCTTCTCCTTAACAACAAAACTTGTGGTTTTTGAGTTTGCACTTCCCACTAGTTTCAACATATTGCACATTCCAAGCAGTGAAAACCTCTGCTTCTTATTGTATTCAAAGTTTTAGGGGGTCGATTCAATTGTTTGTTTGATTCTGTGGCCGTCAGTGCTGGATTCCTGAGGAGGCGTGCAGAAATGTGTAAAAAGTCCATTTTTTGGGTACCCTAACTAGGAGCCGTATTCAATTTGAGCCGAGCCGCGCTACTTTTTCGCGGCCCGGACTTTCTGCCTACTTCGCCTGTTTTTGTAGGTGGAAAAGTATCGCGCGCATGCACGCTTTACCCCGTATTCAATTTGAAAGTACGCTAAAACGGGACCTGGCGAAACTTGAACAGGCGGAAAGTACTGTCAGATTTGGGGAAATCAGCCTGACACCCCCCAAATGATGCTCTGACATGGGGGTTCCCTATTGTACCCCCCGATTTGGCTCGCTGAAGGTATTTGGTATTTTTGCAGAAAATAACTTCTCCCATCAAATTTGGGTACTTGAAAATGGGGGTCAGCATATTTAAAATATGCTAAAGTGAAGTTGAATAAATCGTGAAAAATCCACCTGCTGCAAGCACCTGCAATCAAAAAAACACTTGGGGCATACTTGGGTACCCCCCAGAGTCAAGTTTGCTAGTTTTTAACTTTGTCCCCCAACATTTTTTTTTTCGCCCCCAAAATATAAGTGATTTTTTTGGGTGTTCTTAAGTGTTTTTTTTTTTTTTAATTTTGATGCAGTTTACCTTTGTGGGACTGCCTGAAGGCTGCACGGGGGTTCTCGCAATGTTGCACCCCAAAACCCCAATTCTCCACTTTTTTCTGTCTGCTATTTATAGGCAAAACTTTTTCGCTTATTACATTGCATTGACTTTCTGCCTAGGCTGAAAGTCTTTCAAATTGAATACGGGGTAAAAGCAAAACAGGCGAAAATGAAGTAATCGGCGAGAAAGTATCGCGGATCTGGACTTTTCGCCTCAAATTGAATACGGGCCTAGGACTTTAGATGGGTTTACTGGGCGTGGCAATCGTGATAATTATTGCGGCGCCTAAAACACTTGAACTGCCCCCTAAAAGTCCAATGCTAACCATTACACCAACCATGCCTACCTTTAGATAATAGATTCTTGATTGTACTCTTTTGAGTCAGTATCTGATAAAATTGGTTAGTGCTCTGTAATCATAATTTAGGCGGCTGTTCATTCAGCTCTATAAATGTACTTCTGATATAAGAGTTATATTAGTTTTTCCCAATTTGTATAGGTTGCATTAAGTATTATACCCAACTATTTTATAGTTTACTGATCAATTGGCAGTAATGGTTACGTAGGTGATTAGATTTGTCATAACTCCAGGAATTATGTTTTGATGTTTTTTGTTGTCATGGTTATGAGTCATGAGCTCCGTGGTTATTTGATGACAGCACTGCCCAGCATCTAGGGTGCACTATCCAAATGTCTGTACACACTGTGGTGATGTCTCTATATAAAGCAGGCTGTCTTTTGTATATATTATCCCTAGTGAAATTTTGGGATAAATGTTGGAATTACTTTTCTGTATTTACAAGTCCCTGAGTGTCATCCATCTTACCTACACTATTATACTGCCTAGAAAAGGCACCTGGGCACCACATGAAGTATTTAACTTGTGAGTGTTTCCCAACTCTCACTAAGGGCATTTTATATATAATTAATTAACCCATTGTTACGAGTTCAGGAGGGATTAGATTCTGAACTGTGCAGAGCGGAGGAATATGTAAAGAGCTGGGTCGGGGGTACCCCTTGTAGATTGCAGTAGAGAAAGTCACGCACCAGCCTTGGGGGCTGGTATGCTTGGCTAGTCGGGGATCGAGGGTTGTGTGGTTAGATGCGGCCTTTGGGCAATAGAACACGATGCGGCCTTTGGGCCGTGTAGCAGCCTTGACAGGCTGTGGCCTTTGGGCCGTAGAACATGATGAGGCCTTTGGGCCGTGTAGCAGCCTTGGCAGGCTGTGGCCTTTGGGCCGTAGATCACGATGCGGCCTTTGGGCCGTGTAGCAGCCTTTACAGGCTGTGGCCTTTGGGCCGTAGAACATGATGCGGCCTTTGGGCCACGTAGCAGCCTTTACAGGCTGTGGCCTTTGGGCCGTAGAACACGATGTGGCCTTTGGCCTGTGTAACAGCCTTGACAGGCTGTGGCTTTTGGGCCGTAGAACACATTGCGGCCTTTGGGCCATGTAGCAGCCTTGGCAGGCTGTGGCCTTTGGGCCGTATATCCAGGTGTGGCCTTTGGGCCGTGTAGCAGCCTTGGCAGGCTGTGATGGTCTGGAACGTGTCCTGTGCCAACGGGTTGGCACAGGCGGTGCTACGCGGGATTGTGTCCTGGGCTGCTGGGTTGACACTAGCGGGGATACGCTTGATTGCGTACTTGCGTACTTAGGATGCTGGATTGCGACCTGTGCCTCCGGTTTGGCAAAAATACTAGGACGCTGGAATGCGACCTGTGCCAGCAAGTTGACACAGGCGGTGGTAAGCAAGATTGCGTCCGATGCTGCCGAGTTGACACAAGCAGGCTGTACGCTGGAATGCGACCTGTGCTTGCGGGTTGATACAAGCAGCTGCACGCTGGGATGCGGCCTGTGCCACCGGGTTGACACAAGCAGCTGCACGCTGAGATGCTGTAGCAGCCGCTCTCCGGAGATGTACAGGAACAGACTGGAGCTAGGCTGAGAAGCCATACACGAGTGGAGCAACAAAACAAAAGTGGCACAGGAGTGCTGACCATGCAGCTGAGACGAGCGCTAATGGGAAACGCTATAACCGGCGAGGCGGCAAAAGTCCAGATGATACAAATAGGTGAGGGAGTCAATCAGCAGCATCTGAAACCATGGGTCACTCCCTGTGGTGTCCAGAGCACCTAGCAACCACTGGAATGGAATCCTGTGCATTGCCAGTCAGTGGAAGCCCAGAGCCTGAAGGAGTCAAGCCGCTGCCACGGCATGTGACACCCATCCCTCATCCTTAACGCTACCACTCACTGGAGACCAAAATAAATAATACACATTCCTTTTAACCCCCACCAACCTGTTAAGTGTGCATGCCATGGCACAGTAATTGGGCCAAATTCAATTCAATGCAATGAAGAATAGCCGCGGGAGGGAATTCACACAGCTATTCAATACACCGCGCTGTGTGCCTGTTGGGAATTGGTTAAGTCAGAGAATGCCAGTTCTCGCGACTTAACCTGGGTGTTTAGGCACGAGATCCGGCAGTCTCCGTCTAAAGTGCCGGCAGTGCGGCTGTTAGCGCCGCGCTCAGCTGGCAAAGATCTTGAATTCAGCCCATTGTGTCAGTGTGTGGGGTCAAAATGACTCAGTCTCAGTCTCTGTGTGGTGTAGGCAGGAGTGCTGAACATGGGTCCTCTGATGTAGAAGAACTGGAAAAGAATGGGCCAAGAAATAACAGGAGGGGAAGGGACAAATGCTTGGCTGCCTTATAAGATATCAGCATAGCCATGCAACATGACAGACCGTCTAAGTGACGAAGCTCGGGATGGAGTAAATTTCTCTTTCCTGTATGGCTAATCACTGCCTTTATTATAGTCACATGGGGAGTTCAGTCTATGTGAAATGTTACTAATGAAATGGGATCCCTTATAGCAAGGGTAAAGATAATGTTGTTCAGTGACATTGTACACAACATGTGCTAACATGTGAGCTAACCAGGCATAAGTAGCAGATACAGCTTTATAGGCAATAGTAAAGACATGCAAACATGTTTAGCTTAAAACCAGCTCAATCCTGAGAATAAACCATTAATAAGTGGATAGAGTAGGACCTCTTGAAATTATACTAACAGGGGTATTCAATATGGAGCGAAAAGTCCGTTTTTGCGATGTTTTCGCACCAATGACATCATTTTCGGCGGTTTTGGTTTTACACCGTATTCAATTTCAAAGACTTTTCACAGGTTCGAAAAGTCTTTGAAAAAAAACGGGGATAACTTTTCACCACTGAATATGTGGCGAAAAAAAGTGCAGAATTGGGGTTTAGGGGTGCAGGCTTAAAAAAAATAGCCTACACCCCTGGTAATGACATTTTAAAAATAACTGTGTCAAAAAAAGTTTTTAAAAAAAATAGGGATACCCCAAAAAATTAATTTAAAAATTGGGGTGAAAAAAAAATATTGGGAAAAAAAGTGTTTAAAAATAGGGAAATAGGTTCAGGGCTATTCTGCAAGTATGCGGCAGGTGTTTTTTAGAATAGGCTATTAGCGGCAGGTGCATAGTTGCAGAATTTTTAAAAACTTACTTTAGGGACATAAAAAATATGCTAGTACCCATTTTCATGTACCCCAAATTTGATGGGACCACTTAAAAAAATGAAAAAAAAAAATCTAAGTGCTCTTCTGCAACACTTCTTGTCGGGAAAAAACACCTGCTGCGGCTATTTAAATCCCTGACTTTCATTTGCAGGCTAAAACGGGGGTACCCATAGTGATCCGCCATGTTTTTACAACTTTAGGGGGGTCCTACAATTTATTCCAGGAAAATCTCAGAGGTGGAGCGAAAAGTCCAGCACGGACTTTTCGCTCCCATATTGAATACCCCTCTATGTGTATAAGAGCACCCTTATTTTAAGATGTTATATACAGAGCCGTCACCAGGTCTGGTTTGGCTTGGCTGCCCCCAAAGTCTGCACTGTCAGCTCCTCTTATATGACAGGAGCCGGGTGTTGCAGTAGAATGTTACACTGCAGCACTCAGCTCCTGTCACTGCACAGGAGCTGACATAGATGGGATCAGTATGATTTACCACCGGCCGCCCGACAGCGGAAGCCCGGCAGGGGGTGAAGATCCCGAAGCTACAAAAGGTAGTATTAACTAACCTTTTTTTTACCCCCTAACCCTAACCCTCCTTTAGGGGTGCCTAACCGTAACCACCCCAACTGCCTAACCCTAACCCCCCTCTAAGTGCCTAAACCTAACCCATCCTTCCCCGCAGCCTAACCCTAAGTCTTCCAGGGGGGTGCCTAACCCTAAACTCCCCTCGGGGGTGCATGACCTTAACCCCCACCTCCCCTAGCCTAACCCTAACCTCCCCGGGGGGTGCCTAACCCTAAGTCCCCCCAGGGAGCCCCTAACCCCCTCCCCGCACTGCTTTCCATGCTCGGCGCCCGGCTTACCTTCGATCGGTAAACCTGGTGTCGGGCTCCCAGCGTAGGTCTAATGACAGGCGTAGGGATTTTGACGCCTGTCATTTGCACCTTGCCGGGATTTGACAGTTGGAAAGCTGGCGGTTGGCATTGCGACCGGCGTCTTCCTGACTGCATCCCGACACAGATATCCAGTACAGATACTTCCCTACCTGCTGGCTGGACACAGATAGCCCATCGAGATACTGCCCCATTTACCCCTCATGACACCACAGGTTATATAAGAAAATAAGATACAGCGGAACATATTGCTGTTTCAATTAAGTTTAATCACCCACCCCTAATTAAAGCCCAATATAAAAGTAAAAAAAAAAAGAATCACCCACCCTAAATTGCACTCCATATTAAATATGAAAAACTATATTCTAAGATATAAGCAAACAGGTCTTCAGTTTTCATTTCTTTTACTTCAGCCTGGAATTAAAAATCAAGATAAAATGTTACAATTAAAACAGAATTTAAAAACATGTAATGTAAGCTGACATACATTAGCTATCTATGTAACACTACGTCACTGTGCAGTAAAACGTATATAGCAGTGGGATGGTTTCTCAGGGAATGCAGAGCATTGTGAGACTCTTTCAGCAGAAAATTGTTCATTAATAAATTTGCATGCTATTTAATGTAAGGGCCGTTTGCAGATAGGTGAACCTAATATTTTAAACATGGGTGCTAATACCTATCCCTTTTACCAAACAGAGGGCCTGATTCTGACCCAGTTGCAAGCGCTGTGCACTCGCAACCAGGTCGATGGTGGGGCAGTGCGCATGCGCACGACGGAGCCGGCTCTGTTGTGCGCATGCGCGAGACCCGGATAGCGACGGGCAATCCATCGCTCCGGGTCTCGTACCAAAGGAGGCATGCTGTCGATGTTGAGTGACAGCACGCCCCCTTTGGTGGGCGGGCCGGTTGAGTGGCTGCCCTTGTGAACGCCTCCGTTTGGGGCCGGCCCCACTGACATCACGAGTGTTGTCAGTGGGAGAGATTTCAGCTCTGTTAGAGCCGAAATCTCTCTGGGGCTTGCGGCAACAAGACCCTACCACAAGGGTCTCGTCGCAAGCCCGATGGTCGCGATGGCCAGAGTCCCAACATCCAGGCAAATGACAGCAGATAGTGAACCTAAATGAGCAGATATGAGATTGGTGGGCATTCCAGATTTTTGGTGACTCCCTGCTTACTCAGGACTTCTATCCTCACTGGAAGGAGAGTTGTGTGGTATGCACAAGGGTGCCAAGGAGGTGGGCACTACTTAACCGGGCTGGATGGAGGAGCCCAGCTGGGCCAGGTCAGTGATCATTGGAGTATGCACTGTATAGCCATCAGATATCTTGGCTGTGCACTGCATAGCCAACAGATATCTGGGGTGTGACCTGTATAGCCACCAGAGATCTGGAGTATGCACTGTATAGCCACCAGGAGATCTTGGGTGTGCACTGTATAGCCATCAGATATCTGGGGTGTGCACTGTATAGCCACCAGAGATCTGGGGTGTGCACTGTATAGCCACCAGAGATCTGGAGAATGCACTGTATAGCCATCAGATATCTGAGGTGTGCACTGTATAACCACTAGAGATCTGAGGTGTGCACTGTATAGCCACCAGAGATCTGGGGTGTGTACTGTATAGCCACCAGAGATCTGGGATCTACACTGTATAGCCACCAGATATCTGGGGTGTGCACTGAATAGCCACCAGAGGTCTGGAGTATTCACTGTATAGCCACCAGAGATCTGGGGTGTGCACTGTATAGCCACTAGAGATCTGGAATCTGCACTATATAGCCCCCAGATATCTGAGGTGTACACTGTATAGCCACTAGAGATCTGGTATTTGCACTGTATAGCCATCAGATATCTGGGGTGTGCACTGTATAGCCACCAGAGATCTGGGGTGTGCGCTGTATAGCCACCAGATGTCTGGGATCTACACTGTATAGCCATCAGATATCTGGGGTGTGCACTGTCTAGCCACCAGAGATCTGGTATTGGCACTGTATAGCCACCAGAGATCTGGGGTGTGCACTGTATAGCCATCAGATATCTGGGATGTGTACTGTATAGCCACCCAGCTCCCGGCAACCTCTCGGCCCACCCGCAGTTCCACAATAAACCCTGGCAGCAGGGGGGACCCATGCCGCAATTTGCACTGAATTGCATCATCGTGGCCCCGCCCCGTTTCACATTGCCGTTAATCGCGACACGCCCCCACAATGAAAGACCGACAACTCCATCCTGGAAGGAGCGAGCTGATAGTCGGTAAGTATGGGTTGGCTGCCATTTTACATCCAACTCAGAATCCGGTCCACTTTGTGATACACTATATGCTGGACAATTACGGGGTTGTATAATAACTAGTGTGCTATACTGCATGTAGTTCGGTGAAACATAATTAAATGCTGGACAATTACATTATTATATTATTCAGAGAATCGGCCATCTTAGCTGTAATATGATTTACTAGCCCTCCCTGGCCATCATACCATTATGTATGGTACCATACATATAACATAACACACCTGTAGCCATATTATGGTGTTTGGGATATGCTTATTCCAACAGGTTTGTATTTCCAAGCATAGGAGTCATTGTGAGTATTACATCTGTTAGATTTGGTAACACAGGAATCACTCCGTGCATTTCCCCTTCACTGAAGACAGGATAAATTGGCCTGTGTGTCCCCCTTTACAAAACATAACAAATTGAACCATATTTCAGCTGATACACTGATCATTAAAAGTACCCTGCATGTAACTCCTACCAATCAGAACCAGTTTCTATGTACATATGAATTGTGCACTTGCCCATATCCCTCTTACCTTTTGCCTCCTCATTTCAGCTACAAGCTCCTCCATGATGTCTATTTTTGCCTGTGAAGGGGATATATAAAACAGAATAGATGAGTATCTAAAGTAACAGCTACATACTGATTCTTATACAAGAAAGTACAAATGTTCTATTTATTGTTTTGTAGTAAACTGTCACATTATATTATGTTGTGAGGTTTGTATGCAATCATCAGAGATGAACAGATGGCGAATTTTACGTGGATCGTGCGATTGATTGCTAATGTACCTGCATGAACGCCATACTGCGCACGTGCACCAATTGCATTGTGATCACGAATGCACAGAGGTACCACTCGCAAAGTGAGTGACAGGTAGGCAGCATTTGGGGGTGGTACGGAAGGGGGTGGTTAAAAAAACGCAGGTCTGTCTGATCGTTTAAACGCTGTTTCGTGGGCGTGCATAAATTGGTCATTGCGTTGTCCTGAGCAGCATGAGACCTCTCTGCATGTCAGGAGAGCTGCAGTGTTTGTGGCTGGTCAGACTTGCCTTACATGCTGCGTGACTGCCTGCTGTGCTTTGTTGGTACTTATGTCTACGCTGTTGTGCATCGTCATATGGGTACGAGAAGGCAGCAGTGGGCGTCCTTATGCTCAGGTAAGCTTTGGAAGGCATTAGCATATTTTAGCAACTGCGATCCATGAGAGTATGCAGTTGTGTTGGCATTAGGGGTGAGCGGGTTCGGATTTCTGAAATCCGAACCCCCCCGAGCCCCCCCGATCCGAGGCCGATCCGAGTCAGGCTCGAGTTTTCCCGCCTGACTCGGATCTGAAATCGAGGCAAAACGTCATCATCCCGCCTTCCGGGTCTCGCGGGTTTTGGATCATATATAAGGTACCCGCGTCGGCGCCATTTTCTCACTCGGCTGTGGACAGTGAAGAGGGAGGGTGGGAGTTAGGGCTGGCTGGGCTGTGTAGTGTAGTGTAGTGTAGTGTTGTAGTGTAGTGCAGTGTAGTGTTGTGCTGTGCTGTGCTGCGCTGTGCTGCTGTTGTCCATAGGGGCTGTGTCCACTACTTCAAAGTCCATAGGGGCTGGGTGGACTGTGTTGTGCAGTCAGTTGTCCATAGGGGCTGTGTCCACTCCAAAGTCCTGTGCAGTGTCCCAGTCCTAAAGGGGTGCTGTAGTGTTGTCCAGGGGGTGCTCTGTCCGTCAGGGGTGCTCCCCCCAAGTGCTAAAAAAAATTATATTTTTTCTGTGTTTGTTTATTGTGTGCACTGTGGCTGCACGTGCATCAACAAAGGAGCAGCGCCAAGCATGCGCCTGTGTCCCATAAGTAAAAGGCCGGCTGGCTTGTCCATTAAAGGGTGCTGTAACCCCCAAAGGGCACTCCAAACAAAATAAAAAAATATATTTTTTTGTGTTTGTGAATTGTGTGCGCAGTAGCCGCACGTGCATCAACAAAGTAGTGCCAAGCATGCGCCTGTGTCCCATAAGTAAAGAGCCGGCTGGATTGACCGCTAAAGGGTGCTGTAACCCCCAAAGGGCACTCCAAACAAAATAAAAAAATATATTTTTTTGTTTGTGAATTGTGTGCGCAGTAGCCGCACGTGCATCAACAAAGTAGTGCCAAGCGTGCGCCTGTGTCATGAGTAATGGGCCGGCTGGATTGACCGCTAAAGGGTGCTGTAACCCCCAAAGTACACTCCAAACAAAATAAAAAAATATTTTCTGTGTTTGTGAATTGTGTGCACTGTGGCTGCACGTGCATCAACACAGGAGCAGCGCCAAGCGTGCACCTGTGTCCCATAAGTAAAGGGCCGGCTGGCTCATTTCTTAAAGTGTGGTGTAACCCACAAAGTGCACTAGTCTCCAACAAAAATAAAAAAATATTTTTTGTGTTTGCGTGTGCCTTAGCCGCAATATAACATAAATGGAGGACCAAACTTTCTCCGATAAAAATAAAATAGGCAAAGATCAAGAACCACTTCCTCCTAGTGCTGAAGCTGCTGCCACTAGTCATGACATAGACGATAACATGCCATCAACGTCATCTGCCAAGGCCGATGCCCAATGTCATAATAGAGGGCACATACCATCCCAAATGACAAAGTTCAGGAAAATGACCTTGAAAAAAACATTTAAATCATCTGAAGAGAAACGTAAACTTGCCAATATGCCATTTACGACACGGAGTGGCAAGGAATGGCTAAGGTCTTTCCCTATGTTCATGACTAGTGGTTCAGCTTCACATGATGATGGAAGCCCTCCTCCCACTAAAAAAATCAAACGAGTTAAGCTGGCAAAAGCACAGCGAAGAACTGTGCGTTCTAAGAAGATATCACAAATCCCCAAGGAGAGTCCAAGTGTGGTGGTGGTTGCGATGCCTGACCTTCCCAGCACTGGACGGGAAGTGGTGGCTCTTTCCACCATTTGCATGCCCCCTGCAATTGTTGAAAGGAGCACCCACAGTCCACTTGCTGATATGCAAATTGAAGATGTCACTGTTGAAGTACAATAGGATGAGGATACTGGTGTAGCTGGTGCTGAGGAGGAAGTTGGCGAGGAGGATTCTGATGGTGATGTGGTTTGTTTAAATCAGGCTCCGGGGAGACAGTTGTTGTCCGTGGGATGAAAAAGCCCATCACGGTCATGCCTGGGCAGAAGACCAAACATTCCACCTCTTTGGTCTGGCAATATTTCTATCCAAATCCGGACAACAACTGTCTTACCATATGTACCATATGTAAAGTTGGAATAAGTAGGGGTAGGGACGTTAACCACCTAGGAACATCCTCCCTTATACGGCACCTGCAGCGCGTTCATAAAAAGTTACTGTCAAGTTCAGAAACTTTGGCTAAGACCGTAAGCAATCCAGGGACACCTAAATCCCGTTGTCCTGTTGTATCCAAGCGCCTGCAAACCACACCGTCAACTCCCTCCTCGTCAATTTCCTCCTTAGTCAGGATCGGAAGTAGTCCTGCAGGCCATGTCACTGGCATGACTGACTCTCCTATCCGGGATTCCTCCGGAGGATCCTGCATTGCTACGCCTACTGCTGCCGCTGCTGCTGTTGCTGCTGCTGGGAGTCGTTCATCATCCCAGAGAGGAAGTAGGAACACCACTACTTTTACTAAACAATTGACCCTCCAACAGTCCTTAGCGAGGAGGATGAAGTACGACAGCAGTCATCCTGAAGCAAAACATATAACTGAGGCCTTGACTGCTATGTTGGTGTTAGACGTGCATCCGGTATCCACCATTAGTGCAGTGGGATTTAGACAGTTGATGGAGGTAGTGTGTCCCCGGTTCCAAATCTCGTCTAGATTCCACTTCACTAGGCAGGCGATATCGAGACTGTACAGAAACGTCAGAAAAAGTGTCCTCAGTGTCCTGAAAAATGCCGTTGTACCCAATGTCCACTTAACCACCGACATGTGGACAAGTGGAACAGGGCAGACTAAGGACTATATGACTGTGACAGCCCACTGGGTAGATGTATCACCTTACGCAGCAACAGCAGCAGCGTCACCAGTAGCAGCATCTCAGAAATGCCAGCTCGTTCCAAGGCAGGCTACGCTGTGTATCACTGGTTTCAGTAAGAGGCACACCGCCGACAACCTCTTAGAGAAACTGAGGGAAATCATCGCCCAGTGGCTTACCCCACTTAGACTCTCTTGGGGATTTGTGATATCTGACAACGCCACCAATATTGTGCGGGCAATACATCTGGGCAAATTCCAGCACGTCCCATGTTTTGCTCACACAATAAACTTGGTGGTGCAGAATTTTCTGAAAAGTGACAGGGGCGTGCAGGAGACGCTTTGGGTAGCCCAAAAAATTTCTGGCCACTTTCGCCATTCAGCGACTGCGTGCCGAAGACTGGAGCACCAGCAAACACTCTTGAACCTGCCCTGCCATCACCTGAAGCAAGAGGTTGTGACGCGGTGGAACTCAACCCTCTATATGCTTCAGAGGATGGAGGAGCAGCAAAAGGCCATTCAAGCCAATACATCCACCTATGACATAGGCAAAGGAGGGGGTATGCACCTGACTCAAGCACAGTGGAGAATGATTTCCGTGTTGTGCAAGGTTCTCCAGCCCTTCGAACTTGCCACACGTGAAGTCAGTTCAGACACTGCCAGCTTGAGTCAGGTCATTCCCCTCATCAGGCTTTTGCAGAAGCAGCTGGAGAAAGTGAAGGAGGAGCTAAGATGGAGCAATTCAGCTCGGCATGTGGGACTTGTGGATGAAGCCCTTCATTTGCTTTGCCAGGATTCCAGGATGGTCAATCTGTTGAAATCAGACCACTACATTATGGCCTCCGTGCTCGATCCTAGGTTTAAAGCCCATGTGGTGTCTCTCTTTCCGGCCGACACAAGCCTGCAGAGGTGCAAAGACCTGCTGGTGAACACACTGTCAGCTGTAGCCGAACGTGACACGTCAACAGCTCCTTCATTTTCTCCCGCAAATGGGGCTGCCAGGAAAAAACTTAGGTATCCTAAGCAACCCACTGGCGGTGATGCAGGGCAGGCAGGACCAAGTTTGGACATCTGGTCCGGACTGAAGGACCTGGCAACAATTTCTGACATGTCTACTGTCACTACATATGATACTGTCACCATTGACAGAATGGTGGAGGATTACATCGGTGACAGCATCCAAGTAGGCATGTCAGACAGTCCATACCTGTACTGGCAGGAAAAAGAGGCAATTTGGAGGCCCCTGTACAAACTGGCTCTATTTTACCTGAGTTGCCCTCCCTCCAGTGTGTACTCCGAAAGAGTGTTTAGTGCAGCCGGGAACCTTGTCAGCGAAAGGCGTAGGAGGTTGCTTCCACAAAATGTGGAGAAGATGATGTTCATAAAAATGAATTACCAACTCTTCTAGGGAGACCAGCCTCCAGAACGCACAGAGGGACCTGTGGTGGTGGATTCCAGTGGGGACGAGTTAATACTCTGTGAGGATGAGGATGTACACAACACTGAAGAGGGTGAGGAATCGGTGGATGAGGAGGATGAGGATGACATCTTGCCTCCGTAGAGCCAGTTTGTGCAGGGACAGATTAATTGCCAGCTTGTTTTGTGGGGGCCCAAACGAACCAATTATTTCAGCCACAGTTGTGTGGCAGACCCTGGCGCTGAAATGATTGCTTTGTTACAGTGTGCATGTCCTGTTTATACAACATAAGGGTGGGTGGGAGGGCCCAGGGACAATTCCATCTTGCACCTCTTTTTTTTCTTTGCATTATGTACAGTTTGGGGCCTAGTTTTTCAAACTGCCATCCTGTCTGCCACTGCAGTATCACTCCTAGATGGGTCACGTGTTTGTGCCGCCCACTCGTGTCGCTTAGCATAGTCATCCAGCTACCTCAGTGCAACCTTTTGGACATAAAAACACTATTGTGAGGTGTGAGGTGTTCAGAATAGACTGGAAATTAGTGGAAATTAAGGTTATTGAGGTTAATAATAGCATAGGAGCAGAAAAAAAAAAATACAGATCCAAAACACAAAACCCAGAAACCAAAACACGGAAGGGTGGTTTTGGCAAAACCAATCCAGATCCAAAACACGAAGAAAGATCCAGATCCAAAACCAAAACACAAAACACGAAAAGTGGCAGGTGCACACCCCTAGTTGGCATTACCATCCGCCTCTGAATCAGGCCCTTAGTTTGGACATGTGCGAAGATAGAACAACCTGCCGATCAGTCAGATCATCAGGAGATAAATTTGCTGCTCTTGTGGGAAGCAGTGACATGCCCACTTATGTGATTATGTTAGTGGGGGCATATGACAGGGACAGGGCCTGTATGTGTGGTAAGTCAAACAGGGAAAACACAGAGATAACAGGGGTGCCAATAGTTCTCAGATTATCCACAGTACTATAGGATGGGAAGGTATGTAACTGTAAAACCACCTACAATGTTATCTGGGACTCATTTCCTGCATATAAGGTACCAGCGCAGCCTCATTAGGAATATAATATTCCTGTCCTTGCCCATAAACCATGGTATTGCAGAAAGGCCTCTGAACAATGACATGGATAACATAATAAATTATGTTTCTTTATGGCATGACCTGATAGTCTCCATGAGTTTTGAAGCAACCTGATGACCCATTAGTAGAAATTTCTATAAATGATCTACAAAATGGGAGAATATCACACCTAACTTGCAGACACAGCTCCAAACACCAGACAGTATGTGAGCAGACTATATAAGTGCTCCAGTGTCAAATCAAAGTGATTTGCTGCTTTCATACAAAGTGTGTCATAAATAAAGTCTAGTGGAGGCATACATTTTGTCAACTGAACTTATATTCAGGAAAACTTAGTCTATCAAGTTAGAACAAGGACCTCATAACCCCCCCTTGTGCTACAGATGAAGATATAACACTATCAGAGGGATACAGCTCAGTTCCCGGTGATAGCACAGAACATCAATAATTGGGTCTGCGGTTAGGGGCAGCCCCCTGGGGTTGTCATGGGCGGGATTTTCCCCTGGGTGTTCCTGCTAGGGGGTTGCAGAACATCGACCACTCGCTAGCGATAAACCAGTTTGTTACATTGTATGCATTAATAGGTGATACAGGAGAGCATTCCCAATGCTGGGACAGGGAGAGAGGGGGATACACAATGCTGACCATGGTTTGGGCAGTGGCTGCTTGTCATTTGCTCCCATGCATTACCATATTGTCATTCCAACCAACCAACTAGTTGGATGGTTGGAGGAAAGTTGGTCTGGTGTATGGTCAGCTTAAGGCTCTGGTAGCTTTAATGTTCACGGTCCAAAAACTAACAAATGAAACAACTCATCAGCACATTTTGAAACTTTATGTCTGGGAATCATTGCTGCCTGCAGCAAAAATAACCGTAAACAGATCATAAAAAACTCCCAAGAGTGTAAAATTTACCTGTAGACTCTCAATTTGTCTCTTTGCTTCTTTGTTCATTGCAATAGACTTTACTAACTCCTCCTAAAAAAAAAATTGGTTGAAGAATGGTTATGCTACTCATAAAACAGGTAACACTTTGTTGAGAATACATCAGTAATGTTATCAATCTATGGGGGAGCTGTACTAAGCCTTTTAGTGAGATAAAGTACCAACCAATGTGTTTGAAAAATGACCATTGACAAAGGTCGGGATGAATTCTCTTCGTCACGAACCATCCATGATTGCCGTACGATATCTCGTTCTGTCCTTTATTAAACTGCACCACCTTGTACTTGATAACTTCTGATTGGCCATGCAGTACGGCCAACCAAAAGATACTATGAATGACCCACAGGAGCGCAGAATTGTGCATACACAATGCATGATATGTATAATTTGTCATTCCAATTTGCCTGGAAATGACAAATCGTTCAGATATTGTCCTAGTGTGTATCCAACCTTAGGAGCTGACTGGTTGGTACTTATCTCTCTCCACTTTAACTTCCTTTAAGCTCTGATAAATCTACCCCTTTATCACAGTTCAGTTGAACCACTGACAACAGAATTTTTTTCTCAGACAAAGCAACAAATGTAAGATCCACCTTATGAATGTGTTATACATGTGGAAAATACAATCATCACCAATTTCTCCAGTAAAATAAAATGCAAGAAAACACAATCACCCAATTACACGTTTCCCATGCTCTCTGCCATGAACCAGTGATAACTGTCTCTGATAACATACTGGGCATGACTCAGAGATATATGCTATGCCGATGTTTCACAGTTGAGCGATTATCATCTGTCTGTGCGTGCGTCTAATTTGCACTGCCCATGCGTCATGGTACATTTTATCATAGTTGCTGGCAGTGAGTATTTATTCGCAGTGTGAGTAACAGTTAGGGAGCATTTGGGGGTGGTAATGAGGACGGTCAGCTAAAAACACAGGCATGTCGCAACCATTTTGGGGACTTGCACATCCTGCGTCTGCGATCTTGTATGCAGTAAACATGGCTCCGGCATTTCATTTACCATGGCCATTATGTGCGACCATAGAGTTACTCAGGACTGATAACATCGAATGATCTACGACCGATGCTGCGCCTTTGTATGCAGATGCTTGGATTTTCAAAGATGCAGGTGGGTGGCTTCATACATATCCCTGTGGCTGCAATATTTGCATATTTTTGCACAGTAACTGCATATGAGATGGCGGCTGCGGTGGCAATAGCATACAGCTCTGACTCAGGCCCAATGATTGTAGTACAAAAGCCCGCCAGAAGCACAGAGA
Source organism: Taudactylus pleione (assembly GCA_031769625.1). Classification (NCBI taxonomy): domain Eukaryota; kingdom Metazoa; phylum Chordata; class Amphibia; order Anura; family Myobatrachidae; genus Taudactylus; species Taudactylus pleione. Next base: position 5,668,008 of record JAUIMM010000054.1, read on the forward strand.
GCATGGTCCGAATGCGACTGGAATTGTCTGGCTGTTGAATTAGGTGCAATGCTGGACCCCAAGGAAAGTAACATTCTGTGCAATTCATTTTTAAATGCAGCTAAAGATTTATTATGTTCATCAGGGCTCCCATAACTCATGAACATCTTTGTAAATATAACTAGGACATTTACAGTCAGGGGTGCTGAGAGCCGCACCAGGCCCAGGAGAAGGGGGAATGGCCTAATTGTAGGAGGTGTGGCCACACCCCCTTAGGATAAAACATTTTTTTGGGGAGGGGAATTCCTCAGCCCGGCCGAAAGCCAAGGGGGGCAATGTGATCATTGTGATCACTCCCCCCCACAGGCATAGCTAACTGCTGCAGCTGCTGCTCAGTAGCTGCGAGCAGTCTCCCACTGCAGCCCAGCACACAGCAGCGTGTGCTGGGCTGCTGTGAGGTAAGAGAGAGGGATGGGGAAGAGGGGGGGGGCACCGCAGGGCCCCTCCAGCAAGGCCAGACCCGGGTAATTAGTACACGCCCCTCCCACTCTCAGCGCCCCTGTTTACAGTCTTATTATATATGTGTTGCAGACTATCAAGCTACATTTGGATGGTTTTCAATTACTTTGACTTAAATTTTGTGTAATGTCTCAGTACATGTATGGCTGTTTCCACGCATGTTAAGTTAGACAATATTTTGAGCTGAGAATAAAATAAAGGTATGAGAAGTGGACATGTATGTTGCCTGTATCAATGTGGTAATTTAAGCAAAACACATATCTTGTTAGATATAACATTGAAAAATTCATACAGTTTGTGCACAACATACACTATGGGGGCAATTCATATGTCTTGCGCTCCCCCTACTTGGCGTCTATATGAATAGGTGCCCGACGAAGCAATTCAATTGTTTCTCTGTTCCGGCGCCCATTAGTATTTAATGTACCTAAAAGCTCCAGGTTTAGCCGCATTAAGCGAGTAAACCCATCTAAAGAAGTGGTTAGGATGCCCAAACATCTGTTTGGGTGCCCAAACCTAAACCACCATTAGGGCGTCCAAACAATGGACTTTGCTTTCATGTTTTCTCACACCTCAGGAGTCTGCAAGAAGAAATGTGTCGCGTGCAGCTTTGGGTATCCGAACAGAGCAACAATTGAATTGCTCCATCGGGCGCATATTCGTATAGTCTCCCAGCATGGGGCGCGCAAAACATTGGAATCCCCCTCTATGAGTGCACATGATCTGGAACTGTAAGACAGTTATCCCAACTTGCTGTGTCTGTGCCCATTGCTACTGTCATCTTGGTTCTCGATCATTTCTTAGTTACATAATGGCTGCATTTTAGCTCTTAAACTGACCTTTCTTAGGTTTTCCAATAAAATGTCTGATGTCCGTGGAATGGGCAGAAAATTTTGTCAAGTGCAAACAAATGGCCCAAGCCCTTCTACCAGTATGCCACAATGAGAACATGGGCATGATGAAAATTGTAAAGACGTGATTTGTTTTATGTAGGAGTGGTTTTAAAATATATAAAAATTTCTTATGTCTAAGAGCTATAATCAAATACAAATGATTAATACCCCATATGGGATAGTTATGTAACCGGCAGCCGCCAGTCACAATCCCGACAATAGAATGCCGGCTAGGGATTTTTGATGGGTGTCGAATACCGATGCCTACCATAATCACGACATTGGAATCCAGGACGATGCGTGCCCAAATGAGGTAAATCCAGGGTGCCCGTCCAGTTAGCTGTGGGGGGGGAGGGTTAGGTTTAGGGCCATTAGCGGGGTTAGCGTTAGGTTTCGAGGGAGTGCTTAGGGTTCGGCACCCCTAGGGGGGAGGGTTATTGTTAGGCACCTCCAGGGAGAAGTTAGGGTTAGACACCCCACCGGAAGGGTTAGGTTTATGGAGCGGTATGGGGGGGTTAGGGTTAGGCACCCCCGGAGGGAGATTAGGGTTAGGCACTAGGGGGGAGGTTAGGGTTAGGCAGGGCCGTAGCTAGGGTAGTGCGGCCATCGCACAAAGCACCACAGGTCAGGGGGCACTGGCCCTGATTCAGAGCCGGACGCTCTGACAGAGCGCTTGCTCTGAATCAGGGCCGTCCTTCCTGATTTTAGAGCGGCCTCCTGGCCGCTCGCATAGCTGTGGGTGACCTCCCACAGCTATAGCGAGCGGCCAAAAAGATGGTCGCGATGGTCAGGACCATCGCGACCATTGGGCTTGCGACGAGACCCTTGTGGTAGGGTCTCATCTGCCGCAAGCCCTGGAGTGCTTTTGTCTCTATCAGAGCCAAAAGCACTCCCACTGACATCACTTGTGATGTCAGTGGGGCCGGTCCCAGACGGTAGGCGCCCCTGTCATTTACCGCCCAGACCCCCGATCATACATCGGGGAGAAGCGGTATCAGCGCATATAACGTGCGCTGATACCGTTTCTGGGCTTCGTACATCTCCCCCTGTGTATCTGAGCACTTTATGTGAGCTAAACAGCCTCTAGATTATTACCACCTGAAACTAATTGATTATTGGTCCTTTTTAGCCTGGACCAGGCTCACTGACAAGTGCTTCCGCCTCTTGAAAAAGCCGCCGGGGTGCGGTGAAATGCGTTGAGGATACGGTGTTACTGGCCTTGTGACAGTTGCCATTTACAATCCAGGACTCACCACAGAGCTTCCCCATGAAACCCATCTGCAGCAGTCAGCACTCCACGTGACCCGCACAGCCTTGTGGGAGTGAGAGACTCAGAGAGCTGTGTTTGGAGAGACCCGTGGAGAGAGACGTCCGAATACTGCTCTTGGAGGAATATTCACACTGCCCAAGCACATACAGTGTGAGACCCGCTGGAGCGGTGTGGCATGCAGGAGGATAGTGAGTACTCTGGAAAACTGAACTGTTCACACCACATATTGTTACATTCTAACTACTCTGAATTTCACTCTGGGGCACTGTGGGTTATTGGAATCATCTAGCTCTGTTTGGGAGCGTGGTACCACAATAACTATCTGCTACATTTGTTGCCTTTTCCAGTGGCATTTATGCTCTTAAGGAGAACTGCTACATTTCCATAACACTGGTTGTTAGAAGAGTGTGTTGGTTAAATGTGTATCCAGCTACATCATTTGGCAGCAGTCTGCGTCAAGCCAGTCTATATCTGTGGATATTTTATTCCGGATTTGTGTTTTTTGTTTTCTTTATTGTAATTTTATTGTAACCATACTGATGTATGTACAGTATATCCCCACTTCCGGGAGTTTTATTAATGTTGATTGCTTATTATTATTCATGGTATATTCTTTTAAATAAAAGCAGTATATATTACCCCTTGCTGTGTGAACTAAGCGCCACCTGCTTTTTCTGTTTATTTTTCACTATTGTTAGAGGTTTGGCAAAGCCTCTTGTTGGGGTGCAGCATTGTATACAAGCAGGGGAGTGAGATTTATACACTGCCACTGGCGCTTATGGCTATTATTTGCTTTTTTACATATATATTCCCTGAGTGAGGTCTGACCTGTCTTTGTTGTGCGTATGGGTCCAATGTTACTCGATGTTACCAATTTTTTGCTATGTTGTGAAAGTATAGAGATGTGAGTAAGGGGAAGTGAGCATCCTTATGTCAGGCTGCAATCACAATGCAAATGCAAACATTTACATGTCACCGCTGATATTAGCAACGCAGTTTTATGTGTATAAGCAGAATAGTGATCCGTAGTGAATCAGGCCCAAAGTACCAAGCAATACTAAATCTAGAGTCCACTGTAAAATGCAAACCCTTTAAAATGAAGGTCCTCAAAATTAGTGGTGTTATAGTGCTGATCATTAAAATCTGTTAGCGTTTTAATAGCCCTAATCTCTGATTAATAAATCAGACCCCAGCTCTCTGGTGGCACCCCAAAAAAACAACAAGATAGATACACATGAGTTTAATATACGTTTTAAAGTAGAATAAAGTAATGGCTTATCTGAGTCAAGATATAAAGGAATATGCATTTTCCTAGGACAAGAGCAGCGGCAGCAGCGGGGAGGGGGGGGATATGCCCCTGACCTGCCCCCATCCAGCGGGACCTGCGGCTGCCTGGAAGATGATGGCCGTTCAGTGTGTATGAATGACCATCATCTACAGATTTATCTGCAGTCACTCAATCTGCAGATATATCTGTTCAGTGTGTACCCAACATTTGGCCCATGACAAGTTCAGGAATGCCGTTCCTGATTATGTCATAGTTAATGAGAGGTTCAGGAACAGCATTCCTGCTTGTTCCTGCTGAAAAATAACACTGGTCACTGGGTCCTTCCTAGTGAATCACTGTGCTGCATTCTCATAAATATTGGTTCAGCAGCAGGGGTGGTTCAAGGTACAGGCTGGCATGGCTAATGCCCAGGGGGCACCGTGCCGGTGGAATCTAGTCTGGCAGCTGGGCACTGACTATCACAGTCAATCATGAATCATTGTCTGCTAAGGTCATACCTGCCCGCTGCCGCCGGTCCGGACTCCTTATCTCTTCCCAGAATATCGGGCATGATGTCATGCTATTGGACATCATCATACAGGCCATTCGAGAGGAGCGTGGTGAGAGGAGCCGCATTGCCGCATCTCAGTGCCTCGCATGCCTCGCTCCCAGAGCCCCTGTACTCTCAGTGTAAGGTGGGAGATAGTTTACATTTATAAATTAAATGCGGCCTGGACCCTGGGGGGAAATTCAGCGGTGTGCGGTGCCTGCCCCTGTTGGCTGACTGAGTATCAGACAATGAAAGTCTGACTGCTACTACTATAACTGACAGCAGTGTTTTGTGTTTGACACACTCCAGGAGGAACATTAGGTGTTCATTCATTTTAAGGATGTGCATCTGACTATTTTTGCTGGATTTGGATTTGGCTCTGATTCGTTGTCCGGTTTTGGAGTTGGATTTGCCAAACCTGCCGTGACTGGCTTTGGATTTGGATTTTTTTACACATATTGCCAAAAAAAGCTAAAATCACATAATCTGGGCTTTTTTTGTTCCTAGAGTGTTTATCTTAAGATAAACAATATACCACTGTATTTAATGTCATAGCTCACAATGTGTACAAACCCTATAACAAACCACCCTAATGATATAAATATTAATTTTGGATATCCCTGCGTAGCATGTGTGTAAAGCTATGGGGGGGGGGGGGCAGCATGTGTGTGAAGCTATGGGTGCAGCATGTGTGAGAGGGGGGAGGAGCTTCAAAGAAATTTCTTGCCCTGGCCTTCACTCTAGAACCAGCCTGTTCAGCAGTCAAAATTGTTGCGTTTATTTTGTGTATGTGACAGATATACACTAGAAATAGGTTTCTAATAACATTGGCATCACTAGATGGTATGGTATCACCATCCAAGGGGGTTGCACCAAATTGCTGGTTCTTCCTAAGTGACCAAAAGACTACGATGTTATTGTGCAGCGCCCAGCTCCCAGTCATTGAAGAGGAGCCTACAGTGCGGGGTGAGTCTCTAGGGGCAGCTCAGCATCTCTGGGAGTGCTGAACACACCCCTAGAGTAATACCAGGCAGACGTGTCATAAGGCCACGCCCCTGCTTGCAAGGCCATGCCCCTTTTCAGGCAAGTGTGGGACTCTTAGCACACTGGGTGACACTGACCCCTGTGGTGTCACTGCCTGCTACTCTAAACATGATGATCCAGTTATGGTGGACTCCATAATATAAGTAATATATTATCTATACTGTAACTGATGACAGCCCACACATGGGTCCACTGCTTTATCAATTGTAATATTGCTCAGATCAGTAATATCTAATTATGCACAACAGTGTCCACCTACTGTATCATTGTTTATTTTGTTATAATAATACATAAAAAAAAAATAAAACATTTTATAGATCAGGGTTATCAGCTGGCTGCCATATCGCTCCATAGTTCATCTATTAGACCAGCTCTTGATTTGCTATAATTTTTTATGTTTTGCAGAAATCTGTAGCATATAAGCTGCCATGGAAGTTATCTTCGTGTGATGTCCTATGCTAAATTCTATGTGACCCCCTATGCAAATTGTTTTATTATACACAGAATGCCTACTTGCTTTGTGTGCTACCTGTAACTGCTGAAGCATAGCTCATACTTATGTTATGTATCACACATCTGCTGTTATGCTTGTTGTATTTGTTCTTAAACTCGCATAGCCATACATTTTTATGTTATTCCCTTTTATCTGTATGCTGACTGCCTGGGGCTGCAGAATCAGTGGTGCCTTATAAATAAACAATGATGATGGTGGGAAATTAAAGTAATCAAGCAGTGGAAATCTAATATATCAACTTACCTGCATAGATTCAATTATCTTTTTGTCTTCAGACAAAACGGACCAAATTTGTGCAACACAAATTATGGCTCCTAAAAATGAGAAATTAAGATTGAATTATACATTTAAGAAGAAGTTTATATAATTATTCTTTAGCCCTCAAATTATTCAATGAAACAACATGCATGGGCCTGATTTAAAGTTGAATTTAAAGTTGATTTAAAGTTGTGCCTAAGTTTTTAAAAAAACTTAGGCACAAATATCCACATATGCAATAAAACAAAGTGGAATTTAAACTGTCATGTAAGTCGCCCTGGCAGCCTCTATATCCGGAGAGGTGAATCCTGTGTGTGAAAGCACAACTGAAGCACAATAAAGGCCCCTAAATTTGCTGCCTGCTTAGAATTACAGGTGTATATGTTGTAGCTACTCTAGCCGTGGTGCAGAGATACATGCTGATGATGATGAGCCTGGCTAATTCAGGGCACATACAGCAGCATGAGGACAGTGGACGGGATGCATGACGTATCTCATTCATGATGCAATGCATTCCGCCAGTCATCGCATGCATGTCCGTGTTAGTAACGCCGATATGCATGAAGATCCCCGCAAAGGCAACTCTGTCAGTAAGAGCGTGCCTTTGCGAAGGAGGGACTTCCGGGTTTATGATGCGTGTGCCACGGGGGGTGCTGGGAGGGATCTGATTAGATCCCTCTATCAGCACTCTACGGAACGCTGTCAGGAAAATGGAATTACCCACCGCAACTAAGTCCCGGAGTGCATTGCACTCCGGGGCTTAGTGCATATGAGAAATGTGGTCAAACCCTCACTTTCGGGGTTTGACCGCATTTCTCCCCTTCCTGCTTCTGTAAAAATAAAGCCACAAATGGCCGTGATTACTACTTTCTTTGTCTTCTTACGCTTTTGTGTTTAATGAGAGAAAAAGCAATATGCTAAAGGCAGTAATTACATATAATCAACACTATCAACATTTTCCAAGTGGAATGAAAAGTATAAAATTAGATTTCATTGTGCACCAAGCACTAATAGATAATACATATAATCAAGGACTTACCACAGACAATCACCAGACACGCTATCTTCCTGAAATACAGAGTGGGAATTATCAATACATTATATGACATAAAAGTTCATTTTACTGGCATAAAAACAAAATAAGTGAAACCCTTTAAAAAATGGTTTCACTATTCATCATTACATAATAAGCACTACTGATAATTATGTTTTAAACTCGCTGCGAGTTTAAAAACTCATTTGTATACATTCATCACGCCTCATTAACAAAAGTATCATTTCCAAAAAGCTTTTCGGAAAAGTAATACTCTTGCCCATGCAGATGAGGTATCCATAAGGATTTCCTCACACTGCGTCTGTTCCCCCCCGTCTGCCTTTATTTGTCCCAGTGCTCCTCCCCATACCGTGGTCTCCGCCGCACATCCTCCCGCCACCTGTAACAAATTCACCCCCGCCGGTGTCTGCAGTACAAGTGGGTGGCCAATGTGTGTGTACATATACACACTGGCGGTGTTTGTCCGAGCGCCCCCTGCTGTGACCTCTGTCAACTGTAGCACAAGCTCCCCCCTCGGGGGCTACCCCTGCAGGAGCACAGGAGGGAACTGGTGACAGCCTACAGTTGCCGGAGGTAAGTAGAGACAGCTGGAGGAATTTCAAAAGATTACCCCCTGTTGAAATCAGTGTAGGACTTTTCTGCAGCCTATGTCAATGTTTTAGAAATTATGTTGGTGTCTATTGTAGCCTGCTGTGGGGCCTATTCATCATAACTTAAAATTTGATGGAGGTAATTAGGTTTAGAACTCGCATGGAGTTCTACCTAATTACCGGAGGAATTCATCATTCCTCCTCTTCATAACTATCTATTTCGAAAAGCTGTCATTTTTGCGATGACACATTTGCGCTGTTACATTCGTAAAACCAGTGCATGCGCAACACTGCCTACTGCTGCGGCAATTTTGTGTGTGTCCACCAACCTCCTTCCCCCTCCACATACCTCCTCCCATCCACGACTTACCTGCCTGCTGCAGCACCTCTGGCTCTGGTGTCTGCTCTGACATGTGTTCTCCCAGCAGACCACAGTACAGTTTAGAAGAAGAAAAAAAACTTTTTTTTTTTCTAAACTTTATTGTGTTCTGCTGGGAGAACACAGTGTCGGAGTAGCCATCGGAGCCAGAGGAGGGACCAGAGCGACGGAGGAAAATGCCAGGGGACCTGCCCAGCTGGAAGCAGGTAAGTGTCACCTGCTATTCGCCACCTCAGAGGGGTGGCTAGTAATTCCATCAAATTCCAAATACATAATTTTCGGAATTTGATGAATACCATTTCCGTATCCCCATACTAATGTACTAATGTATGGGGAGTGTGGAAATTAACGCAGGGGGACTTAACCAGGAGATATCAGTGATATCTCCTGTGTTAAGACTCTTCATGAAAACTAAAATAACGGTAATTAAGGAAAATGTCCTTAAAAACGCAATTTTAGTGTTGATGACTAGGCCCCACATCTTACATTATTCATCGGGTTCAGAAGCTGGTGATGCTGTGGGGTGGTTGTAGCATCCTGTTCAGTTGAACAGGGTTGATGTGTGCACATACCAGTGTTCATTGGAGAATCACCATTAATATTTTGGTCATATACATGGATCTCCTTATGGACCTCTTTGCCTGTTTCCCATTTCCTGTGCTCCTTCCCTTTTTTGGGGGGCCCACTTCGGCCCACCTTTCCTTAGCCCTGCCATCCAGTATTCTGTTGATTCTTGTTGACTGTCAGTCATGACTCTCTAACACTTTCTGTGCAAATTCATAATTTATTGATAGTGTGTTTTTCTACATGTTAGCTACAGTAACACCTCCCTCTTCTCTTAGAATTAATTCTGGACACTGTGATCAGGTCAGCCTCTGAAGTATTCAGTCTTGCTCTCTACCCTGCCTCCCAGTTACCTTGTCATTCATTGTCTGTGCTAGGTTAGGTTTCAAAATCACATTCCCATTTTTATCTCTTAGTTATCCTTGCTTGGGTAGAGTCATGAATATAGTCACTGCATGGATGGAAACCTCTGCCCCACCTCCCTTGGTTCTCTTTCTGGTTTTCATTCCATTCTTTTCCTTTGGGACCCAACACTGTCCATTTTCTCAGCTGCAGAGCAATGCCAGATTCCACCATCTATATTTACTTCTTTTTTTGCATGTATTGTGTCTGCTAGTGTGCAGGGTGTTGATTCTGGAAGGTACACTTTAGTTATGGGTCTTCTGCTTCTTTCTGTGGCCTGCCCTCACAGTCTCCAACGTGTGCTGTGTGGTTGGGTGTGTTGTTTACTGTTCCTCTCTTTGGGCACATGCTATACATATGGTCAGGGTTGATTTTCCCTTGGTTTTGCCATTGCTGGTCTAGATAATTTTTCAGCTAAAGTACTTTTTGCTATCTGCCTTTAATAGCATTACCATCAGCTTCATTTAGGTCCTTGGTTGGCTCAAAGATATCTGTCCATACCTAAACTGTCTTCCTGTTTTAGTGGAGGCCTTGAAGGGTTTTGATATTTTTTTCACCTCAGAGGCTTTTGGTTTTACATTCAGCTGGGTTCCTCATTCTTCCTGTATTTGCTGTGTTCTTGTGATATGAGTTGATGTGTTTGTTTGCATGCTGTTGTGGTTTTGCAACCCTTGTGGAGGTTGTTTTTTTGCAAGTCATGCTACGTACCCAGGAATGAGTGTGTTTTGTAGGTTATTGTAGGTCATATATTAGGTGGAGCATCACCACTCAGTTTGTCAGGCCCGCAATCCTGTTAGTTCAGTGTTCCGGGGTTATGTTGGAATGGCTTGGTAGTGATTGTTGAGTGGCAGTGTTGGGTACCTGGGTGGTTGTTTTTCAACTTTATTGGCTATGATTTAGTAAATGTGAGGGCATTGACCTCATCCCCCACTATAGTATGACCAGGCTGAGATCTGTCATTGGAGGATGAGGGTATGCAATGTATGGACTGACTTGTTCCTAAGCTGGTCTGCAGGTTTCCACACAGTCCTGTTGTCATTAAAAAGCTGCTTAAGGTGGGTTAATTCCATGGTGGCCAAGTTTGTGATTCAGCTTGGTGGTGTGGCTTGTAGCCTTTACTGCTATGTTTTTGAACAGGCCTAATGACATTCATCTGTATGGATTACAGCTATCAAAACAAGATATCAAAAACACAGGATTATTCTGTGTTTTCGATAGCTTGTTTTTCTTTTGAAGGTTGGCTGTTTTAGGTCATTTGGGTGACAAACTCTGGTTCCTTTGAATCTGGATTTTGGTGGAAAAGTACAGTTTTTCAGTGGCAGTAGTTATAATTGTAGGATTGTGAGGCATCTTCTTCTTTGAAGTAAGATGAATGGTCTAGCTTTTGAGAGTGGACCTGGGCAGGTCCATGAGAAACACACATGCCGGTTCTGGAAGGGAGTTGGTAATTCACACAGCCTAGTCTATGTGAGGGTGGAGGTATGCCATTCTATTACATCTTCCTTTTCTGCCATACTGATTGTTGGCATTGCTTTCTCTGCCACCCTGGATTATATTATTGTCAATAATTAATTAATCGCCTTTAACTGCCAATCAAGTGTTGTGTCTTCATTTTAGTATGAGGTATGAAATGGGAATGTCTGGTTTATACTGGTCATGTCCATAGATAGAACTTTTCATCAGTCCATATGATGCTTCTTGATAAGAGTTGGAGCCACTCTACCTAGAGCAGATTCCAATCCCACTATAACTAATAATAGGGTTAAAATAATAAAATAATCAGCATATGAAATTGTGGTGAATGCACTTATCTCTCAGAGTATTTCTGGCAGTTATAGGAACAGTCAGAGGCTTTTATCATTTATACTATTTCTATTCATTGGATACTGTGGCCTGCCCTCAGTATCCAATGAATAGAATGAATGAAGAGATCAGATATTGATCTAATCTCTTCAATTCTTGAATTAAAAAATTACATATTAAAATATCATTTGTCATTTGTCATACAAGCAGACTCTGGCTCTATGATTTTTCAAATAATTACTCACCACTTCATATTGCCTGTGTTTTCAGCAACAACCAGATCTAAGGGGAAAAAACAATTGTAAGATACATGATACAGGGTGGGATGCAGTAAACTGAGAAATTGGATAAAACCCAGAAAATGTGGGTTTGACCACAATTCTCATATGCATGGGTAACGCCATCTTACTGATGGCATTATCCATAGAACCCTATGGACCTCTATCCGAAGAGTGCTGTGAGGGATCCAATTGGATCCCTCCCAGCACCCCCCGTGACACACACGTCCTTCTGCGCATGTGCAGAAAGACACCAGAGGGGCTTCTGGGTCATAGACCCGGACGACCCTCCACCGCATAGGGACGCTCTTACCAACACAGTGGTCCTTTGTGGGGATTGTCATGCATACTGGCGTTACCAATGCCAGCATGCATGCGATGACTGGCAGAATGCATCGCATTGCGAGTGCTAAATATATTTGTGTATAGTGAGCTTCATGCAGCTGTTTATTTCTGATCCTCATAATCTGTCCTAGTTGTATTACAATATACTGACTCATTTTGTTATTTTGCTGACTATAGGATCAATGTATCTAATCAGAAAATTTCATTTTAACTAACCCTGACGTCTACGTCATGAAAAGACCATGAACTCTAAATTCTATATTACTTTTTATGAACTGAAATACCTGGGTGTCTAAAACCCATCCTCGCTCAGGAACCTTTATAAATATAATTATATACCAAAATTAATAGAATTCTCTCTCAGTTGACCTGTTGGACAGACCTGCATCTTTCTCTCCTAGGTAAATTTCCCAAATCTTTCATAGCAAAGAAGATTACCGTATCTATAATGCACAACCGCTTTCTCTCATTTTATATGGCATCACAAGAAACCTTACTTAGCAAGGAACCATCTTATTCAGTTCAAACGGACTTGTGACCTGGGTCTTCCTGATATTCTCTCCTTCTCCTATAGTGCAGTGTTCTAGTGCATCTTGGACTGATTACTAGCCCTGAACCATTTCACCAACAGTGTCCAACAGGGTACTGCATTGTACTATTTTTGCATTACTGATGCAAATAAGATACAAAACCCTGGCAAGACTTAGTCACAAATTCTAAAGAATAAGCCAATTCTGTATCTTATTGTTCTTTTCTAAATTTTTATCACCCATGATTTTTATCACCTACAAATCATGGAGGATGCATTGTTTGCTACCTACTCTATTATTACATTTCTTCCATCCCCCATACCACTTCCTCTCCAGGATTATTTGGCTAGGATTTCCCTTAATAAATGATTTCAGAAGAACCATTTCTCCTCTAGATATCTCCCACTCATAGGCAAAACCGAAGGGTGGTCTGGATGTGCACCCATTGGAATAGCAGCCTCAGGTTTTTTTAAAAATCTACGAATATGTGGCAGTCAATCTGGCTGCTCAGTGTCCCCGGCTTTTTGCTTGTTAAGAGCGACCACTATTGGCCTTGAGTTTGACAGCACTTTTTCATATTGAGTTGTCCGGATCATCGGACCAGGGAACACTGATATGTCTATTTAATATACTTACTAGTTTGCAAGCCACTGCTTTTCTGAGCAATACAATTCATAACCTACAGCTGGACACTGGATGTTGTTTGGAACTGCAGGCAGCCTGACACATGTCACTAGCTGACACTCCTGCGCCCACGTTAGAGGTTTCCTTCTATGACCCAGAATTTGCAAAGGGCTCCCTCTGTCCACAATACAGGTCCCACAGTGAAAGCTTGGTCTGTGGTTAGTGTATTTGATCAGCTGGACCTTTCTATCTACTATATTAAATTATAATTATATTGACAGTCACTCCTTGAAATGGATGTTAGTCCTGGAATATACTTTCGATTTTAGTTTAGTCTAGTTCCATTTACAATAATTGACTTCACCACAGTAGTATATTCCTACTATTGTGTTGTCACACTTTTGCAATATATAAAAAAATATCTATTGAGTGTTTTTTTAAGTGTTTTTACAAATGTATGTGTATAACAAACTTTTTTTAATGTGATACAGACTCCGGGTCTGATTTACATTCAGATGGAATTGTCCAATGCAGCATCGGATACGCTGCGAGACATCGGCTGTCTAAGGTGACCCATGGAGTAACGCAGCCGGCCGCCGCAGTTGAAATGAAGCAGCCAGGAAATCTCCAACACCCAACGGAGATCCTGGCTTCTTCCCTACCCTCAACAGGGAACGGAGTGCGTCGCCACCCCCTCTCCACCCACAAACGGCAGCAGACTGTCAATCACTGACAGTTTGCTGATAGTCTGCGAGCGGTGTCATCCATCTGCGCAGATTCCCGAACATCTGAATCAGACCCTCAGGCCATATATTGGATGAAAACGCCACTCTTATTCACTGTGACTACTATATGCTTATTACTTTTTGTAATAGGTGCAGAACTGCTCGTCCTGTATAAAAATTAAATCAGTCAACTTCAGCGCACCATGTTTTGTGGGATTTACCCTGTTAAACATGGACATATGTGGTGTATAAATACTAGCGCTGCACGAGACCCTGCCATCGAGGTATCATCTAAACTAATGTGGTCACTAAGTCACTGTATTCTAATAACTAGTCCATAGACGAAAAAAATTCACAGCGCTAGCCCTAGGGGCAGTGACATCTGTGTGTGCCGATCGCACGTCTGTGACTTCATTCTAATACTGCTACACACCCTTCCCTGGTGTACATCAATGCATCTTAATGTGCAAGGACTGAGATGCCTACTTTGAGCATCTTTAGATGCTGCAATTGTGCTTGGTGCATCTATAGATGCCACCATCAGTCGCACCATCAAAACTTGCAACTTGATTATCCTGAATATGGCCTCCTATGTTAGCAATTAATAGTCTGAGTTCACAACCATTTCAGCGGCACTCACACAATACACATCTCCATTTGTTCTTTTAAAATTGCAACTGAGACTCTGGGCCTGATTCAGAGATAGACACATTCAAGCGATTGTTTTCCATCGTGCACGCATATAAGCTGCACTGCATGTGCGCAGTGATCGCACTGCGATCACGGATGCACATACAAATCCATTGCAGAGTGAGTGACCGCTTGTCAGCGTTTGGGAGTGGTGACAGGGTGTGGTTTGAGAAATGCAGGCGTGTCTGTCCGTTTAAATGCCGTTACATGCATACGCTGCTCTGCATGTCTAAAGAGCTCCCAAGGCTACGTCACAGGTCAGACCGGCTGCAAGGCCAAGATGGCCACTGATGTGCGGTGATGTTACCGATATTTATGCAGGTGCTCGCAGCTAGGAAGGCAATAGTGGGCGTCCTGATGCTCGGGTGATCTTTGCAGACATTAGCATATTTTCGCTGCTGTGTTGCATGCAAAATCGCAGCTGCGATCGCATTAGCGTTCGTCTCTGAATCAGGCCCACAATCGGGATACTTGTGCAGTGTGACTTAGACATGTGCAGTAAAAAAATGTGCACAACTAAGTGCGACATCAACATAGCGTGAGACTCAGAATTAGACCTCTAGTTGTTTATTAAAAAACTTTTTTGAACTAAATTTTTATTCAATTATTCACACTTATTGGTCCTGGTCCAGCAAAACATTACTGCACCATACAAATACACTAAGGGTAGTGTTGTGTATTTTTCTCTATTGCGTATGCATTTGTAGGAGGTTGGATTCCTCCAATTTTTCAGCAGCCCCTGAGAACACGTGACTATTTACAGGTTTGCTCTTATTTGTTTATCGCTGATTACATTTAATAACTAGTCCTTTATTTAATAACTAATGCTTAGAACTAGATTGTCCAAAACTAATACCTGATGATAACCTCCCAGCAGTCATATAATAATAAGTACTGTCTTTGATAAACTGCCCTGTACAACAGTGTAAGTATCAAACCCTAATGTATATACAGTATAGTACTGTCTCCGATAGCCTGTACTGTGATTATATTATACTAACATGCTCACTGTCCCCTCTTATTGTGCCCTACTACCAATCCTCTGTGGTCCCTTCTGCTCTCATCACATTCTCTCACCATACTTATTGCCCCCTTTACTATTATCTCTTCTCTTTCTCCCACTCGTTATACCTCTATCGGATGCCTAATGATGAATGGCCCGGTAACTTAAAAATGCGAAAACTAGAGTTTCCGCATGGTTACCGGGCCATTTACCAATTGATGAATAGGCCCCTGTGTGTTTGGGAATGCAGTGGCTTTCAGTGGGACTCCCACGACACTTCCATAACATGACCATGAGACAGTCTGGTTTTGCATTCCCTTGTATCCACCTCCCAGTCTCCGCACAGGAACATCCATCAATTTTCTACCCCATTTCTAATACTTTCTCACATGCATAGTTGCTAAAAATCGCTTAACAACATGAACAACAGAACTGCGTGTGGATTACGTGCAACTCAGAATCAGGTCCTTAGCGAGATGTCTGTGAGCATTTTCATCACCCAACATAAGCGGTGGCCAGCCCGCGACAAAAACACTGGTGCTTTTTCACTTTTGGGGGCACTGTTATTAAGCTGCATTTTCTATTTTTCTTTAACACTGCAAAGGTCTGTGCTGTTGAGCATACAGTAATTACATTTAAAATGGATTGTAAAGGATGGGTCAGGAGAAAGCCACATAGTAGGATGTTGCAGTAGTCGTAATGAGAGAACAGATAAGAATTGTGTATTGGGCTAAGAAAGGCGCATAATCTGGGAATGCTGTAAAAGAGGATATGACAAGACTGTGCACGGACTGTATGTATGGACTAAAGCTAATGGCAAAGTCAATCAAAGCAGTGGGCTTGGTGGTCAGGGGAGAGCGTGATAATGACACCTGATAGAGAGACTAGGAGGGTTACGCCAGCAAAGGCTGGACCTGCATGTAAAGCATTTAATTTTAATCATTATTATTATTATTATGATTATTATATTCTGTCCTACCTCATTTTGCTATATGTTAACATAGGCCCTGATTCAGAGCTGGACGCTCTGACCAGAGCGCTCGCTCTGAATCAGGGCCCACCTCCATTAATATGGAGCGTCCTCCTGGACGCTCGTATAGCTGTGGGTCACCACCCACAGCATATACGAGCGTGCAGGATGATGGTCGCGATGGTCAAGACATCGAAACTGCGAGCAAGGCCAGGAGTGATTTTGGCTCTATCAGAGCCAAAATCACTCCCACTGACATCACTAGTGATGTCAGTGGGGCCGGCTTCAGACGGTAGGCGTTCCTTTGGTGTCACTCACCATCGACAGCACGCCCCCTTTGATGAGACACTCCGAGCGAAGGAAAGTCCTTCGCTCGTCGGGTCTCGCGCATGCGCACGACGGAGCTCCCTCCGTCGTGCGCATGCGCAGTGGGGACCATCGACCCACTTGTGAGCGGACAGCCGCTCGAGAGTGGGTCTGAATGAGGGCCATTGTTATTAATCTGTTTTGCCATGTACTTCTACCCAACATGCCTCAATACAGTCTGTTCTCCGTGTCTCTCCATACTACCCCATCATGCTCCCCTCTGTCCTATCCTCCCTCCCCTGTCACTCTTCCTTCCAATCCTACTTGCCCAATATCCTCTCCCACTTCAGCCTGACCTACCACCACTTCAGCCTATTCCCCTGCAACCTTGATTGCTTAGCTTCCATCTCCTCTGTTACTTATCTAGACCACTGAGTATAAGTACCCCTTGCTCCTTTGTCTCTCAATTCCCCCTCCCACTAGAATGGTGACACCGCCAGGTTTTCTGTCTTTTCTCTGTAACCTCTGTGTAGTTCTTGTTTGTCCATCACTGATTATACTTGTCTACTTTGTGGGAGGCTCACAATTGTTTGGGTAGCCCTCCACACCCCCAGAAGAGTAGGCACTTCTCCCACATCCCACCCATTTCCTAATGAAGTGGGTGAAACAGGGAGAATATTACCGGGAATCCGTGGCCCATCAGGGGGAGGGCTTAATGATGCGATTCTATGATAATCACGTAATTTTATCCCATCCCTATTCAACTGTGCAAGATTTGCGGCATTTCAGCATAAGGGAGTGGGGCCAAATGACACTGATACTCTGGCCCTGCCCCCATCGCTGTCCACCTGCATATCTACCCATCCTGTGGTGTTATAGTAATGTTTTGTACTTACTCTATGGTCACCTGTTGGAAATTGTACTTATGCTCCATTGTAGACATTTTGTGGTGTCTCATACATAAAAGCTAATAATAATTACCTTGGCAGAGAGGATGGGCTCTATTACAAGGATTGTTATGTTACAGCAGGGTGACGACTACATTAGAAATTACTAAATAGTAGATTTAGTTTTCAATGATCAGTAATTGTAAAGCTGGCTCCTCACTATACTTATAGATTAAATGTATTTTTGTTGCAAGACAAAGTTAATATTTTTTTTTTATATAATTCTTTATTTTGAATGGTCAGTCAAAATAGATACAATACACATAACAAGGGCCCCAAAAGTCACATGAGTAAGAGAAGGGAAAAGGGAATACATGGGGATAAAGGTAAGTTTTTAATTATGCATTAAGGACCTGATTCAGACCCGTTCGCTAGATGCGTATGCAAATTTTTCAATGTGACGCCACGGGAAGCGATCGCTCGCCAAGGCATAAGCACGCCCACCATGTCTTAGCGAGCGGCCACTTTGTGTATGCGTACACCCAATCGCACAGGCAGAGCCACCCACCAGCAACTTGTCATCTCCAGGAAGTGTATTAAAACATTGATACATCAAGCACCATCGGATGTGAACACAGTGCTTGAGGTAGCTTTACCCTACCGCAAGCATTGGGAGGAAATCAGTGTAAAAAAAATGGCAAGTGACGTGTACTATGATGCTGCCTGTTAATTATTCACGCCTCTAAAACGGCGTTGAAACCGTTCGCATCTCCAAACCCCCGTTATTAGTGTTCTGCCCCTGTTACCACCCACAAATGGCCTCTCCTGTCACTCATTACCCTGGGCTGTCTTTGCTGGGTGAGTGAGAGGGTTGCGATCACAGTGTGTAGTTTGCGCACACGCAGAATGAAGTGTACGCAGAACATCGGGCTGTTTGCAAACGCACAGCGAGAGCGAGCGGCTCTGAATCAGGCCCTAATATTGATTTTTATAGTTCAATATATATTTTACTTAATTTTGCAGCAAAGTTAAAAAATGTTACGCTATGATAAAGTTTTATTTAATATCTCTGTAGCGTTTCTTTCCTAGGTCTCTATTTACCATTGGTAGGTTAGTAGCTGATTAAGTATCACTGCACATAACAGCAATATAGAATGCAGCTTGGGCATCATTCAGTTTGGATCACAAGTCTTCAATCACACGCACCCGAACGTTGTGAAAATATGCAAATGAATGCGATCGCACTGCGATCACAGCACTATACCAAGACGCCCACCAAATTATAAAGCTGCCCACTTCCCAATACATACATCTGCAAATCAGCGAAAACATTGAGTAACATTGGACCCATATGCATAGTTGTGGCTGACATGACTCACAACCTGCAAAGCTTCCTGTCGCCATCTAGGCAGGGACGTATTTATAATGGGTGCAGGGTGTGCGGTGCCATATTATACTTACCTCTCCGGAGTCCCACATCAGTGCCGGTGTCAGCACTGTAAAAAGGCCTGGAAAATGTCCGCCGTGCCCATTTTCCTGTCATTTTGTGCATGCGCAGTACAGGGAAAATGGCCACCACGCCCATTTTCCCGGTGACCTCTCGCATGCGCTATAGACTCTGGACACACTTAAGTGCCCAGAGTCTATCACTGCGGCGCTGCGCTCAGTGTGCTGCCGGCCGCCGGACTGAGAAAAGGGGGCCCATGACGGAAACTGCACACGGGCCCCCTCCTCTCTTGAAACGCCCTTGTATCTAGACCTCTGGCTGCATATGCCGTCGCTGGGGCTTAATTATGCACGCCCCTGTAACAGAGTTCCAATGCACTGGCACATCTGTGTTACCCCGACCTCCCCCCCATCATTCTGCGATTGGTCTGCGTAGCCGATCGCAGTGGCCGGTTCCCACACGCACACTGCGATGCATGCGCAGGGCAAAACAATCGGCCTATTGCGTGCAGATTAGCAACTATGATCCTTGCTGAATCAGGCCCCTTGTCCATTATTTACCACACAGGCAGCTTAACACTGCCAGCAAAGGGTTCACTTAATATGCATTGAGATTTGACCCTGAGTGGATCCTCTCTAGCTTTGCTGGTCTACTATTCCTGGGTATAGGTAATTCCGTCTTAAGTAACCTAGTGCAGAAAAGCTAGTCTTTTTGTGCTCAATAAATTGAGTTAGGCTGTCTGGAATGTGGGGTAAGGCTGAAGAACTATCATAATTTGTTAAATAAGAAGAGGTAGTAGAGCATTTTGCTGGTGTTTACACTGGCAAACTGACTCTTCACTGCTTTGCTGAGCCCCAATATCAATGACTTGTCACTTTTACTGACTGCTGTGAAAGGTTCTTGTGGAAACACAGAGGACTTTCACACACAGTAACTCCAATTATGTGGAACAGTAGCATTACACTGTATTTTTTGTAACAATGATTAAAAGCCACTACTTTATATATAAAAGTATTAAACACACAACATTAGGAAAAGTGTCTGTCTGATGGTATTAGTACTCCTCGGGACACTGAAAAGTTAAGAAAGATGTGACAAGAAAACAAATGAGAACTTGTATCAGGAATGTTATATAAGGCCATTGGTTCCTATTGTATACATGTTCAGGTGAGTGATGTCGATGAGACCCCACTTTTAGAGGGCACCCACAGTGGCGTAACTAGTCATTTGTGGGCCCCAGCCCCATATGTAAGGGATCCATCTGTACCGCCCAATGGCAGAAAAACTCAGTGGACTAGATTTACTAACCAGCGGACTTTGAAAAATTGCTAAATTTAAAGCAGCAATAATATTAAATGTAAAACACACCTGATTTTACATGAGGTTTTAAATTTCAGCATCAAATCTGTCAAGTATAGTGGATTGCAAAACTCCCTTCTTAATATATCACATCTTAGTACTTACTTGTATACATTTGTTTTCTCCTTACCAAGTATTAGGTAATCAAGAATAAAGAAACTACATACTGCACTGTGCAGATGTCATGCATCAAATTATATTACCAGAATATACCCAGACCTACTGTATTCTATTAATCTGAAACCAATTCTGTTAAATCAGGAAAAGCACGATGGGTAAAAGATGTACAGTTGTTCCACTTGGATGTTGATCACAAGGTTCTTTTGAATATGTATACAGTATAGCAAGGTCTATTTATATAAGATAAATGAAAGTTACCGTCTAACTTGAATAAGGGTCCTCTGCCGCACCAATATATCTCCCACTTCTTAACTCAATTCAGCCAATAACTGCTCACACTGCTGTGGTCTAACCACTGTCACCACTAACACATGTGTGTCAGCAGTGATGTGACAAAGACAGTATGCCACAGTGGCCTAACCACTGTGACCAGTAGCACAGGTGTGTCAGCGGTGATATCACAGTGGACTATGGGGTCTATTTACTAAGCAGTGTTAGGAGACAGAGTGAAAAGTGATAAGGTGCCAGCCAATCAGCTCCTAACTGTCATTTTTCAAACATAGCCTGTGAGATGACAGTTGGGAGCTGATTGGCTGGCAACTTATCACTTTCTATCACTTTTCGCTCTGTCTTCAAACACTGCTTAGTAAATAGACCCCTAGTTAAAAGACTATCATCAGTCATCTCGGCGCCAGGCCGGTCACTCTGTTGTTAATATTTGTTTATATAACCTGGTGCCGGGAGGATGGATGATGTCATGACGCTCTATTTTCCAAGTTCGCCATTTGCAGCACGTGGGTGAAGGCTACTTAAGGTAAGCGTGCTAGTTTATGTGTATCCTTGAAGAAAAATTTATTAAACAGTGAAACGGTGATAACTTGGATCTGCTATGTCTTTATGAAAATCGGGGAGTGCTGCCTTTTCGTTAGAATATATATATATATATGGTTGGGCGGTCGGTGCCACCGCACAGAACACAACAGCACTGAGGGTGGAACACCGGCCACCCACCTTTTTCTCTCCGCTGGCGCTGGGGGGCCGTTGCTTATTGTGTGATGCGCGGATGCGCAGCACTGTTTACAGAGGAGTCGGACAGCCACACAGCCTGCCTCCCCCACCCTACTTGTGACACAGCATGACTGCACCTCCCGAGTCCCAGTGGCCAACAGCCCTGCATCAATTATGGGATGGGAGACACCACATTACATCATGATGTCTCCCTGCATGAGTCTCCCATAGTTCCTCTGGTGAAATCATTGATGAGCTGCCTGCTGCTGTTGGGTTGGTTGGGGTCAGGCTGGAAGGGAGTGGTGCAGCACTGTGTGTGTGGTCACTGGATAACAGAACCTGTCCTGCCAGGTGAGGTCCAGTGTGTTAGAGACAGGGGCCGATGGTGGGGCGGCGGTATCCAAGAGCAGTAGCCAGCAGCCCGTCCCGGCCATTGCCACTCCTAGTGAGTGAGTGAGTCACTGTGAGTGACAGTGACAGCTGGAAATAGGCTCAGGCAGCCAGGCTGGGTTGTGCACTGCTGATTATGTGTTCAGGGGGAAATTTTTATATATATATACTCTCTTTTTGTGAAATATATTTAATAAGTATTTAGTAAGAATTCTATACATTGATTAACAGAACAACAATAATAAATAAATGTCACATAATATGGAGATGCAGCTTTCACCAGATTAATTAAGCTCAAATACGAGCACTATAAAAATCATATTGATAGCGAAATTATGGATGAACCGGGTATGATTTTTATAATGCCTGTATTTCAGCTTAATTAATCTGGTGAAAGCTGCAGTTCCATATTATGCGACATGTATTTATTATTGTTGTTCTGTTAATCAATGTATAGAATTTTTATTAAATCTATTTTTACAAAAAGTCAACAGTATATAGATATATTTTTCTGAACATATGTATATTGATCTAACATCACAAATAAGGTTCCACTGAGCATAGTCTCTTTGTGTGCAGGGCCGTAACTAGGGTGGTATGACCGGTGTGCCGGCACAGAGCCTGCATCCACCCTCACTCAACTTTGTCTGTGTGTACCGCCGCCTGCTGCAATGTATAATAGTAATGGTGCGTCCAGCTCCTCCTTCTCTGCCGGGCGCACTGCTACCATTACACATAGCAGCAGCCAGCCTGTCCCTTTTGGTCTGCCCCATCCCCGTCTCCTGCAGTGTCTCTTGGGACTGGGAGTGATGTCATGACGTCTCTCCCAGTCCATTCCCACAGTGCCCTGCTCTGGCATTGTATTTGCAATGTGCATTTGTCGGGCGCCTGCTAGCAGGGTCGGCTCCAGGGGTCTGAGCACCCTGTGCCGGCCCAGTAAGCAGCGCCATCTAATCGCGCGTGGCACCGAAATTGGGGGCGTGGCCTCATTATCATAGGTCACACCCCCTACATGATGTTATTTGGAGGCGTGCCCGCATGGCACGCCTCCAAATAACATCAGGCTGTGGGTAAAGCCCAGCCCTCTGCCACTGGCTGGGCTTTCCCATCAGTCAATGGATGCCGCGTGCATGCGCACTGCATCCATTCACACTCTGGGGGTCCGGCACAGCTGCAGCAGTGGGGGTCCCCATCCTCCCGATTTGACCACCCGCGGGCCACTTCGGCCCACGGGTGGAACATCAGGACAGTACTGTCCAGCTGAAATCAGGATGTTGGGGAGGTGTGCGCCCTTGTTCGACCGCACTGGTCGAACACCCCTAGATCCGTCCCTGCCCGCTAGGGTGTTGTCGTAAGATTGGGCATTAAATTAACCAGGAAACCAGGAAGGTTGCGTTCTGGCCGGACTGTTGGGCCAAATGTAGTATGAAGCCCTGCCCCCAGTCGTGTGTAACTCAGCATCCTAATATGTCATGGATTTGGCAGCCTGCCAGAGGCCCACAGCGCAACGGAGGGTCTCTGAGCTCTAACAAAGCTCCTCCTGTCATCGCTCGGGTGCATCAAATCCAGCTCCGCTCCCTCTATTCTTCTCTGGATACTGAAATGCTGTTTCTTCACTCTACAGCAGCTGCAGCAGCAGAGTTCCACCAGCAGTAAGTAACCATAGCAACCCCCTCTTCCCTAGCCACTAAAGTTAATATATGTTGCAGCAGCAGGTAAAGGAGAAGCGAAATGTGGGGGAGGGGTGTGGTGCAGGACTGGGAGGTTGTTATTTTCTGAGATGTAGGGATAAGACTAAGAGGTTACTCCCCCCCCCCATTCCGTTCCTTCCACCCATTCAATATGCACCTTCCACCTCTGCACCCTGTAACTACCATCCCTGGACCCAGTAACTGCCACCCCTGGACCTTGCACCCCTGCACAGTGTAACTGTCCCTACTACACATTGTAACTGCACCCCCTCCATCTGCCACCTCTACACCCTGTAACTGTTCCCTGTTCCCTATACAAGTGACACACTGCAACCTGTAACTTCCACCCTTGCAACCTGTAACCACACAGCCCTGCAACTGTGTGGCATAATATGTAAGGAGTATTACTGTGTGGCATAATATGTAAAGGGCATTATTGTGTGGCATAATATGTATAAGGGGTACTACTGTGGTGTAATGTCAATAAGGGGCTCTACTGTGATTGATTACATATTTCCTTCCTGAAGATGCCCTGTTGAGTGAACTCTGGCCCTGATTCAGACCCACTCGCAAGCGGCTGTCCGCTCGCAAGTGGGTCGATGGTCTGCACTGAGCATGCGCACGACGGAGGGAGCTCCGTCGTGTGCATGCGCCAGACGCGACGAGCGAAGGAAAGTCCTTCGCTCGTTGTGTCTGATCAAAGGGGGCGTGCTGTCGATGTTGATTGACAGCACGCCCCCTTTGGTGGGCGTGCCAGGGGCGTGCCTCCCTGACGGGGGCGTTCCCACGGGAATGCCTCCCATCAGAAGCCGGCCCACTGACATCACTAGTGATGTCAGTGGGAGTGATTTTGGCTCTGATAGAGCCAAAAACACTCCGGGGCTTGCGGTTGAAAACCTCAACCGCAGGCTCCAGCTCGCAGTTTCGATGGTCGCGATGGTCACGACCATCGCGGCCATCAAACTGCACGCTCGTATAGGCTGTGGGTGGTGTCCCACAGCTATACGAGCGTCCAGGAGGACGCTCCATTTTTATGGAGGGCGGCCCTCATTCAGAGCGTGCGCTCTGCTCAGAGCGTACGGCTCTGAATGAGGGCCTCTATTTTTTACATTGATATATATATATATATATATATATATATAATTTTATTCAATTTCAGTTTAATAAGATGTGGTTTGTGTGTACTTTGCAACCAAGTTCAAGGACAATAGATGTTTACTTTAATATTACTTACTGCCAAGCTTAACCAGCTGGTATTTTAGCAATAATGAACTCAGTGTATTTATTTTGATGTGATCATTCTTAAATTGTTTCTGCAGTGGAAAGCATCCAAATAGACATGCCACAGTTTAAAGAATAAAATGCCATTTTAAAATGTCTTAGAAAATACAAAATATATTGATTACTGTTTTATTTGATTAACTAAATACTAGTACCTTTTTTTAAGTTTACCCCACTAACACTGATCATTAACCATTTCCCTGTCATAGACATTTGGCCATTGTGAAGGATTGTGTAAACTGTAAACATCCATTTAAATATGCACTTATTTAAACAAGCAATTTGTTTGCTAATCATTATATACATTTATTGTACAGATATGTGTTTATTTTAATTTGTAGATTAAGTTGCAATGTATTTTCCATTTGTAACCTGTAAATAAATTGCCTACACACAATTTTCTGAATGTTAATGGGAACAATCTGATTTACAAATTATCCTATCATTAATTTGAACAAAAGTTTGAGATTTTGAACTTGTGCACAAGTACTGTACATTGT
This sequence comes from Taudactylus pleione, assembly GCA_031769625.1. Taxonomy (NCBI): domain Eukaryota; kingdom Metazoa; phylum Chordata; class Amphibia; order Anura; family Myobatrachidae; genus Taudactylus; species Taudactylus pleione. The sequence goes on from JAUIMM010000054.1 coordinate 5,693,248, forward strand.
TTCTGGGTTGAAATTAGGCAAATAATAATACAGTAAATAGTTATTAAGCAGTGGTCAAATGTAAACATCCAAATATCTGAACAATTTTGTGTTTTGTTGCATTGTTTTTAATCAATCAGTTTATATACATACAATGATAATTGTAGTTAATTACAGAAAATATTTGATCACAAGTTAATATTAAATATGTGGACTGCTTAACTTTCTAGAAGTAATAAAAAATGTACATGAAATCTGATTTCATATTATTTTACATTTTCAGAATTTTCTAATATTTTAGCATAATACATTATATTTCACTTTCACCCTTTTACAAAAAGATATTTTGCAAAAAATAATCCTCATGTATTGCACACAGGCTAGTTACTAAGCATGTTATTGCTGGATACTAGTATTTCTTCAAATGTTACATTTATACAAGTTAATAATGCATTTTAATTATCAAAAGAAATAGCATTATAATAAGTCGGTTAGTAGTGGTCTGTGCTGTGATATTAATATTTTTTTTCTGGCACTGATCGTGCTTGAACAAATTGAACATCTTGATCCCTTTTCTGGATTGTGATGGCGACTGCTTATAAAGCAAACTTATTCCATTCCCACATATGCAGTAAAGAAAACAGATGTGAGGAGGAGTCCTTTATCCACAGTGTTTAATAAATACAGTATCAAGTTTACATTTTAGTAATTCTGGACTTTATAATGAGAATACATGTTTGTGGTGAAAAGGGGAAACATAATAATAATGTGGATAAGTAGAAAGTAATAATAAAAGCTACTAGTGTAATCATTGTAGCTAGCTATTCATTCATATGTCGCAAACAAAACATGTTTTAGGTTTTACTGAGTATTTTGTTAAAAAAAACAAAGAGAAACAACCTGCTTGTATTAATATCACATTGCTGTAGTGTATATATTGGGTTGGGTTAAATGTCATGTTACTCTCCCAAATGTATTGTCATGATACTAGCTGTTTTAAACCTTCTTGCATATTTTATTATCAAGATAGTTTAACTCTGAGCTACTCGGGTTCTCAGATTTCAATTATTTTCCCTGTCATTTAATATTTGCACCTGTGCATCTCAGAATATCATTCCTAAATGCTGACATGTTTATATTTTTATTGTACATATAATACCCATTGACTGCTATGACATTGGGAATCATTGGGCAATCATTGGACATTGGAAAATCCATTGGCAGTCTTGATGAAATATGCATATATGTAAGAAGATCACACTATGCAGTAAGATCACTTTACCAATTTTCAAGATCATACTTTAATCAATGTATTTGCATGGAGAAGCACTTTGTCCCATTATGACTCTGGGCTCCAGACTTCACCCATCAACAGACATTACCATAGTAGTTTTGGAAATACCTGTATCAGGTGAGTGGAGCCTGACAAAACCAGGTTGACTCACCAGTCTAAAGCCATTACTTCCCATTTAGGCCCAATAATCTGCACATGTCTGGTACATGCCCAGAAGAGGCCCCTACACTGCTTTTTTGAGAGCAGAGCAGTGCCAGATTAAGGTCCACATGGGCCTGGAGCTGAAATTTATTAAAGACCTATTGTCTGCCACTACAGGGAGTGTGACTAATGATGTGGGAGCGTGACCAGTGCTGTGCGAGTGTGGTCAGAACAGGATGTCTAGTTTCTGCTATGGGGTCTGGCTAGTTTCATGGGGCATAGTTAGCGCCTACCTTCAACTACTTTAATTTATTGGGACAGATTCAATTAGCCATGGTGTTTACTGTGCAGGGAAAGCTCCGGATTTAATAGTCGGTACTATTCAATTAATATGCATTTTTCCTGCGCGGTAAACCTGTAGCTAACTTGTGTTGTCAACCCATAGATTCCGCATTAGGTGTCTGGAATCTATGATTACCCCACTCGTTAAGCCCCAGAGGGTGCATTTAACTCAGATTTTTCTGCATTAAGTGCACCCTCTGGGCTTAACGTGCAGGGTAGTGACCCTTCATTGAATAGCAGGATGGAGCTTTCATTGAATAGCAGGGTAGTGACCCTTCATTGAATAGCAGGATGGAGCCGTAGCTAGGGTAGTGCGGCCGGTGCCATGGCACAGGGCACCACAGGTCAGGGGGCGGTGTTTGGGCCTGTCAAATTTCTGTTTATTATCATTCTTGCTTGTAGCTTCCTCTTATTTCATCCCCAGCATCTCGTGGCCTCTCCTATCTCTTTCCTGGCCCTTCCCCATGAATCCAGGGCCCTTTTTTTAGTGCATTATGTCACTTTGAAAAATGAGGGGGGCGCCAATGCTCTTTCTGGCATAGGGCACCAAAAAGTCTAGCTCTGGGAGCATTAACTAAAGCTAATTGAATCTGCCCCATACTGAAGCTATAACAATTTATGTACAAGTATGTACGGGCGACAAGAAGAGGCAGCCGAGGGGAGGGGGGTGCGGCACGCGATCTGCAGATATATCTGTGCAGTGTGTACCTAGCGTTAGTCCCCAACTCTAATTAAACTTGAGACACTGTTTTTTCGGGATGTGTGGGGGAAGGGTTATGCTTGGGGGAGGGTTAGGTTTAGGGGCTCCAGGGGGGTGTTAGGGCTAGGCATCCCCCTGGGAGGGTTAGGCTAGGGGAAGGGGGGTTAGGCTCCCCCCCTTGGGAGGGTTAGGTATAGGGTGCGGGTAGGGGGGGTTTGGTTTAGGCACCCCTGGGGGGAGGTTAGGGTTAGGCACTAGTGGGGGAGGTTAGGGTTAGGCACCACTAAGTGAGGGTTAGGGGGGGGGAAGGGAGAGGGATAGTGTACTTACCTGCGCTATCGGGATCTTCACTCATCGGGCTGCAGGCGTCGTGATTTTGACCGCCGGACTGATATCCAGCGGTCATTCATATCACACCTGTTTTTTCTATGTCGCCTGTGTCTGTCGGGATGTAGTTAATAGACCAGCAGATGCAATTTCTGCCCCGACACAGGACTTAAGATAGGCGTCGAAATGCCGGCACCTTTCTGATCCATGACGCCAGAAGACCAACCCTCGCCATTCCGGTCTTCTGGTGGGTAAGCATAACACTTAGCCCGGGGATGGGGGGCGTTAGGTTTGGGGACCCCTGGGGGGGAGATAAGGGTTAGGCACCCCCCCTGGAGGGATAGGTTTAGGGATGGGGAGGGGGGGTTAGGTTTAGGCACCCCTGGTGGGAGGTTAGGGTTAGGCACTAGGGGGGAAGGTTAGAGTTAGGCACTGGGGGGGAGGTTAGGGTCAGGGGGGGAGAGGGGAGGGTTAGCATACTTACCACCGCCCATCTGTTCAACCGCTGGTATTTTCATCCCATTTCTTCTGGGCTCTACCCAGCCACGTCCCATGCTGCGGCTGTGCGGAATTATTTATTGAAGATATGCGGTAGTCAAACACACTTCAGCAACTTCCAGCGCTACAGAGACAGTGTTGGCTACCGCTGGTTCTGTGCTCTGTGTAGCACCAATATGCAACCTTTGCGGGCAGTAGGCGGGTGGACAGTGTTGGCAGCCTGAGCTCTGAAATATGCACACACACGCACATACATACAATATACATATATATATACATATATATAAGCTACTGAGGAGAGAGCATCCTGTATGAGACTGTGTAGAGAGCCAAGAGACCGGCCCAGGGAAGGTGACCCAGAACAAACAGCTAGCGCTGAGGTCGTGCTGTGATCGGACACCACTCCCAGATGACCATCTGCACTGAACTTCGCATCCAGCTGGCTATGAGCAAACATTGTGTCACAGTGTTTAGTGGTGAGACACTACTCTGAAGATCCAAGAGTGATTTGGGTGGAGGCACTGATAACCACTACAGAGTTCCTGGACCTAGAAAAGGACCAAAAGAAAGATACCTGTTACCTTGACATAAGACAAGTAAAGAGCTGGTACAAGGCTATTTTATATACTCGGGTGCTGGAGCTTTGTTGTATACACACGAGTGGAGTGTTTCTAATACACGGCTATTATCTATGTCACCACTTTTGCACGACAGCAGTTTTTGAATGTGTATATATATATTTATATCATTTCAGACTACACTATGTTTGTTTTGTTTTTCTGTTTTCTTTGAGATTTACATCGTGGGATTTACACGAAGACACTGCAAGGATAGACTGTGTGTTCAGACCTTATGGACTTGGTCATAATATCCCTGCTATAAAAGTTGTTACACTGAAGGCGCCGCTCCTTCACCCTTTTTTATTTACATTATTTAGTTGATTTTTTTTGAATAGATCACACTTTGGAAAGTGCGGCAGCCACCTTAAATAGGGAGTGTTTTTTTAGATATTTTATGTGGTTTATTTTTCACAATTTCTTTTGATTATATCTCATGTACTGTTTATGAGCTTTGTGCGCCACTTATACCATTTTATATCACATATATATATATATATATATATATATGTATATAATGTGTATATACATATATATATATATATATATATATATATATTTATGTATGTATATATATATATATATATATATATTTATATATGTATATATATATATATATATATATATATATATATAAAACAACAAAAAAAAGTCAGTGCGCTAGTACAAAATAGTCAATGAAATAGGACAGGATACCACAGTCCTGAAGTGATTTCACAGAGACACACTGGACTGTGTCTTTTTGGTTTCAACTGAAATCTTAATAGTGCACAGGCCAGCAGCCACAGCAATCAGCCGGCGTTTTCCCCTCACACAGACCCAGATACGAATGGGTAGAAATCTGAAATATTAGAGCACAAAAAGGGGGCGCCACATCGTGCATCAATCGTTGATGCACGATGTGGGGCCCACTTTTTGTTCTCTAATATTTCATATATATATATATATACAGTCAGGTCCATAAATATTGGGACATTGACAGAATTTTCATATTTTGGCCTCTATTCACCACCACAATGCCTTTGAAATGAAACAAACAAGATGTGATTTAACTGCAGACTTTCAGATGTAATTTGAGGGTAATTACATCCAAATCAGGTGAACGGTGTAGGAATTACAACGGTTTCTGTATGTGTCTCCCACTTTTTAAGGGGCCAAAAGTATTGGGACAAACTAAACAATCCTAAATCTAAATTTCACTTTTTAATACTTTGTTGCAAATCCTTTGCAGGCAATTACAGCCTGAAGTCTGGAACGCATAAATGGGTTTCATCCCTGGTGATGCTCTGCCAGGCCTCTACTGCAAATGTCTTCAGTTCCTGCTTGTTCTTGGGGCATTTTCCCTTCAGTTTTGTCTTCATCAAGTGAAATGCATGCTCAATCGGATTCAGGTCAGGGGATTGACTTGGCCACTGCATAACATTCCACTTTTTAGCCTTAAAAAACTCTTTGGTTGCTTTTGCAGTATGCTTCGGGTCATTGTCCATCTGCACTGTGAAGCGCCGTCCAATGAGTTCTGAAGCATTTGACTGAATATGAGCATATAATATTGCCCGAAACACTTCAGAATTAATTCTGCTGCTTTTGTCAGCAGTCACATCATCAATAAATACAAGGGAACCAGTTCCATTGGCAGCCATACATGCCCACACCATGACACTACCACCACCATGCTTCACTGATGAGGTGTTATGTTTTGGATCATGAGCAGTTCCTTTCCTTCTCTTCTCTTCCCATCACTCTGGTACAAGTTGGTCTTTGTCTCATCTGTCCATAGGATGTTGTTCCAGAACTGTAATGGCTTTTTTAGATGTTGTTTGACAAACTCTAATCTGGTCTTCCTGTTTTTGTGGCTCACCAATGGTTTGCATCTTGTGGTGAACCCTCTATATTCACTCTTGTGAAGTCTTCTCTTGATTGTTGACTTTGACACATATACATCTACCTCCTGGAGAGTTTTCTTGATTTGGCCAACTGTTGTGAAGGGGTTTTTCTTCACCAGGGAAATAATTCTTTTGTCATCCACCACAGTTGTTTTCCGTGGTCTTCCGGGTCTTTTGGTGTTGCTGAGCTCTCCGGTGCATTCTTTCTTTTTAAGAATGTTATAAACAGTTGATTTGGCCACACCTAATGTTTTTGCTATCTCTCTGATGGGTTTGTTTTGATTTTTCAGCCTAATGATGGCTTGCTTCACTGATAGTGACAGCTCTTTGGATCTCATATTGAGAGTTGACAGCAACTGATTCCAAATGCAAATGTCACACCTAGAATCAACTCCAGACCTTTTACCTGCTTAATTGATAATGAAATAATGAGGGAATAGCCCACACCTGTCTATGAAATAGCTTTTGAGTTGATAGTCCCATTACTTTTGGCCCCTTAAAAACTGGGAGGCACATTTTGAAACTGTTGTAATTCCTACACCGTTCACCTGATTTGGATGTAATTACCCTCAAATTAAATCTGAAAGCCTGCAGTTAAAGCACATCTTGTGTGTTTCTTTTCAAAACCATTGTGGTGGTGAATAGAGGCCAAAATCTGAAAATTCTGTCAATGTCCCAATATTTATGGACCTGACTGTACATATATATATATATATATATATATATATATATATATATATATATATAGCAACCAAAAAATACCCGGCACTCAATCTGTATAGACAATGCTCCGGTGCCCTTCCAAACGGGAGGAATGTACAGGGTAGAAGACGGGCGGCACTCAATGAGACTCCTTAAATAAACCACAAGAACGCAACTGTGCTGAGATTCAACGTTTCAGTGTAATGACACTTTTATCAAGACATACAGAACAAGAAGAGTAAGCATACCTTAAATATTCCACACCCCATGTACAGACACCATGCAGCTCCATCCCGACGGGAGTCCAATGACGTCACGTGTGGCACCTCAGCGCTGGTGTCATCATACTAAAACCTGCACACAGTCACTGGGAAAGATCAAAGCAGCAACAGATCATATTACACTGACCTCTGGGGATGGTCGGTATTTGCCTTGTCTCTTTAGTGCTCACATTTGCTTAAGTAAATGGACGAAACTTTGGGTTGCCTACCCATGAGTGGGCGGAGCTTCAGATGATGCTGGTGGGCGGAGCTTCATTGCCATGGGCGGGGCTTCGGACGGCAGGGGGTTGTAGGGGCAGGGGTCTGGAGCTTAACACAGCTGCTCCATTGTTAATCCACCCCTATTGGCAGAGCGCCCCCCCTTTCATGGCCCTCTAAGCCCCACCCTCTCATAGAAAGAGGAGTGGCCACAATGCCGTGCAGCCCACCGGGGAATTAGTCCAGTCCGAGCATGGGGAGGAGGGTTGAGGGGGCGGGTTCTCGAACTGGCAGTCTGCTGAAGGTATGAAGCAGGATTTTTTTTTATCCTGCCTGCAACGGCCCACACAGCAGATGCTGCTGTGGGCCTATTCTGGTGGTGGGCCTGGAGCTTAGCTCCATCAGCCCCATTATTAATCCGGCCCTGGAGCAGAGCAGGGGGCCCTAGTGGCTAATATGCCATCAACGTTCCTCAAACCAAATTTGCTAAGGGTCCTGACTATGCACTGGACCACCTCTGTCATTGTGATTGTTGTATACAATATTTTACTTTCTTTTTCTTTCTTTTAAGTATTCTGGGCCTCCTATCAGTCTTTGCTATAGTTGACTGAACTAAAATAAATGAACTCAATTTGCAAAGTCCATTCTGAATTATATTTCTTCCTTAATTTCCTTTTTTTTGTTTTCAAAGTATTTGTTGCACTAACATTTCCATCTAAATCTAGACCTCCACAGCAACTATAGAACCTAGACATCAGCATGCATGGAAGTATTATTAGCACTCAAGTTTCTAGTCACTTTATTGTTTATGATATATTTAGTGAGTTTATACATGGTCAAATAAATTTTGAACTCAGGAAGTGACAGTGTAAATAATCTTTATTTACTTAGGGATGATGATTTGCAGCTTTATAGACTTATGTGAATTGTTATACCAATAATAACCCTATTGAAACACCGTATTGGCTAACTGTTGCATCACAATAATTATGAAGACTGGTCTTTCTTTACATTTTAAACTAAAGGGACAAAATATACCAGTCACAGAGCGAGCCAAGCTGTAGTAGTAAGTTGTCTACTAAATAAAAAATAATTACAATTATATATTGGTCTCTCTTTATCCACCCCTACCATTCTGGAAATTGAGGTGACGTACTTGACTCAGTTGGCATAAGGTTAAGGACAAAGGCCCTCATTCAGAGCCGCTCGCTAGCGGCAGTACGCTCATTCCGAGCGATGTTTGCACATCTGCGCATGCGTATGGTTTTTAGTACGCATGCGCGAACCAGTCAGTGCGGCCGAAAATTGTTTGTACGCTATATAGCGAGTGCCTGCTATTTTGAGTGACAGAATGAGGCGTATGTGGGTGGTAACAGGGGAAGGTGCTTGAAAACGGGGGAGTGGAATTCGAACGCAGGCGTGCTTAAAGGTCAAAACGGGCATTTTAAGGGAGTGCATAATTAATACAGCAGCGTCATTGACCACGTCACTTGGTTTTTTTTAACTCAGAACTGCTCGCAAAATAGCGGTTGAAAAAACCAACCACAAGAATAGCGAGCAGTTCATACGCTGTACGATGTACTCGATTAATCTAATAAATAGCGGACATGACATATGGTGCGAGCGGCCAGGGGGCGTTTTTATCAAATAAATGAGCGTATGTTTTGCTCGCTCGTTCAGACTTAGAGGTGTGAACAGACTGCAATTTGCGAACGGATCATTTGAATAGCCACCCCTTGTTTTTGAACGAACGAACGCAAATAGCGAGCGGCTCTGAATGAGGGCCAAAAACCCAAAGGGAGTAGCCACTCAGTCCTTAAGCTGGAAGAAGGCACAGATAACTACCCCTTCCAATCTCAGAAAGCACCAATGCCACTCTTTCCTTTATAAGGAAGAAGAGGCAATAGCAGTCTTTTCAGTGATATACTGGCAGAACTTCCAATTCAACTTTCTTGGTAAAACTACCAACTATCAAATAATCTACAGCATAATGAGGCACTCACCATAGGAGAGATGGAAGCTTATTCTTTATCAGCTCAGCAGAACTGAAATTAAATATAGTATTGCCTCTTTGGTGCTCACCTTTAATTAAACTCACTTCACTTTCTAATATTATTATTATTACAGGTATTATCCTTTATTTGTATGGCACCACAAGTGTTCCGCAGCACCTTACAAAGTACATAGACAAATAAGTGAACAAGCAACAAGTGACTTATACTACAATACAATGCAGGACAAGGACAAGGTTTATATATATTGCTGCATTAGTGATCATAACACTCAAATAAGCAACAGGCAACAGGGCGTAAGCAACCAGGTGTTAGGCACCCGAGTGAGGAGTAGATGACAGTATAAGGAGTAACACAAGAGGCAGAGGGCCCTTCTCGTGAGAGCTTACATTCTAATTTCTAATATACATTAATTTGCATGAAGTGCTGTGGGGGTGTGTTACAAAATGTCAACATCCAGAATATCGACACCAGAAAGTCGACGTGGTAATATTGTGCAAATCAATATATAGTTTTTCTTTGTTGGAGCCCTAACCCTACCCTAACCATAACATTTACCCTAAACCTAACCCTAGCAGCACCCTAACCCTAACTGCAGCCTAAGCCTAACCCCAAACCTGAACCTGTAAAGTCGATATTATGTCCATGTTGACATTTTCACTGTCAAAATTTTGACCATTTTTACATTCAGGCCATGGGTCTAATGCAACACGGATCGCAGATACAATTACAATAGAGATAACGCACACAGCCTCACTGCGATCATATGCTAATCCTCTGTGATCGCTATATCGTCACAGCACAACAAAAGGAAGTCCAACTTACCTTACACACATCCGTAATACTTAGCAAGACTGCAGAACCATTGGTAACATCGAGTACCATCGCAGCGACACACACACTTAGAAGCTCTGACATTATAGAAATTGCTAATTTTCCGGTACGCAGTGAGAACTCAGGCTGCATATGGCATCGCAGTGGCTATTTTATGCACTCCCCAGCAACAGCATTCACACGCACTGGCACATCTGCGTTTCACCGACCAACCCCCGTCACCACCCCAATCGGTACTTCCTGTCAATCACTCTGCGATTAGTCTGCGTAACCACAGTGATCGCAGTCCCGATTGCAGTTAAGTGTAAGCGCACGTGCACTGTGATGCATGCGCAGTTCGCAACAATCGGCCAATTGCGTGTGTAATCATTGCTGAATCAGGCCTCATGTCCACATTCTGCTGTCAACATTCTGTATGTCAATATAACAACTGCATATCATGTGATGTGGATAAACAACCACATTGTTTAGGGGTGATGCTCTGTGGTCCTACTTGTTCACATGTAGAGCCTAATACATTTTAATTCTGACCCTGACATTTTAGAGAGTTTTGTACATACTAAAGACATTTATAAAACTGATACACAGAGACATTTGTAAGAAAAGTGTATAATAAGGAACTATATCCAATAAGCTGTATTTTAGGATTAAAAGAAGGTACCGCTACACAGTTCCACTTTAGCGCATCATGAACATGTTAAAGAAGTTTTGACCCGTTTGAAAGAGAACCACCTTTACTGCAAACTGGAGAAGTGTGTCTTTGGAATGCCCAGTGTACCTTTTCTTGGCTCCAGTTTGGAAATGGACCCCAAGAAGGTACAAGCAATTCTGGATTGGACCCGACCTCAGACACTGAAAGCCATCCAGAGATTGTTGGGCTTCGCCAATTATTATAGACACTTCATTAAGGGATTTTCTACATTGCTGGCTCCCATTACAGCCTTGACCCGCAAAGGTGCTAATCCTGCCCAATGGTCACCTGAGGCAGAGTCTGCTTTTCAACTTCTAAAACAGGCCTTTATCTCAGCACCTGTTCTTCGACAATCAGATCTGGACAGGCCTTTTTTGTTGGAAGTAGACGCATCATCTGAAGCTGTGGGAGCAGTCCTGTCACAACGTTATGAGGACAATCAAGTCCATCCTTGTGGGTTCTTTTCTAAAAATTCTCACCTGCCGAAAGGAACTACGCCATAGGTGAGCAAGAACTACTAGCTGTAAAGTTAGCGTTGAAGGAATGGAGATATTTACTAGAAGGTGCTAAGTTTCCATTTACTGTATTTACGGACCATAGAAATCTCCTATTTCTCAAAAACCTTCAATGTGTGAGTCCTTGTTTAGCCCGCTGGGCAATATTCTTTGCCAGGTTTCAGTTCACCCTGACCTTCTGGTATGGAGCACTTAATCAGAAGGCTGATGCCCTATTGAGATCTCTCCTTTGTGATGATCAATCTGAAAATCAAAGCAATAGCCCTGTCTTGGAATCAAGAGTTTTCGCCACATTACAGGTTCAGCCTCCTACAGGAAAATCGTTTGTGGCCCCGGAATTAAGGAAGCGGCTTCGCACTTGGGCACATTCCTCTCGTTTCGCAGGGCACTCAGGCACTCGGAAGACTTTGGAGTTCCTGAAAAGACACTATTGGTGGCCTTCTATGAAGGCAGATATAATGGATTTTATCTCTTCCTGCTCCTCTTGTGCCCAGCATAAATCATCACGACAAGCTACAGCTGGGGAATTGCTTCCACTACCCACTCCATCACGTCCATGGACGCATCTCTCCATGGATTTCGTCACAGACCTGCCAGTCTCTCAAGGCTTCAATACTATCTGGGTTGAAATAGTCCGATTCTCTAAGATGGTCCACTGGCACAGTTGACCTGGCACAGTTGTTCGTCCAACACATATTTCATCTTCATGGCCTTCCTGCTGAAATTGTCTCTGACCGTGGTGTGCAGTTTACTGCAAAATTCTGGAGGGCTTTGTGTTCTGTTCTTCAAGTGAAGTTAAACTTTTCCACGGCCTACCATCCGCAAAGCAACATCTCCACCGAGAGAGTTAATCAGGATCTAGAGACTTAAGAATTTTTATGACATCTTCACAGGACAATTGGGCTGCCTTGCTACCATGGGCCAAGTTTGCCCATAATGCTTCCTACCACTCGTCAACTAACCAAATGCCATTTCAGGTTGTTTATGGCCTTCATCCTCGTGTTCCCGAATTCCGAAGCCTGCCTGTTTTTGATGTTCCGGCCGTGGAAGACACGGTGCGGAATTTTGCTGCCATCTGGACTCAAGTACGGTCTGATTTGCTGAAGGCATCCTCTCGCTGTAAGACCCAGGCCGATAGGAAGCGTAGAATAGTTCCACGCATGCAAGTTGGAAGCCAGGTCTGGTTGTCCACCCGGAATCTTCATCTGAGAGTTCCTTCAATGAAATTTGCACCACGCTTCATCGGTCCCTTCACCATAACAGAAGTCATTAATCCAGTGGCTTATCGTCTACAGTTACCCCCATACCTAAAAATCCCTAATTCCTTCCATGTTTCCTTATTAAAGCCCCTAGTTCTGAATAGGTTCCACAGTGCTCTACCTGCTTCTCCTCAAGTCCAGACGGAGAGAGGAGTTGAGTTTGAGGTCGCCCAGGTCTTGGAGTCTCGTCTACGCAGAGGTCATCTACAGTATTTGCTAGACTGGAAAGGTTACGATCCAGAGGAACGTTGCTGGACCGATGCTCGTGATGTCCACGCTCATCAGGAGATTTCATTCTGCCCATCTGGAGAAGCCTGGTGAGTGTCCTGAGGCCACCTCAAAAGGGGAGGGGTATTGTCACGGCCAGGGTAATTCAGCATGGCGCTAGGCGGGTGTTACCTGTGAGGTCATTGTAGCGCGGGCTGTCTGGTGGTGGAGCTGGTGTCTGGTTGGGGGCTTTGGCTGCACGCATTGTTGTGCGGGCCTGTTGTCACTCTACGCTGGTAAGGCCTGGCGGCGTCTCCGTTCCGTTTGGCATGGGCACCGCCATTTTGCCTTCTGGCCATGTGATGCGGCTGGCCAATCCTGGTGAGTCACATGTTCCCTCCGGCCAGTAACAGCACGGCATGGGGTAATTAGGAAGGTTCAGTGCCTTCCTTCTTGGCCAGTGCAACGTGTATCTCAGCCTAGCTGAGAGGGAGTTCTCTGTGCTTATCCTGTTCCTGTGAAATTCGCTGTCTGCCAGTCTGCCTGTCAGCTCCTAGCTTCCGCTGGACTACCCCGCTTCCTCCATCACCCTTGCCCATACCTGAGTGCCTGAGCCTGCTGACATCCTGCTCATTTGCCTTAGTTCACTACCTGCATACCTAGCTTATTATTTCCTGCTTCACTACATGCATACCTGGTTGATTATTTTCAGTCTCACTACCTGCACATCTGTACAGTTCTATTTGTTTCTACTTGGACATTAACCCATTACTCCCACCACAGAACTCTAGTGCCCTTTTATATATACCTGGACTTTTATTTACTGCCATATTTTATGTCTACTCAAGCACGTATTAAAAAACCTAGTTTTATATTCAAACCCGCTTCTGTGATCGCTCCTGCTACCACCCCGGGTCCACCAACAACCCAGAAGATAACACCTTCCAGCTCTCATCCTAACTTGCTGCTACATGCTCCCTCCTCCCTATCTACCCCATCTGTGTCACGCCTGTTTGTCTGTCCCTCCCCTTTAGAATGCAAGCTCTTGCGAGCAGGGCCCTCTATCCTCTTGTGTTTCTCCTTACTTTAGTTTCATCTACTTCTTACTCCCCACTAACACTTGGTTGCTTATGCTCTGTTGCTTATTTGGGTGTTATGGTCGCCTATTTACCAATGTATATTACACATGTCCTTGTCCTGTTTTGTTATTATATTGTACTGTTAGTCACTTTTTTGGTTATGTACATTGTAAGGTGCTGCGGAACACTTGTGGCGCCATATAAATAATAATAATAATAATAATAATAATAATAATAATAATAACTTGGGTTCCAGTGAGCAGCTTATTGCTAGGCATTTTGTTCAAGCATGTCATGGTCTGACTCTGGACACATATTATATTATTATAGATCATATCCCGCCTACTGTGCATGGGGGAAATAGAAACAAACACTTTTTAATGCAAAATCCGATGGATCCTCAGACTGGATGCTCTTGCACCATGTGGACTAAATGAAACTCAAGGTCTGCATTGTATTTTGTAAAGATATTTATTTGTGGATTTTTCCCTTGTGCAATTATCTTTTCTATATACTTATATTTGTATATTTAAAAGTTCTATGCTTTACCTTAATGCTAAATAGCACTTCATATCAATGATTACTTTGCTGTCATTTTCAGCATTGGAATGTAACTATGTGCATCTCTTAACAGTTTTATGTATTTGACTGCTGGCATTCTCATTCACATGGTGGACAATGGCTATATAAGGAAAGTAATGTTGTTTATGTATTGTATCCCTGAGAACAGTGATTTAAGTCACTGATATATCAGATTGTTATCCGGTAGTCAGCGTGTCATTATTGTCAACCTCCCCACACCTCTCTATCTCATCTACATCCCCACTGCTCCATTTCACTCCACGCTACTAAACATACTCCATTCCTAGTCTGTCTCTTCGATGCATGTCTATCCTATCTCCCAAGCAGTGGGAGCCATTGGTGACAGGAAAGACACAATTATCAATATATAACCTGGCCTTTCCCACCATTGAAGTCTATGGAGAAACATTTATTGGCTGAGAGAGCCCGGGACTCGGCTCTCTCAGCCAATCAACGGTCCACCCATAGATTTCTATGGAAAACACCATGGCTGTAGCTGTATTAGCATAGTACTGTACTTAGAGTACAGTACGAAGGGGAATATGTACTAAGCCTTGAAAAGTAATAAAGTGCAGAGTGATAATACCAATCAGCTCCTGTCATTTTCAAACACAGCCTGTAAAGTGACAGGAGCTGATTGGTTGGTACTTTTGTCACTCTCCACTTTATCACTTTTCAAGGCTTAGTACATCTCCCCCATATGTCCGGTGGGCTCCGATATTTTTTTTATTTTTCAAAGACGGGATGCTTCTTGGAGAAGAGAACTGACCGCAGCCAGGGAGGAAAGGTAAGTATTTACTGTGTGTGTGAGAGTGTTAGTACTGCATGTAATAATATATTATAACCCTCATTGTGTGTGTATTGTCTTTATTTTAATATTTCTGTTACAGTTGGACTACCAGCGGGCCCTTAATGCCCAGACTTGCTGTCACATTTGGTTCTCCAAGTACTAACAAGAGGGGCAGGCCGGCTGGGACCTCTAGTACCACTGTAAAGAAAAATATTATTTCTATTTTTTACACAATCACTTCTGCACCCATCATCCAGATGTGTGGAAGATATTCCTGGACTAATAGCCTGGGCCTGCCCCAGGGTGGAGGGGGGGGGGGCTTTATTGGGGAGGTCCCCACTCCCATGTAATCCCCAGCCTGGACTGACTAGTGTGGGGTTGTGAATGTTTTGGCCCAGGACACGGTCAAGTGTGTCTCCCTGCTGTGGCATTACACCCCTGCTAGTTTGAGCCCAGTGCTAGTTGTGGATAGTACAGGGGATCCCTTCTCATTTTGTCACATGCATTTTCACAACCAGGACAGGCTCACAGAGCTTGATATTGGTTGATGAAAATGCAGGGAAACCTTATGTTTTCCCCCCCCCGTATATTCACAGCCAGGACCGGCTTACGTAATTTTTTTCTTTTTTTTTCAACTCTTTTATTCCCTTTTACACACAAAAGCCTACACGGATTTCACTGATCTATGAAGGCTTTTGCTGAACATGCTACTGCTGAGGCTAAAGTCGATAGCATGAAACAGATCTGTTATTTTGCTAATTTTTTTTTTACTAGTTTTGTGCAAGTTTAATACTTACAGCCTATTACATCCGGTGAGTTGTATATTTTAAATAGGAAAACATCTGGATGTGAGTTTGGGCCATTTGAGAAGTGAAAATGCAATTTTAAAGAGTTTTGTGTGATAAACTTGCACCTTTTTTTCAGTTCTCGCACCCTATTGCATTTTGCCCCAGGATTCAGTAGGCTGCTGATGAGAAATTAGACACGGATATTACAAAGTCAAATAGAAATAAAGCCAAATCGTTACACGGTTAATCCAAACATAGTGGTCCAGGGAACAGCTGGGTCAGTGCACAGGTAATCCAAAACAGCAGCAGACAGAAGGTTAATTGCTAGGGAGAGAGGCAGGGATCAAATACAGAGATTACAAACCAGGTTCACAATAGCCTATGTAACTACCTAGTAAGTGCCTGGTGGATTCCCTGTCCACTTCCAGAGATTGAAAATACATGCAGACATCTGAATTCTGAATCTCCTGCGCAATTATCTTCGCGCAAAAATCTCCTGCAATGCGACTACAGTCCTACACTTCCTAACACATTTTTGACATCCAAAATAGTGCACTTTTACGCTACATGTGACTGATATTAACACTTTGAGTGCCATCAAGCTCATTATACTATCATAGTTTTGAGAAATCTAGTCTCCCAATT
Source organism: Taudactylus pleione (assembly GCA_031769625.1). Classification (NCBI taxonomy): domain Eukaryota; kingdom Metazoa; phylum Chordata; class Amphibia; order Anura; family Myobatrachidae; genus Taudactylus; species Taudactylus pleione. The sequence continues at coordinate 5,709,612 of JAUIMM010000054.1, forward strand.
TTAAAACCCATTAGCTGCTTATTCAGTTTTTATTCACTTTTTCATTCATTTATCCATTTTGTTTTTTATATATGAACTTTTTCTCTGTATCTTATTATTCACATGGTTGATTGATATTTTATTTAAAAAATATACGCAGGGCCGGTGTTAGGGTGTTCTGCGCCTCCCTGCAAACTATAAATTTGCTCCCTCCTCACCTCCGTCAGGGACAGGCAGCTGCCAGCTGTTTCTCTCTCTCACTATTCCGTGGGTCCTCCTCCTTTCATTACAGTGCGCAGCTGAGGCAGCTTCTCTATTGCTCCTCTTCTTGGGCAGAGCACACCACACACAGAGAGAGCGGGTGCGTGAGCATGGCATGATGTCATTGCATACGTAAAGTGTAAACTGCTGGTTTACATGCTATTGCTGGCAGCAGCGCTGCTTATAGCTACTTAACAAGGCAGAGGAATGAACTAGCTCAGGGGCAGGCAATGCTGGGAAATAAAATCAGTTCCTGACCGGGCGGCTGCGGACATAAATTATATTTAAATTTAGGCGGATCGTCGATCTGGCTAATAGGTGGTGCTGAGTCCGGACCACCCATTAGCCAGATCACTGATCCACCTGAATTTAAATGTAATTTATTTCTGCAGCTGCCCAGTCCACTCCCGGAGCACCCCTTAGTTTCGCTCTGCCAGGCCCGCCCATGACACTGCTGTACTGGCTGCCTCAGCCTGCCTGTTACAGGTGCAGCAGTGCAGGGAGTACAGCTCAGGGCCGTATCTAGGGTAGTGCGGCCGGTGCCGTGGCACAGGGCACCGCAGGTCAGGGGGCGCTGTTTGGGCCTGTCAATTTTCTGTTTATTATCATTCTCACTTGTAGCTTCCTACTATTTCATCCCCAGCATCTCCTGGCCTCCCCTATCTCTTCCCTGGCCCTTCCCCATAAGGCCATTCCCCTTTTTTGGGTACGTTGTGTCCCTTTGAAAAATGGGGGGGAGGGGCGCCTATGCTCTTTCCGGTACAGGGCACCAAATAGTCTAGTTACGGCTCTGGTACAACTCTCCAGCCTGGCGACCCCCTGCAATGCTGATCCCACGGACTGCATTGTGCTGGGCCTGGATATACGTCATTAAATTTCTTTTTTCAAAGCTTTGGGAGATAGCTTTTTCTTTTTTACTGTATTTTTGTGTGCGCAGCCAATATTTCTATTTATGTACAAGTTTTGGTGATAGTTGGCACACTTTCTTTTAGAGTGGAAGCTGTACTAAAAAACAGCAGTTCACCTTTTGATTGTATCTAAGCACCACAAGTGACATATTTTTCGATTTACAAGACATATTGTAGCTGTTAATGTTAGAGAGAATGCATCTTCATTTTAATTAAAACCATACTCAGTGAAAATTGTCTTGTAAGATAATTGTTCTGTGACCACGTAGACTAAACTTTGCATAGTGTTCTTTTCCAGCATTCTTTTGTTAATCCCCAATATCAATCTTCTATATGTTTAGAGCATCTGATTGTCCGCCAACATAGTCTGACACTATAAATTGTTATCCTACAGCTTTTCTTTAATACTCACTAAATATTTTAGCATTCCTGAATGCAGCAGACATTGGATTTGGCATATATTTAAAAAAAAAAATCTTTATTCTTTTTCTTTATAGCTGTATTACTGCCAAGGAAGGATGTTTTAAACATCTATGTAGCAGAGAGGGTTTATTACTTTTCTCTCTTGTATAAGTATAATCTCTGTCACTTTAATTCATCAATCTGTTAAAAAGTAAGTTATATTAAGTTTTGTATTGAATTCAACCTTTCTTTTGGAACTCAATAATCTGCTCAGTTTAGTTGTCCTGATACGTTCAGTGGTGGAATCAGTGGGTAAATGTCTGTAAACATCTTTCAGCACTAAAAATAATGAAGATTTCCAATGCACTGGCTACTGATGGCAGCTGACTCCTAATTGGACAAAGCTGCAGCATTCAATAAAAAGGTCAGCTGTCATTTCTAGCTCATCTTCCTCTGTGTCAAGGCCCCCATACATCAGCAATTGATTGCAGCAATTCTGCAATTTGCAATCGATTGAAAAAGGGAAAGATTTTTATACACAATCGATTGTGGCAATTCTGCAATCTGCAATCTGCAATCGACTAAAAAAGGGAAAGATTTTTATAGACAATTGATTGCAAATTGCACAATTGCTGCAATCAATTGTTGATGTATGGGGGCCTTAATATAGACAGTTAAGGAATCTCAATACCAATGCTTATAATTTTTAGGATCTTACATCATTGACCAAATGGCCGGCCAAAGTGCCAATGGGATGAAGTGTCCATAAAATATATTTTATCTTGGAATCTTAAACAAGAAAATATCTCCCCTTTTTATAATTTAATTCTGAATTGATCAGAGAACCAGTGCCAGATGATGCTCCTCAGAAAGGGACCCCCTTTACTTGCTGTTGTCCTACCGCTTTGGACACATGGTGTTTGCTAAAAAATAAATCACACAAGGCTACAAACCTATTGGCTTCACATGCAGCAAGAATGTTTTTCACCTTCTACCTAACCCCTCATTCCTTTACTGTCTACATTAATGTTTAATAGCTTACAGGGTGAGAGGTGAGTCCTGATAGAAGTAAACTTGAATGTTTTTTCTTGCAAATATTGAACATCCCTTACAGTAACTGAGATTATTTATTAATTTTCTAATTTAATTAGAGAGCCCCAGAAATACATATTGTTGCAAGATCAGGTTAGGGTTGCCGACTCCTGGGGTAAACATCAGTACCTTGCTCGCAGCAGCTAATTAGAAGCACAATAGTCCAGGGCCTTGGTACAAGTATTCGCAGCTAATTTTTTTTTTCGAGAGCACAAAATCTAAAAATAAATCCTAGCCTGTCGCGCTCTAACTAACATACAATTTCCATCTCTTATATTGGAATAGACCCGCTGGTGCACAACAAGCAGTCTTTTCTTTTGTATTGCTCACAGTTTTTCAATAAATTCATCCTCACAAGGCATTGTGTAGGCATCAAACTTAGGCACACTATTCAAGTAACAGAAACCATTGCAGAAGCAGAAGTTCCGTCATATTTAATAATGAGTACAATGGGTCTTGGCCACTCACTATGTGACCTTTCAATTATATCTAAATCCATAAATTTTTACATTTCTTTAGACACACCGATTCCCATTGGACATCTGGTATTCTATATTACTTTAGGTTAAACTTATCTTCTGGTTCAGTGATGATGTCCTGTTTAATGCCTGTTGTTTTACCAGGTACTTACATGTCAGAAAATAAATCTCTATTTCTTACAAGAAATTCTTTAGCCTCATGCTGTTAAATAGTTGAGAGGGTTTTGGCTATTGTTACTTTGGGAATCAAAGGTACTGTGGTTAACGGAGGGACCAGGTTGGCTGATTTACATGGTACTGTAGATCTCTAGATCTCTTCTACCTTTCATTTCACAGGTTGGTACACTTTCAAATTAACCTCACCCACTTTTTCTATGATTTGAAATGGTCCTTGCCACTTGGCCAAAAATTTACTTTTTACCGTGGGAACCAAAATAAGGAAAAACAAACAAACTAAGAAAAACTCTGCGACATGAGCACTCTCTGAAATGATGTCATTAACTAAAACATAACTTTTATTACTACAATTAGAATAAATGACCATTGCCAACTACTGGGTGTAGCAATAAGATGGTTAAATGCTGGCAAGACAAAATATTATACAAAAAAATATTCATATAGATGGACTGACATGTAACGCCTCCTTCAGATTGCTAAAAATTGTGAATGACGGCTGAAAGTATAAATGCCTCTAACAACTTAGAATAAAGTCATATGTTAGAGACGTAATTCCATAAACAATTCAATATAAATGTTCAAAATTAACGACAATACATAAACTGAACATCTGGCGAATTATCAAAGAATAAAACATAATCATGTCAAGAAAAAAACCTTTAAATAGGATCATAGTATGCTATAGTCGGTATTCATAAAGTAGAATATAGCATCACATAGTGACCATTCAAGAAATGGAGTATCACAATCTCTGGTAACCTCAAAGAGGAAGTAACAGAAAAGTCAGGGAGAGAGGTAGCTGTTAGAAACTCCCGGTAATCTCACTTTACCCAAGTCATCTGTTTCCCAAAACGAAGGTGTGTTGCCACGAGACCAGGATCTCTGTCATCTGAGATTTTCTGGCCTCTTTTGTGCATCTGCGATGGCTGGTTTGCCCATGTGATCCCCCCTGACCCCATGGGTCACTTAGGTGGTCTATGGTATTGCAAATTATCTGATTCTGCAGCCTAGGGCACAGCTCGGATCAGTAATGCATGAAGGAGGCATGACCAGGCTTGTCTACCCTCCCGATTTGGCCGGGAGCCTCCCGATTTTCGGGTGCCGCTCTCGGCCCCCCGGAAAGGCAGGCAAGCCTCCCGGAAGTCTCACACCCTCCCCACCTCCCCCCTGAAAAAAACTGAAATCCCCGCAGCGGGGGGCCCGGTGACGTGATTCGCGCAGAATCACGTCATTGTGGCCCCGCCCCCTGCTTCACAATGCCGAAAATCACGGCATTGTGAAGAGGGGGCGGAGTCACGATGACGCGATCGTGCGGCTCCGCCCCCCAGTGTGACCCAAAATGGCTGCTCCGCCCCCAATGGCCGCCCCCCCCCCGCTATTAGCCGACAATCAGCTCCCTGCCGGAAGGCTGGAGCTGATTGTCGGCAAGTATGGGCATGACGCCTCCTGCTACATTACCATATTACAGCTATCGCAGTGCTAATATATTAGCAGCTGCGATAGCTAATGCATCCTCTACTGTATTAGGCCATTGGCACTGTGCAACAAATCTTTACAGGTATGACAATCTACTATCAGGCTCTAATGGTTTCCATCAACCAATTTTACACAATCTCTAGCCTTTACCAGAGCTAGGCCCCTATATATCAACATTGGTAAACACCAGCGCAATTTTTTGTTTAGTATCACTGTGGTACAAACAAAAAATTTACTGGTATTTACCAATACTTATCCCTCCGGTGAGGTTCTGCAAAGTCCTCCTCAACACTGCCAGCAACGGGGCTCCAGTATTATATGCATTTGCGACAGTGCCTGGCAGTGCCTGGAAAGCTTTGCTAAAGCCTGAAAGACACCGCCGGGTCTCCCTATTGCTAGCAATGGGGACTGCATTGCGCCATCTAAAAGATGGCGGGAGCGATGCTTGACAAACAGCGGTAATCTTAGATTACCGCTGTTTGTTAAATCCAGAAAGGCTGGCATAACCCCTTTAGCGAGTGATAAAGGGATTATGCTTCACTGATAAATGGGGACCTAGGTTCTTTTAACTGTTCTGAGGCAAAGATCTATTTTCTTACTTCAAGATCAGGCACATAGTCAACTGGTTCAACAACATCTTCTACATGAGTAGGAGATACATCATTCTGCGCCCAACTGCTGTTCTCAACATTCTCTAACTCCCCAACCATGCTTGTAATAGAGAACACTGCAGACTCGGGAAACACTCCCACTGCCCCTTCATCAGTAACATTATCAAACCAGTCTGTGTTATTTATTTCTGTAACAAATTGGGTTTCTCACAGCTTCCAGAAATGGGAAAAATGTCTCCCCAATATAGCATCAAACTTCAAATAAGGAACAAATCACACAGTGACTACTGTAAGATCACACTGTGTTTCTATGTTCACTTCAGCAGTATCATAATGCCAACTAGCCCCATACAGTATATACAGGTTATACGTATAGGTGTGTGCAGAAGTCAGCACAGGAGGTTGCCACTTTGGCATTTCCCCCTCCGCTGTGTCATGGACTGCCCGGTCCCCCCCTACCTCAGGGACATACACTACTCATCTGGCCATCCAGGTGAGTAATCTATGTCCCGGTGGGAGGGGGGGGCTGGGTAGTCCATGAACCGGTGGAGGGGGAAGTGCCAAGGCAGCACCCCCTATGCTGGCTCCTGCGCATGAACAGTTTTCCCCTGACAATTTAAGGTGCTCGTCAACTCAACTTTTACAAGAATAACCAGGCTACCAGAATTTAACAGTGCCTGTACCTGTTTGCTTTCTATAGTAATTATACTGTACACATTTGTTTATCTGGCTCAGCCTGTTGGTCTGCAGTGCAAGCTAGCTGATCCAAGAAAGATACTCTGTGATTTACAGAAGCAGAATCACATTGCATTGGTTCAGAGGTAAGAGGACAATTAACAGCATCATGGCCCAAGCCATTACATCACAAACATCTGATCATATTTTTTATCAAGTCTTCTACAAGGTTGGAACCTTCCTGGCACAGCTGGCCAATCTCCTGGTTTCAAGCCTACAGTTTCTGGATATTTAAGTTAATTCAACCAGCCAGCACCCTCTTACTCTGAAAAAGACTTACAAGAAGTCACTGGAGATCGCTGTTGCAGGACTAGGATACATTGGGGTACATTCAACAGTTCCTCAGCAGTACAGTACCTCTGCACCATTTCCACAAGCTGGTCTGCTGTTATAGGGGCTCACCTACTTGCACAGAATTGTGGGCAGGGACCATATATATCAGTCCATAGTGACCTTTTCCACTATCTGTGACCCTGGTAGAGCCTCTGGCTGTAGCCATTTCTTGGTGAGATGGATGAGGTCTTAAATTTGAGTGCATGGAGGTTTATCCACTTAGTATCCCCAGTAACTTGAGCTCGAACAGACATTGTGACACCCAAAATAGTTACTATTTCAGTTTTTAGCTTGTCATAGTCCTTGACATCAGTAAGGCTCAAGACATAATATGCTATTTGCGGTTCCCCTGACAGGAAGAATGCCAAAAAGTCTGCCCTCTCATATTTACACCAATTATCTCTGTCAGCTGTTCTTTTGAAAGATATTAAATAGGCGTCAATATCATTGTTCTTTGTCATCTTTTGAGGAAACTGACTAGGCCATATGGAGCTAGATCTATTTATAACATCCTTGGAAGTATTTACATTTTTCACATACATGTTTATGGCTAGCTGAAATGCAATATTTGCAGTCTCCACCATGAGTCAAAAGATCAGGTAAGGGTTGCTATCTCCTGTTGTACCCTTGCACGCAGTAGCCAAGTAGTAGCACACTAGTCCAGGGCCTTGATAGAAGTAACCACAGCTAATTTTATTTGAGAGCACAAAATAAACAATACGTAAAAATAAATCCTAGCCTGTAGATATGGGTTATTTGGAGTAACACTTGCGCACTAAGGTTGAGAAAGGGTGGGCTGCTATTCGGAGAGGTTTGTCCTTTCCTTTAAAAGTAAGATCAGGGGCTGGAGCCAAGAAGTACTTTGTCGAATGCGCTCAACCCTTTATGTTAGCTAATATATATATAAAAAGAATAACATCAAGAAAAGAGTATCAAGTATCGCTTCAGCAATTGCGTTAATATTATGGATGTGCGCTGACCCCCGTGTTTTTGTTTTGGATTTGGATCTGTATCTCCTTGTGTTTTGGATCTGGATTTGGTTCTGCCAAAACTGCCCCTTGCGTGTTTGGTTTTGGTTTTGCATCTGTATTTTTTCTAAAAAAAATCATAAAAACAGCTAAAATCACATAATTTGGGCCTGTTTTGTTCCTACAGTATTATTAACCTCAATAACATTTATTTCCAGTCATTTCCAGTCAATTTTGACCAACCCGCAGCTCACAATATTGATTTTTTTCATTTAGTTTAGGGCCAAAAGGCTGCATCCAGCTAGCTGGTTGACTAAGCTAAGCGACAGCAGTGGGTGGCACTAACATATGGCAGTTCAGCTTCCAACATGGCACAGAATGGCATTGCAGTGGTAGATAGGATGGCAGTTTAATAAACTATACAACCCCTAGGAATTTTAAAAACCAAGAATGTTTTCCTTAACTAGGTCAGAGGCCTGACGGAGTTGGAATATGTTTATGGACTGAAGACAGGGAAAGGACGGAAGGATTGATTCATGTTTAATTTATTTATTTTAATGTTTTGATTCTTAAAAAAAATTATGAGGGAAGATCAATCTGGGATCAAGTTCTTCAGTTCCTAAAAGACATCTTTGATCTTGAGGAGGTTTTTTAATTTTTTATGCATCTAATAGAAATGAGGTGGCCTTGCTTGTGAAGGTGCTGGTAGAACATACTGTAAACAGATGTTTACTTTGCACTCAGGGAGGTTGTTAGGGATAACGGGACCAAGACTTGCTGTTTACATCAGAGGAAAGCAGCTTGAAGTTCTCCGGCTGAACTAGAACTCCCAGCATCGGTGATGTTTGCTGTGCCTACTGGAAGTTATTTGTCAACAACAGATGGCGTGCTTCAGGTTACATCAGCCTGCTTTACGCACTGTATATACCATGTAAATATGTATGTATGTGACCAATATACACAACTAATTTTTATATTAAACATATTTACACTTTATTGCACACATCCTGGCAGGAAGATGCTCTGTGCTGCTGTTCATATTTTCCCATCCCATCAACTTGGTGGTTCAGAATTTTTTTTTTTAATGAAAGGGTCATACAGGAGATGCTGTCTGTGGCCATTACAATTTCTGGACATTCATAAAGCATACAATTTAAAATGTCAGGCAGCAGTGCCCCAAATAGCATATAATACAAAAGAAAAGAGGTGCAATATAGAATTGTCCTTGGTCTCTCCCACCCACCCTTATGGTGTATATATGAAACAGGACATTCACAGTTTAACAAACCAATCACTTCAGCGACAGGGACTGCCACTTGTGGCTGAAATGATTGGTTTCTTTGGACCCCCACAAAACAAGCTGCCAATGCACAGTGGACATTGGAGGCAATGATCCCATACACAAATTGACTTTACAACATAGGAAAGATCAGATGTCATCATCAAAATCATCATCATCATTCCCATCAGTGTGTACATCCTCTTCTTCACACAATATTAATTCGTCCCCGCTGGAATCCACCATTACATGTGCCTCTGTATTTCTTTTACTTAATTGCTGGTAAAAGTCTTCCTCGTGGAATTTGTAATTCATTTTGATGAACATCATCTTTTCCACATTTTGGGGAAGTAACCTCCTATGCCGATCACTGACAGAGTTCCCAGCTGCACTGAAAACTCTTTCAGAGTACACACGGGAGGGTAGGCAACTTAAATAAAGCAAAGACAGTTTGTGTAAGGGGCTCCAAATTGCCTCTTTTTCCTGCAAATTGTGAAACAGACTGTATGACATGCCTATTTGGATGCTATCCCTAAAATAATCATCCACCATTCTCTGAATAGTGACCATATCAGACAAAGTCACAGTAGACATGTCACTAATTGTAGGCAGTTCTTTCAGACGCAACCATATGTCATTAGATTTTGCTGACTGATCTGCATCACCAGAAGTGGGTATCGTAGGAAAATTATGTTTTTTCTGACAGTCGCAGAAACTGAGAGGAGGAGATGCTGCCATGTCACGTGCCACTTGAGCTGACAATGTTTTCACCAGCAGCTCTTTGCATCTTTTCAGATTTATGTCCATCGGAAAGAAAGACACAAGGTATGACTTAAATCTAGGATCAAGTATGGTCACCAAAATATAGTGATCTGATTTCAAGAGATTGACGACCCTTGGATCCTGGCGAAGTGAATGAAGGGATTAATGTACAAGTCTGACATACTTAGTGGAATCACTCTGTTTCAGCTCCTCCTTCAGTTTCTCTAGCCACTTTTTGCAAAAGTCTGATTGGGGGAATGACCTGACTCAAGCTGGCAGTGTCTGAACTAACTTCACATGTGGCAATTTCAAAGGGTTTGAGAACCTTGCACAACACAGAAATTATTCTCCACTGCAGTTGACTAAGGTGCATTCCCGCTCCTTTCCCTATGTCATAGGCTGTTATGTAGCCTTGGATGGCCTTTAGCTGCTGCTCCATCCACTGAAGCATATAGAGGGTAGAATTCCACTTAGTTACTACCTCTTGCTTCAGCTGATGGCAGGGCAAATTCAACAGTACTTGCTGGTACTGCAATATTTGACATGCAGTTGCTGAATGTCGAAAAGTCCCGAAATCTTTCGGGCCACTGAGAGCATCTCCTGCACACCCCTGTCCTTTTTAAAAAAATGTTGCACCACCAAATTGTGTGAGAAAAACATTGGACATGTTCGAATTCACCCAAATGTAATGCTCACACAATATTGGTGGCATTGTAAGAAACCACAGAGTCCAAGTAGGGTAAGCCATTTTGCAATGATTTATAAGAGGTTCTTAGCGGTATGCCTCTTAGTGAAACCAGTGATACACAGAGTAGCCTGCCTTTGAATGAGCTGGGATTTGTTAGATGCTGCTGCTGTTGCTGTTTGCACTGTTGGAGGCAATACACCTACTCAGTGGGCTGTCACAGTCATGAAATCTTTAGTTTGCCCTGTACCACTTGTCCACATATCTGTGGTTAAGTGGACAGTGGGCACAACAGTATTTCAGAGAACACTAATAAGGTTTTTTTAATATCCTTGTACAGACTGGGAATTGCTGTTCTAGTGAAGTGGAATCTAGAAGGGACATGGTAGCGGGGACCCAGGACCTCAATTAACTGTCTAAAAACCCACTGCAAATGGCGGATACTGGACGCATATCTAATACCAGCATACTGTAGCTGTTATGGTGTCAGTAATCCACTGTGCAACTGGGTGACTGCTGTCATACTTGTTCCCCCATGCAAAGGATTGTTTGACAGTCAATTGTTTTGTTAAACTACTAAAATTAGTCTTCTTCCTGGTCCCCTTCTGGGATGAAGAGCCACTCATAGCAGCAGCAGCAACAGGCGTAGCACTCAAGGATCCTTCTGAGGAATCACAGATAGAAGAGGATTCAGTCATTCTTATGAAATTGGATGCAGGACTACTTCCGATCATGATTGAGGATGTTGATGATGATGATGCATGTGTTGGTGGTGGAGATTGCAGGTGCTTGGATCCAGAGAGAAGGGAGCAACTAGGTGAAAATGGACTGATTACTTTTTTTTTTAGCAAAAGTTTCTACATTTGAAAAACACTTTTAATTTTGATGAATGCACTGCAAGTGATGTAACAGGGAGGAGGTTCCTAGTGGTTAAGGTCCTTACCTCTACTCACTCTTGCTTGACAAACATTACAGATGGCTTGACAACTGTTGTCCGGATTTGGGTGGAAATAATTCCACACATGAGAAGTGGATTTTTTGGTCTTTTGCCCCGGCATGACAACAATGAGCTTTTTCATACCATGGGCAACAAGTGTTACCTGATTTACAAAAACAACATCTTCTGCATTAACATCATCATCATCATCATCCTTGTTAGCGCCAACTACAGAAATATCCTCCTCATCCTCCTGGTGGAATTCCACAGAAGCATTCTTGATTTCTACGTCAGCATGTTGACTTGTGCTGTTCATCCCAACATTTGCAGAGGGCACACAAATGGTGGAAGGAGGATCTTCCTCAAGTACAGTATTAGAAAGGTCAGGCTCACACATGGTAACCGCGGACACACTTGGACTCTCCTCGGGGATCTGTGACTTTTCTGAGCACCCAGTTGGTTCATGTGCCTTAGCCATTTAAATTCTTTTGACTCTTCTACATGCAGAGGGGCTTACATCATCATAAAATGCAGAACCACCAGTCATAAATAAAGGCCTAATCCTGTCCTTGCCACTTCGTGTAGTAAATGGCATATCGCCATTTCTCTGCAACTAACTTAGCTTTTCATTTTTTTTTCTTTAACACTGTAAAACATTGCTTTTTAATTTTGACTTAAGCCCTTGGGCATCTGCCTTTGTAGATGACGTTGACGGCCTTGTGTAGTTATCATGACTGCTGTCAGCATCTGCAAGACTGGTATGTGGTTCTTGCTCTCCTGTCATTTGATCGTCCTTCATATCAACAAACTTACACTGCAGTCTGACCGGCTGTGTCACCGAACAATATTTTTTTTTACACTGGGGAAGAGCACTCCTGAATGAGGCAGCAGCCCCTTGATGATCAAGACAGACGGCACCCCTTTTTGATGGACAACAAAGCACCCCTGCTGAGAGTGGACAGACCACCTGCAGAGTCACAAATATATGGACTAGAAATTGCGGCAGTGTCACCGTACAATAATAGCGCACCTAAGTTGTTAACGCACACACACACAGAAAAAAATTGCTTTTTTTTGTTGATTGATGTTGATATTATTAATTTAATTTTACTTTTATTTTTTTCACACTGGAGAAGAACACCCCATAAATGAGACAGCAGACCCTTGATGAACAACACAGACAGCACCCCTTTTTCATAGACAACAAAGCATGCCTGCTGAGTGCTGACAGACCACCTGCAAAGTCACAAATACGAGGACGTAAACTGCGGCAGTGTCACCGTACAATAATAGTGCAGCTAAGTTGCTAACGCACACACACAAAAAAATGCACTTTTCTTTTTTTTAAACTCGGGATTAGCACCCCTGAATGAGGCAGCAGCCCCTTGATGAAGAACACAGACAGCACCCCTTATTTATGGACAAGAAAGCACTCCTGCTGAGTGCGGACAGACCACCTGCAGAGTCACAAATATGTGGACGATAAACTGCGGCAGTGTCACCGTACAATAATAGCGCAGCTAAGTTGCTAACGCACACACACAAAAAAATGCACTTTTATTTTTTTTACACTCGGGATTAGCACCCCTGAATGAGGCAGCAGCCCCTTGATGAAGAACACAGACAGCACCCCTTATTTATGGACAAGAAAGCACTCCTGCTGAGTGCGGACAGACCACCTGCAGAGTCACAAATATGTGGACGATAAACTGCCACCTGACTGGCAGTGTCACCAAACAATAATAGCGCAGCTAAGTTGCCAACGCACAAAAAAAAGCACTTTTATTTTTTTTTTACACTGGGGAAGAGCACCCCTGATTGACAGAGCACCCACCCTGGACAACACAGAACCCCTTTATGGACTGCAGCCCTAGCCCCTTGATGGACAGGACAACAACAGCAACCCTTATGTATAATAACACAGCAGCAGCCCCTTGATGGACAGGACAAGTGTCACAGCAGCTGCAGCATTCACTGAAGCTCTCCTTTATATACTGCAGCCACAGCCCCTTTATGGACAACACAGCAGCAGCCTTCAGCCCCAGACCCCAACAGGACAAGTTGGTCAACACACTGACATAGACAGTGACAGCAACACATCTGTTCAGTTCACCATCCACACCCGGATTGAAAATGGCGCTGATCAACAGGACCTTTATAGAATCCAAATCACGCGAGAATCCGACAGCAGGAGGATGACATTTTGCCTCGTTTTGATATTCGAGTCACGTGGGAATACCCGAGCCTAGCTTGGTTCTTGCCACGGATCTGGAAGTTCGGGTGGGTCCGGTTCTCTGAAAACCGAACCCGCTCATCTCTAGTTAAAACCCTCTATCTCAGGTTGGAAGAAGGAAATATTGTCAAGAATAAATTACAGAGTATTTAAAAAAAGTTAAAGTTACTTTACTCAATTGAAAAAAAAAAACAAATAAAAAAAAATAATCCATATAAACAGTTCATGTAGAATAGATCATTCCCTGTATTGCGCATTGCATACAGGGAATGATCTATATGAACTGTGTACTGTATAAAGATTATTTTTTTGTGACTTGATTTTAGCCATGTACTATTGCATTTTTTTCAATTGAGTAAAGTAACTTTAACTTTATTTACATACTCTCTAATTTATTTCTTGACAATATTTCCTTCTTCCACCCTGAGATAGAGGGTATTAACGCAATTGCTCAAGCGATACTTGATACACTTTTCTTGATGTTATTCTTTTTATGTTTATTAGCTTACATAAATGGTTGAGCGCATTCGACCAAGTACTTCTTGGCTCCACCCCCTAAATCCTAGCCTGGCCTGCTCTAACTAACATACAATTCCCTCTTTCAAGGTGGAAGGAACTCACCGAAATAGCATTTAACACAGCACTTAGAATCACAAGCTATGGTCTCTCTTTCTCTGCAGGCCTCAAACTGCTCCCCAAGCAGTGAGAGGCCGACTATTAAAACTGACCAACCTTTCATCAGCCTCTCACAAGTGGCCTGGCAATCCAGGTTGCTAACTAGCTAACTGTCTACCAGACAAAAGTTAAGAACCAGGGGCATATAAATGTCCATTTGATAACTTCCCCAGTGCTTTTATCACAATATATGTAAAAAAATGGACATGTAGTGGTGCCTTATGGCTTGACTAGTGCACAGAGCCTATGATACTTTTATTCACTACTAAGATGATTCAGTGTCACACTCTGCTGTGACCACTTTAGCATCTTTTGCCGTAGTTGCATCTGTGACTTTATGCTAATGCTAGTAAAAGCCCTTTCCCTGATGTACAAGTGTGCATCTTTAGATGCAATACTCATGCTTAGTGCACTCTAATCGGACGCACCATCGAAACTTGCACCAGCCTCAAGCTACTGTAGGTGCAGAATATCCATCAGACTATGGCCTCCACTGTAAGCGATTAAACATCTGAGGTTACAGCCAGTTATGCAACACATCTGCAACACTCCTATAAGACGTTATATATCCGTGAGTCTGACTAACCACGTCCCGGTCACCACCCAGGAATGCTCAATACATTACTGAGACTGTGCATCTCAATCACTACTGCACTGTGGACCTGATTCAGAGTTGTATGGAATGCCGATGATTTAACAAATGGAGTAATTTTTGCCATTTTGCATGCGTGAAGGACATTACCATAGTTGCATGCTGCAAGTCTTTTTTCGCAGTGTTAATGACAGGCAGGGAGCATTTGGAGTATCGGTTAAGACTCAGACATGTCTCTACCATTTTGGGGGCATGTCGCATCCAGCATCTGCGATCCCATATGCAGGAAACAGGGCTCCACTGTCTTAGTTATGTTGCCCATTCTGAGTGACCATAGACTCACTCAAGGAGTCGATGTCTGCATGATCTGCATCTGATGATGCGTTTTTATATGCAGATGTGTACAGCTGCAATGGCTTTCGGTGGGCATTTCAGTACAAGTCATGGCGGCTGTTCTATTACGTATATTTTCACAAATTGTCAGTGGAAAAAAAAATCACCATTTGTACTCTAGATAATATGATGCTAACACTTTCTGACCAACATTCAAATTGCTGCTGAGAAACATAATTTGTTGGCAATTTTTTGTTGTGGAGACAGGGCCTGATTTAGATATGTACGCTAATGCAATCTAAGATGCGATCCCATATCTCGCTTCTGTGCGAAAATATTCTAAAGCATGCAGCCATCTGGAAATGGATTGAAATGCCCACCAACTGCTTTGCAGATCCAAGCAAGTGCATACAAACATGAGCGGTGGTTGCAGATCCTTCGTTAATCAACCATTTGAGTAATCCTATGGTCATGCAGAATGGCAGCGGAAACTGACACGCTGACACCATATTTTCTGCATTTGGCTTCGCAGATGTAGGCAGATACATGAAAAAAAGTTCATGACACACCCGCGTTTTTGCAGCCACCCTGTTACTTCTCACAATGAGGCTTCTGTCTATCAATAAGTTGCGAATAAATCCTCAGTACAACCTTAGTCACATTTAATAGCAATTCTATCACCACTCGTGCACATTGTGGCTAAGAAGCATGCGCGGTCGGTCGATAATTGCTCAAATACGTAAATATTGGCTTTGCATACATACCTGAATCAGGCCCACAATTGTAATGAAACAAACTTTTTTCAAATATTGGTTTTCCATTAAGTAACAACATCACATAACAATTACATTATAATTTGGTGCTTCAGTCATTGATATCTTCAATATTTAAAACATTTTCTTTAGCCAATCACAGCCAAGGAACGCAGGTCCGCTATTTATTAATAAATATATAAATATAAGTTCTGTGTTTCTATTTCACATTAACTTTTATGTTCTTTATTTTTCAGTATATGTTTTCAACAATGTAGAGATTTCCCTAAC
The DNA here is from genome assembly GCA_031769625.1 of Taudactylus pleione. Taxonomy (NCBI): domain Eukaryota; kingdom Metazoa; phylum Chordata; class Amphibia; order Anura; family Myobatrachidae; genus Taudactylus; species Taudactylus pleione. The sequence goes on from JAUIMM010000054.1 coordinate 5,725,572, forward strand.
TAAATAATACGGGTTGAATCTCCCATAACCAAAATGTGCAGAGAGTGTATAGTGAGAAAGACTAATTTGTATGGAACAGAGAATACACATTTATTGAATATGTGCTGTAGTCGTGTTTTACTGAATGGACACCTAAGGACTCTCCTAAAGAATTAGCCAAACTGGTTGGTGTGTTGCTGGACTGCCTATCCATATGGATTCCTAAAGTCTACACTATAGATGCACACCACCAGCCCTTTATGGTATGAGCCAGGTGCTATTTCATGTTTCTATATTCATGTACCTGATTTTATTCATGCACTTTGTGTTGTTGATTACATGAACCTGTGCACTGTGACTGTATTGGTTTATATTTTAATAAATGTGTACTGTGTACCCTGTTCTATACAAATTAGTACTTAGTGTGGATATATTTTAGGATAATTACATTATGTCAGGGTTCAGCCTAGGATCAGCCATCTCTTCTCATTCGGTCAGATGTCTGGTGCAGTGATGGGAGAGGTGCTGAGCATTCTGCCTTAGGTGCTTGCAGACTTCCATGGTCGGCTGTGTGTGTTGGGAATCAGAGTTCCCAGCATGGGCGCCGCCATGACAGTTCATATCATGTGACAGTATCCCAACCAATGGTAGCATGGTCTAGGGGCCTGATTCAGAGTTGGGAATAGAGAGAGACATAGCACTTTACTGTGAACCTGAACAAACCATATTGCAATGCAAGGGGTGTAAATACATACATCTTTTTGCATGTGGGGTAAATACTGGCTGATTTGGTACGTAGCCCACAAATACTGCACAGCTTTATTATTACTCTACAATTTAGATGTCAGTTTGGAAACACTCCTCCCAAATCTAACTCTCTCTGCACAGTTTAAATTTGCCCCACCTGCAGTGCAGCATGGTTTCACCAAGATGATCAGTTGAGAGAGATATCTCTCTCTATTCCCAACTCTGAATCAGGCCCTAGGTCAGCTGACGCTGTGCTCCAATCATCTGCTACCCCTGGATATATATCCGGCTCCAGAACTCCAGGAAGTTGCCTGATCAACAATTGTCACTCCTAGTGTGCTAGCAGTCTTGTTCCATGTCCTCTTGGTTTTTATCGTTTTCCAGTGTTTCCTCGAGCTACAGTGCGACCAACATCCCTGCCTGTGTGCCTGGTCTCCGGTGTCTCCTTTGAGCGACAGTGCGACCAACATCCCTGCCTGTACGCCTAGTCTCCATTGACTCCTTTGAGCAATAGTGCGAATTACATCTCTGCCTGTGTATTTGTTCCAGTGCACCCCGTGGTGCAAAAGTATGTCCACACACCATTACCTGTGTCTTCCTCGAGTGCCACCCCATGATGCAAAAGTGTGTCCACACGCCATTACCTGTGTCTTCCTCGAGTGCCATCCCGTGGTGCAAAAGTGCGTCCACACGTCATTACCTGTGTCTTCCTCGAGTGCCACCCCGTGGTGCAAAAGTGCATCCACACGCCATTACCTGTGTCTTCCTCAAGAGCCACTCCGTGGTATAAAGTGAGTCCACACGCCATTACCTGTGATTCCCTCGAGTACCACCTCGTGGTGCAAAAGTGCATCTACATGCCATTACCTGTGAATCCTGCAAGTACCAGTCCGTGGTGCAAAAGTGTGTCCGCATGCCGTTACCTGTGATTTCTCAAGTACCTTCCAAGTGCCAATTCTAGTGTACCTCTCAAGTGCCAATTCTAGTGTACCTCTCAAGTGTCAATTCCAAAGTATCTCTCAAGTACCATCTCCTGGTGTAACTCCTTGTGTAGTAGTGCCTTTGTAAGGCACTTCCCCTGGGCCATTGATATTTGAGTCTCTATTCCCACAGGGCTTGGATACCAGGTCAAAGGACAGCGACCTAAGCCCATATCCTGCTTGGAGGGGTCACTGGCAAACACCTCCCTGCAGGTTAGACTCCACACCTTTGCCAGGTCTCGTCAACATACAAGACCTGTGGATGAGGAGTTCTGATATCCAGGCCTGTCACCCTGAATTCTTCCCAAACCAAGATCACAACCCCCTCGTAGGGGATTCCAGAACGTTAAACCTGACAGTTTGATCAGGCCCATAGAAATATGGAAGTCAGTGGTTTACTGGATATTGGAGCCATTCAGGATTTTGCCTCTCGTTTAAAAACACCAGGAAGTAGCACAGCTACTACTTACACAGAATTTTCAAGCATTAGCTAAACAATTCTCTACCTTTAAACCCCTCCCGCTTTCTAGTGTGTTTAACTCTGGACATCTGGCTACCTTCCAGTAATTAGGTTCAGGATTCCCTCCTAAATTTATTTCAATTCATTCCTGAGCTTCTAGGTGTTGCCTTAAATTCTTCTGGTTCCTCCTCCACACTGAGTGAAATCAGACATCAGAGTTTTCCACGTCCCAAGCTTTCTGAAGCCGAGTGCCAACGGCATAAAGAATTATTTTTATGTCTATATTGTGAGAGCTCCGACCATTTTATCAGAGACTGTTCCATTCGCCAGCCTAGCTCTGATACCAAAGGCCTGCGCTTCAGGGATCCTGTTCCCAGGTCACTTTGTTCCTCTTCGGCAAATGAACTAGGGAATAAGATCTACCATGTTAAAGAAGATTCAACTTTTCGATCGGGGCCCAGTCACAAGTCTTTTAGTCCAGGAGAGGGTCTCGAGGGTATCTGCTCAAATTAGAGTTTCAAGTTGCTCTCTCCAAGAGGGAGAATCATGTGCCATACCCCAGGAGATGTTGTCTGGTGACCTATCCCAGAAGGGGCTTCCAAGTGCTGTGCCCCAAGAGGGGGCTTCAACTTCAAGTTTCTCACCCCAAGAGGGGGTTACAAGTACCATGCCCCAGGAGGGGCTTCAATTTCAATTCTCACACCCATGAGGGGGTTACTAATCTACTAATCTCATACCCCAGGTGGGGTCCTCTGGTGCTATTCCCCAAGGAGGGGTTATGAGTTTCATTCCTCAGGAGGGGGCCTTCATTTCAAGTTTCATGCCCCAGGAGAGGGCCTTCGTGTTGAGTTACATTCCCCAAGGTTGGCTTACAAGTTTCACACCCCAGGAGGGGGTCTTCATTTTGAGTTTCATGCTCCAAGAGGGGACCTTCATTTCGAGCTACATTCCCCAAGAGGGTGTTTCCAATTTAAGTTTCATGCCCCAGAAGAGGGCCTTCGTTTCGAGTTCTTCACCCCAGATGGAGATTACAAGTTTCTTGCCTCAGGATGAAGTCTCCAATTCGAGTTATATACCGCAGGAGGGGGTCTCTAATCTTCATTCCCAAGACAGAGGTTCAAGGGAAGTACCACAACAGGGGTTTTCTGATGTCATACCCCAGGAGGGGGTCTCAAGTCTCACACCTCAGGAGGAGAGTTCGAGTTTCATACCACAAGTGGAGGTTTCAAGTTCCATACCCCAAGAAGGGGTCTTGGATATCTCACCCCAGGAGGGGATTTCAAGCATCATACCTCCAGAGGAGGTTTCTAGTTGTGTACCCCAGGAGGAGGTTTCAACCTTTGAACCTCAGGAGGGGGTATCTAGTCCCATACCCCAGCAGGGGTTTACAAGTGTTCCACCCCATGAGGGGGTCTCAAGTCTCACAACCCAGGAGGGGGTTACTAGTTTTTCACCCCAAGGCAGGGTTTCAAGTCCCATTCCCCAGCAAGGGTTTTCAAGTCTTACAACCCAGAAGGGGATCTCAGGTTTTATATCGCAACAGGAGTTTCAAGTTTCATACCCCATGTAGGGGTCTCAAGTCTCTCACCCCAAGAGGGGGTTTATGTTTCCAGTTTCACTCCCCAAGAAGGGGACTCAGCTTTAAGTTTTTCACCCCAAGAGGAGGTTTCAATTTCGAGTTTTGCACCCCAAGAGGGGGTTTCAAATCTCACCCTTGGAGGGGGTCTCAAGTCTTTTACCGCAAGAGGGGGTTACAAGTTCCTTGCCCAGGGAGGGGGTCCATGATTCAAATCTCATTCCCCTGAATGGGATTTCAGGTGTCTTAGCCCAGGATAAGCCTTCACATTTTTTATCGCCAGAGAAGTTATCTAAAGTAGTACCTAAGATGGAGCTTCAAGTTTCTTGCCCCAGGAGTGGGAGTGTTGTGTAATACCTCAAGAGGAAGCTCTACGTGACCTTTCTGTTCCAGCTAAAGAGTTCCGGCTATCCATTTCTAAGCAAGCATTACAAGTTCCTACCATTCAGAGCTCTTCTAAATTTATTCTCTTTGATGGAGATTTGTCGCAGTACTTCGCGCTGTTTAAGTATTTTTGTGCTATTATGAAAGAAGACCCAACATGTGGGATCACCCCTACTAACATAGTCAAGTTCATTCTTACCAGCTTTAGAGGCGAGGCTTTAACATGGCTGACACCATTCAGGTTAGACTCCGCACCTTTGACCAGGTCTCATCAACATCCAAGACCTGTGGATGAGGAGTTCTGATATCCAGGCCTGTCACACCAAATTCTTCCAAAACCAAGATCACATCCCCCCCGTAGGGGATTCCAGAACGTAAAACCTGACACATTATTGATCCCTGTGAATTAGAAGGGGCAATCTTTTAGGAAATAACGCAAAGATTTCTCACTAGAAATTAACTGTACATTTTGGAATCCACAAGCACTGGTGTGTTACTCGCAAAGTGAGTTTATCTGCTGCATAGTTCCTGTATACTGCGCATTTATACATGTAATGTTGCCTTTTTATTTGAGTCTCCTTTATCCAAAATTCTGAAATACAGAATATTCAGAATTTTTTTTGAATGTGACTGAGATAGTGACACCTTTGCTTTCTGATGGTTCAATGTACACAAACTTTGTTTAATGTACAAACTTATAAACATTTATTGCACAAAATGACCTTCAGGCTATGTGTATAAGGTGTATATGAAACATGAATTCATTTTGTGTTTAGACTTGGGTCCCATCTCTGAGATATCTCATTATGGTATGCACATATTCCAAAATCTGGAAAAATCTGATACTTCTGGTCCCAAGCGTATTTGATATGGGAGACTCAACCTGTAATACTCTTTTGCTGTATTAACTGGCAGATCCTTTGTCCAGTTCAATTTTCAACTTAATTCCACTTCAGGGTTGATCTTCAGTACTTTTGGTGGTCTGTTGCTGTGTTTCTGATTCTTGGAAGTCAGTTGAGTTAGACTCATTTTCTGTCACCTTGTGTACTTGTAAAGGTTTATTTTGCTCACTGTGAGTTACTGTTTAATTACTTTATTGACCTGCATACTCTATCAATATGTCCTTTTTCATTACATTTGCTGCATTTTATGTTTTAAACCAAGCTCTGGTTCACATATAAATCAATTTTTAACACTTTTATTCTGCATACCACACTTTGGTTCAGATAATCTATTTTTAACACTTTTATTGTGCATACCACACAAAAGTTTCTTATTGCAAATGAGACCTACCGTATAAGCCGAGATTTTCAGCACATTTTTTGTGCTGAAGAAGCACCCCCTCGGCTTATACTCGAGTCATGCCCGCATGGTACGCAGCTGAGTAGCATACCATGCGGGCCGCGGTGCAGACTGTGTCTCTGTGACACAGATGCACCGTGTGTGTAGCGCTGACAGGACGGAGTTCGGTCAGCACTACACACTGCCAAACACACAGCCGTCGGCGCCAGCAGCTGTGTTTTTGTTGTAATCAGCAGCCGATGAGAGTCTGTCAGACTCTCATCGGCTGCCGCTGCTCCAACTGCGGGAGCCATCTTCCGGCTCCCGCAGTGGGTAATGGGAGAGACGTCACGGCGACATCTCTCCCATAATGCAAAGCGGCCGGAGGAGCTGATAGCAGCGGCGGGACCAGGAGCGGGGTTTCAGGTAAGTGTTTTTTTTTATTTTTATTAGGACTACTGGGGGCACTACCAGGGGGGATTACTTCTGGGGGCACTACCAGAGGGGGATTACTTGTGGGGGTACTACCAGAGGGGTATTACTTGTGGGGACACTACCAGGGGGGGAGTACTTCTGGGGGCACTACCAGGGGGGATTACTTCTGGGGGCACTACCAGAGGGGGATTACTTGTGGGGGCACTACCAGGGGGGGATTACATGTGGGGGCACTACCAGAGGGGGATTATTTCTGGGGGCACTACCAGGGGGGGATTACTTGTGGGGGCACTACCAGGGGGGGATTACTTCTGGGGGCACTACCAGGGGGGATTACTACTGGGGGCACTACCAGGGGGGATTACTACTGGGGCACTACCAGGGAGAATTACTACTGGGGGCACCACCAGCTGCTGCATTTCCCACCCTAGGCTTATACTCGAGTCAATAAGTTTTCCCAGTTTTTGGGGGTAAAATTAGGTACCTCTGCTTATATTTGGGTCAACTTATACTCGAGTATATACAGTACTCGAAATTAGCAGTGTTCAGATAATCATCCCCACTGTTCTAAATATGTAGATATATCAGAGATATTTTCACCTACTAATTAACTTAAGGGTCTTAGAAAGGCAATAATCCACCCTGTGTCGGCCTGCCCCCTGCCCATGTGATGTCATGACGTCATGATAAGCAGGGGTATATTGGCAACTTTTCATCTTAGAGGGGCAAATATAGCAAGAGTCTGCAATTTTTTTATGAGGAAACTGAAACAGATAAATTAACAGGACAAAACCTTGCAGGTGTAGTTTATCTAATGTGGGCGTGATTGTAAATCTATCACAAATTTCTATGTCAAAGAACTATACACAAATGCAATTCCTACTAGCCAAGAGAGCATAACAGTGACCTCTATACAATAATCTATAAAATAATCTGACCTAAAATCAGAACCCAAATCTGATATTCTCTCAATGGCCCACACCTCGCTTATTTCAAAATCATACTCCTGATCTAATTTCCCTCTCCAAAAATCATACCCCGATCTGAATCCTATTGTGGTACTCCATAAGTATAGTGACATCCCTTTAGATAAGTAGGGTTACTATTTTGTCCTCCACATACAACACTGTTGCCACTAGGGGATGAGACTGTAATGTATGGACAGGGGTTTCTATAGAGAAGTAAGCAGACCCTTTTTTTTAAGAAAATAGGGAGACTTTTAAGAGAACCCTATTGCAGTGTTGGGCTGAACTTTACTTGACTCCCACCAGCTAGCAGCATAGTGAGCCTGTGCAGCAATGGCTGACTGGGCTTTTCTGTCCAGTAACAGCGATATGGCGCAAAGATTGACCCCTATGTGATTGGAGGCTGGGTTGCAGGGCAAATATCCCTGATGGCTGGCTGTCACCAAGGGATCAGTGCTACTCAGCACCCAGGAGCCCAGAGAAGCGTTACAGCCTAATGAACTGGATATAAAGAAATGTGCAAGACTAAGAATGGCCATCGGGGGCAGTCCAATGATGGTTCCATTGACGATTACCATCAAAGGCACAAAACCATCTATGGTGAACCATCAATGGTTTGCACCACTCGATGGCCACAGATGCTGGAGTGCATGGTGGCCTTCGGGCCAATCAGAATAGGGGACTGAGCTTAGCGAGTCATTGGGAGGCAGAGCCATTGGTAGTTAACCATCAAAGATTCTTAACTCTTGATGGTCAATGGCCTTCCCTATGCCGGATCCGGAGAATATGACTCCATGCTCTATCATTAGTCATAGCTCAAATTTCAATCTCTCCCTCTTTAATAAAATTATAGCCCAGATCTGAAATAGACCCCAAACCTGCCACTCTTCCATCCCTAATTGAAAATCATGCCACAGATTTTAAAAGTTCCCTCTACTTTTAATAAAAGAGACCTAAGATCCGAATGGGGCAACACAATCATATTACACACACTGCTGCCATCATTTCCATGCTGTGTCTCCCTGCAGATTTTCTGAACTCTGATTGATGGATAATTGATTGAGTGGAGATATCCAACCACTGTGATTGGTGGATGACCAGAGCCATACTCCAATCAGCATTCAAGCAGCCAAACACAAAACAGCCATACCTGGACTCATTCTGCATGTTTGTGACTAGCAGCCAGGAGACAGACAGAAAATTCTGCCAGCTGCTCTGATTATGTTTTCTTTTGCCTGTCTCCAGGGGCTGGCTGGCAAACTTAAGACCGGGGGGCAAGCCCATGAGCAGCAGCCTGTACAATGGTGGTTTAACATTATGCCAATTACAGTATTGTGGAATTAAAAAAAATCTCATGCTCATTTCCAGGGGTCTCATGCTCATTATCAGGGGTCTCATGCTTGTTATCAGGGGACTCATGCTTGTTGCCAGGGGTTTCATGCTCATTGTCAGGGGTTTCACAGGAGAAGTTGCAGCTTTCTACATAGTGGCATAACTATAAATTTTGCTCCCCCCTGCTAATAAAGTCTCAGACGCCCACCCATAAAACAAACACACCCAAAGATGACGTTTAAGGTGTGTGGTTTCATGATACAGTAATGTCCCTTACACATTATGACACACTAAGTACTGCCCTTATAAAACAAATTATGCCAGACCTTAATGCCCCTATAACACATTATGCCACACCGTAATGCCCCTTACAACACATTATGCCACACAGTAATGCCCCTTACACATTATGCCACACAATAATGCCACGTATAACACATAATGAGTTAATGACACACAGTAATGCCCTGATATCAAATTGTGCCATGCCGTAATGCCCCATAACACATTATGCCACACCGTAATTCCCCTTACAACACATGCCACACAATAATGCCCCTTGTACATTATTCCTCTTATAACACAATGCCACACAGTAATGCCCTTTATAACACATTGTCACACTAAGTAATACCCCTAATAGCACACTGTGCCACACAGTAATGCCCCTTACACATTATGCCACATAGTAATGCCCATTACATCCCACCCTGAAAGATCTACTTCACCAACCCTCCTCTCCACTTTTGCCAGTCTGTCACCTCAGCTCAAGATTGGTTGCACAGTTTCTATGTCCGTATAGAACCAGATTATTGGTAACAAAGCATATAACCTGTAAACTATGTGTATCAAGTTAGTGTCACTTATACAGTGCCCCCAGTAGTAGTCCCCCTGTAGTTGTGCCCCTTATGCAGGGTACAGTGTCCTCTGTAGCAGTGCCCCTTATGCAATGCTCCTTATTCAATGCCCCTGTAGCAGTGCCCCTTATGCAATTCCCCCTGTAGCAGTGCCCATTTTGCAGGCCCCCTGTAGCAGTGCTCCTTATGCAATGCCCCCCTATAGCAGTGCCCCTTATGCAATGCCCCCTGTAGCAGGTCCTCTTATGCAATGCCCCCTTTAGCAGCATCTCTTATGCAATGCCCTCTGTAACAGTGGCCCTTATTCAAAACCCCCTGTAGCAGTGCCTCTTATGCAATGCCCTCTGTTGTAGTGCCCCTTATGCAATGCAGTAGCAGTGCTCCTTTTGTAATGCCACCTGTTGTAGTGCCCTCTGTAGTAGTGCCCTTTATGCAGGGCCCTCTGTAGTAGTGCGCATATACAGTGCCCCCTTTAGTTGTGCCCATATACAGTGCCCCCTGTAGTTGAGCCCATATGAGGTGCCCCCTGTAGCTGTGCCCATATGCAGTGCCCACTGTAGCTGTGCCCATATTCAGTGCTCTCTATAGTTGTGCCCATATGCAGTGCCCCCTGTAGTTGAGCCCATATGCTGTGCACCTTGTAGTTATGCCCCTTAAAGTAGTGCCCCTGTAGTTGTTCCCCACCGCCAGTACTTAAAGTACATGATCCAAGTACTTACCTTACTTCTCGCGGCTGTTGTCCAGACTGTCTGTTGCTCCTGCTGCCGTGCTTACTGGATCTAACTCGTTCAAGCACGCACAGCTGCACAAGCTCTTCACATTGTGGGTGACGTCATGGGGTTCACATCTGGGACACAGGGGCACCCCAAAAAGAAAGCCAAGCCAAAGACCTCCCCAGGGCATCACATGAAAAAAAGGGGTGACAGTGAAGTGTTAAAGTATCAGGTGTGTAAAAGTAGCTAATAAATGTTAAGTGTGGGGTGAGTGTTTGGGCATGGGGCCCCCTGAGCTGTTCTGGCTGGACCTCTTCAGGGCATCACCATTTAATACACATAGGGCCTGATTCAGACCCGCTCACAAGCGCTATGCACTCGCAAGCGGGTCAATGGCCGGGCAGTGCGCACGTGCGGGGTGTGCACTGCACGTGCACGAGCCCCGCAGCAAGCGAGAAATCACTCGCTCTGGCGCTCGCATCCAAAAGGGGCGGCTGTCAATGTTGATCGATGTTGATCGACAGCTTGCCGCGTTTGGTAGGCGGGTCAGGGGGGGTGGCTGGCCAAACGGAGGTGTTCCCAAAGGAACGCCTGCCATTTGGGGGCTGCCCCATTGACATCACTATGCGCTTGCAAGCGGGTCTGAATCAGGCCCATAGTCACTTTGTATATCACCTTCATGTTTGTTTATTATCCATGTATTTTTTCACATATATTCTACCTTTATTATTATTTTAACACTTATTAGCTACTTTTACACACATGATACTTTAACACTTCACTGTCACCCCTTTTTTTCGTGTGATACCCTCGGGAGGTCTTTGGCTGGGCTGTCTTTTAGGGTGCCCTGTGTCCCAGGTGTGAACCCCAGAATGTTAGGGACCTGCTCAATGAGGTGACCTTGACACAGGTGGGCAGGCCTGTATCATTGGCCATTGATATGCAAACTACCTCTGAAATTCTATTTAATAAATTTAAATGTGAACAGTAATGATCGCATCGTGCATCTGCAACTCTGTTTTTTGTGTATGTTACTTTAAAATCTTAGCATGATGGCACCTTTCATTACTATTAGGGTGTGCAGTATAGAGCCCCTTCTTATACTACATTTTATGTGTATTTATACACACATCTGAAGCTTGAGATTGCTCCAGTCTAGATTTGCACCCCTCCCCACACCCCCTCATATATGTTTTTAAGCAGGGACATAGCATTTGACTGCACCAGGCAACAGGCATAATCTTAAGTAAGTCCTATTTATATTGTTAGTGTCAGTTTATTTGGGGTGAGCATTTGGGCCTGGGGCCCCCTGAGCTGTTCTGGCTGGACCTCTTCAGGGCATCACCATTTAATACACATAGTCACTTTGTATATCACCGTCATGTTTGTTTACTATTCATGTATCTTTTCACACATAGTCTACCTTTATTATTATTTTAACACTTATTAGCTACTTTTACACACCTGATACTTTAACACTTCACTGTCACCCCTTTTTTTCGTGTGATGCCCTGGGGAGGTCTTTGGCTGGGCTGTCTTTTGGGGTGCCCGGTGTCCCAGATGTGAACCCCAGAGTGTTAGGGACATACTCAATGAGGTGACCCTGACGCTGGTGGACAGGCCTGTATCATTGGCCATTGATATGCAAACTACCTCTGAAATTCTGTTTAATAAATTTAAATGTGAACAGTAATGATCGCATCGTGCATCTGCAACTCTGTTTTTTGTGTATGATGTACACTTCACTCTCTATGTACACTTCACCCTCCAACCCACAAATTTTCCACCGCAAAATCCAAGTTGGCCTATATAGTGTCCCTCTTATACGGCTCCGCTCTGGACTGGGTGTCACCACTCTGGGAGAGATCTGATCCATTATTAGAGAACTATCCTGACTTACTGGCCTCCTTCAGGTGGATTTTTGATGAACCTGGAAGAACGACCTGAGCAGCTGCTGCTGAGATACTACGACTCCGCCAAGGGAGCTGTCCTGTGAGCCAGTACGTTGTTCAGTTCCAGACATTGCCTCTGAGTTGAGATTGAATGAGGACGCTTTGATCGTGGCCTTTTGGAGTGGGCTGCCGGACTGTATTAAGGATTACCTTGCCAGAAGAGACCTTCCCACTTCATTGAATCAAGTTATCTCACTCTGTTATAAAGTGGATCTTAGATATCGAGAGCGACAAGTAGAAAAGACTAAAGGAGACTGCTACCGGTTTCATCCTGCCAACCTCCCTAGTTCGCCCACGCCCGAGCTGGCGTCGTCACCACAAAAATTTGCGCATGTATTGCGGAGGGACTGGTCATCTAGTGGCTTCCTGTCCTCATCATCCAAGAAACATCCGCTCCTAACTGGCACTGGAGACACCAGGTTCAGAGACATATCTCAGTCTCCATCCACCAAAGAATCTACTTTGTCCCGTTCCCTTGAACTTACACAGGGTTCTAAAATTGTGCTTTCTCTCCTAGATTCAAGGGCAGCGGAAGACTTCAATACCTCCAAACTCATCTCCTGATTACAGATACCCATTACGACACTCGATCATGACATCACCCTATCGGCAGTTGATGGCAGCTGAATCCGTAATGGGACTGTGACTTCCATAACTCAACCTGTACGAGTCTGAGTAGGGGCTCTCCATTCCGAGCTTATCCAGTTTCTAGTTATTCTCAAAGCCTCACATGGGTCCATCTTGGGATACCCCTGGTTATGTAGCCATAACCCAAAAATTGATTGGGACTCTATGCATATTCTGTCCTGGGGTGAGAATTGTCGTGTCTCCTGTCTACCCTGTGTCAAACCCGCAAAGAAAATACAAATATCTGAGAACCCGCAAATCCCTTGTCAGTATGTTTTGTTTAGTGATGTGTTCTGTAAAGCGGGAGCAGACTCTCTACCACTGCACCGGTACTGGGACTGTCTTATTGAGCTAATTCCGGGCAAGTCTCCTCCTCGGGGTTGCACGCATCCTTTGTCTCTGCTTGAAATCATGGCCATGTCTGAATATATTCAGGAGAATCTAAAGAAAGGCTTCATCAGACCTTCCACCTCTCCAGCTAGTGTGGGATTCTTCTTTGTGCCAAAAAAAGATGGAGGCCTCCGACCCTATATTGACTATCAAGGATTAAATGATATCACAGTGAAGAATCATTACCCTTTGCCTCTTATTACAGAGTTATTTGACAGGGTCAATGGGGCTACAGTTTTTACGAAACTAGACTTGAGAGGGGCATATAACCTCATCGGAGTGCGTTCAGGGGACGAATGGAAGACCGCATTCAATACCCGGGATGGAAATTTCGAGTATCTGGTGATGGCCTTTGAGTTATGCAATGCCCCCGTGGTCTTCCAGGGATTTATGAATGAGATTTGCTTTATCAGTCATAGTATATCTCGATGATATTTTAATTTTCTCTTCTTCCCTTGAAAAACATCGAGATCATGTGAAGGAGGTCTTATCCTGTTTAAGAAGAAATCAGTTATACTGCAAACTTGAGAAATGCGTCTTTGAGGTGCCTTCCATCCCTTTCCTAGGTTACATCATTTCAGGGTCTAGATTGGAGATGGATCCAAAGAAGATACAGGCCATCCTCGACTGGTATCATCCTACTTCCCTGAAAGCCATTCAGAGGTTCTTAGGTTTTGCTAACTATTATAGATGATTTATCAAGGGCTTTTACACCTTGGTGGCACCAATATCCGCATTGACCCGAAAGGGAGCAATTCCCTCCCAGTGGCCACCTGAAGCCAAAACAGACTTTCAACTACTGAAACAAGCCTTCATCACAGCGCCCATTCTGAGGCAACCTAATGTGGAGAATCCTTTTTTGCTGAAGGTGGATGCCTCCTCTGATCCTTCATAGATTTGAGGATAACAGAGTACATCCCTGTGGGTATTTTTCCAAGAAATTTTTGTCTGCTGAATGGAACTACCCTATTGGAGAACAGGAACTGATAGCGGTTAAGCTTGCTTTTAAAGAGTGGCGATATTTGCTTGAAGGTGCCAAATACCCCATCACTGTGTACACTGATCACAGGAATTTGCTCTTTTTGAAGACTATCCAATGCATCAGTCCTCTCTTAGCCTGATGGGCAATTTTCTTCTCTCGTTTTGAGTTCAATTTAACCTTCCGCCCAGGATCACAAAATGTAAAAGCTGACGCACTTTCACGAGATCTTCAAGAGGCACCTGTTCTGGAGTCCAAGGTGTTTGCAGCTACCAGTATTCAACCCCCTCTGGGGAAGATCTTTGTAGTTCCAGACCTAAGGAAACAACTCTTAACCTGGGCCCATTCATTTTGTTTTTACAGACACGCCGGCACTAATAAATTGCTGGAATGCCTCCAACAATCATATTGGTGGCCTGCCATGAGAACTGAGTTTATTGCCTCCTGCATCCAGTGCGCTTGACACAAGGCTTCTCGACAAGCACCAGCTGGAGATCAGACTCCTTTCCATTCCAACTTGTCCCTGGTTCCACTTGTCCATGGATTTTGTGACTGACCTGCCCATCTCAAAAGGTTATACCACCATTTGGGTGGTGATCGACCGTTTCTCAAAGATGGTACATTACTTATCCCTCAAGAAATTGTCTTCCGCTCCTGAGTTGGCTCAACTTTTTGTTTCCCATATTATCTGTCTGCATGGACTACCGACTGAAATTGTGTCCGACCGCGGAGTCCAGTTCATGGCAAAATTTTGGAGAGCCTCATGTACAGCCCTGTAGGTCAAGTTAAATTTCACCACAGCTTATCACCCCCAAAGTAACGGGAGTATGGAGAGAGTGAACCAAGACTTTGAGACATTCTTGAGGATTTACATGTCTTCCTCTCAAGACAACTGGCATATTCCTTACCATGGGCGGAGTTTGCACATAATAACTCAAATCATTCTTCTACTGGACAAACCCCATTCCTCGTGGTCTATGGCTACCACCCCAGGATTCCTGATTTCAAAAGTCTGCCAGCCTTCGACATACCTGCAGTGACTACTTCTTTATGAAACTTTTCCCAAATTTGGTCCCAGATCCGTTTTTTCGCTGCTGAAAACATCCCATTGCTATAATTTAGGGGCGGATAGGAAATAAAGAGTTGTTCCTAGTATGAAAGCAGGGGACCAAGTATGGCTCTCCACCCATAACCTACATTTGCTTCTCCCTTCCATGAAGTTTGCCCCCCGCTTTATTGGTCCATTTACCATCACAGAGGTAATCAATCCTGTTGCTTACAAGCTAAAACTACCTACTTACCTAAAAATTCCAAACTCCTTCCACGTCTCTCTGCTCAAACCACTTGTTCTTAATCGATTCTTACAAGTCATGCCACCATATCCCAAAGTCCAAACTGAGAGAGGTGAATTTGAGATTAAGCAGGTCTTGAACTCCTCATTTTGTTATGGTCAACTTCAGTACCTGTTGGACTGGAAGGGCTATGGTCCAGAAGAAAGATGTTGGGTGAAATAAGGTGATGTCAACGCACCCCGTCTCATCAATAAATTTCATTCCGAAAACCCAGAAAAACCCAAGAGGTGCCCAGAGGTCACTCATAAAGGAGGTAGTTCTGTCACTGTGTGACAGGACTGTGTGCGCTCAGGGGCAGTGGACCTTACCTGTCCGAACACTATGGTGGGGTCTCGCTGGTGGTGGTGCTGGCACTTGGAGGTCTGCGCTGCATGCCAGGGGGTTCCGGAGGCGCACTGTCCCGAGTGCTCGTTGTGAGTCTGGGACAGGTCTGGCAGCACTGCAGCGTGACACGGGTGCTACTATCTTGGATTTCATCATGTGACATATTCCAGCCAATCCAGGTAGAGCATCTCGGGAGTCCTAGCAACCATTATGCACTTCCTCTGGGTATTTAAGGGCTGACCTGCAGCCCTTTCTTTGCCAGTGCAACATTATTCCCAGTTCTATTTCTCTGTGCTCCTTGCTGTGTTTCCAGTTCTAAGCTTGCTGTTACGACTCTGCTGTTTCCAGGCTCCAGTTATCCTCGTTATACCCCTATGTGTCAGCAGCACTCCTCCTGGCTTCCATTTCCCAGTTGGGATCCCTGCTAAAGGTCCAAGACATCAGTGTCCCCTCCAGCTATTCAGTTACCTATCATCAGTATCTACATGCCTTTCTGGGTAAACGGCCGTCTGAGTCACTAGCTAATATATAAGAGCCACTCTTGAGCAGCACTCCTCTCAAGCCAGGGTCCTTCCAATATCAGAAGTCTGTTCTTAAATCCACTCCTGATTTCACTCCGGGTCCAAGTCCACGAACTGTGACACATAATCTGTACAGCTGAGTAATAAGCGATTCACTGGCGTGTCCTGGCTGTGCCTTGGGTCTATAAAAATCACTGCATAACCCCACTTTACTCAATTCACTGCTAGCCACCTGATAATTTATTTATTTGTGCAGTGATGGATGCGGTTTTGTCCTTGTTGCCAGTTATGATGTATGTAGCTTTGAATAAACACATTGGTAATGTGAGGAACAGCTGCAGTTTACTTTTGAGCATATACACATAAGAAAAATAAAGTATATATAAACACAAGACATATTTACTACACTTACAATTTAAGAATGACCAAAACAAAAATTGTAACAACGAGATTGATGTCACATAGAAGTTCACTTCTCCCTACCAAGTACAGCAATCTCCTTACGGAAAAAGGAAATGCCTGCAAAGTTGTAGTAGAAGTGCAAGGTTTAATGAATCACTAGGCGTTATTAAGCTTTCTTTCTTTATAAACATATCCTGTAAAGTATTACTGTAATATTTCATTTATTCATGTTTTTAACATGTCAGATGCAGTTAATAATACTGGATATTGCATTGTACTCTATGGAGTATTCCAAGTTATTTAGATTCTAAGAGGCTCATAGAACATTCTGACCCCAATTAAGATTAAACTGGCATTCCTAAACTATTTAAAGTGTTCACGTGCCCAAGTTTAATTGTCCAGGAGATGAAACTTGGCAGCTTACTGAGCTTCACAATGTCAGTTTGTCTACAAACACCCATAGTATTCCATTGTTTCATTTCCCCTTGGTAGAAAAGGCTCAACATAGCAGATAAAGATTTATTATATAGCTAGTTACTTCTATAAACATTTTGGAATTGCACATTTCTTTCTCTGTTTAAATGTTCTAGTTAATGCTTTAAATTCCAATTTTCAGGAAGAAAAATGCACATCTAACAGTTTCTAAAAAGAAGAGAAAACATGACCAGAGTTCATGATAAACAACAGATGAGTAACACAGACCTGCACAATTTCTTATGCCGGTGATTCATAAGGTTGTACTTAGAAATCTGTAGGAGTTACAAGAACATGAAATAAAACGAAAAGGTAGAAAACTTGTAGAAAAACTAATGGTAGAAAACTGTGCTTGGGACGCTTTTGGTTCCCTGCAGAGCTGTATGTATCTCCAGTAAAGCTAGGGTTCCCTGTGTCCTGGATATTGCCATTAAAGTTTCTCAAACACCAAAGTATTAATTTTCTGTTGTTTTTACCCATAATGCACTTCAGTTAACATAAGTAAATATGAGTATTGCGTACTTACTGTTCTGGAATGTGTGGGTTACTCCCCAAAATTGGGTGGCTCGCACGGATTCCAGCAAAATAGGCAAATCTCATGGAGGATAGCAGCTGTCACCCACTGCAGCCCGAATCGCTGAATTTGCGCTGAATCGCATGATCTTGGCCCCTCCACTGCTTTGCAATGTCAGGAATAACGGCTTTGTATAGCAGGGTATGGGGCAAGGTGATCGCTGCACCACACCCAAAGATATTTGCAAGTACTATTGTGATTTAAATATACGGTTTAAGGAGTAAATAAACTATAATACATGGATGTCCAAATGATCAATTTTAAAGTTATATCAGTTTTTCGGTTAATTAATGTGATACTTATAGGTTTTTGGCTTCTGAACATGAAAATTACTCCCGATTTTGCATATCACATCAAGTTTTCTGCAAAAAGTATATTTATGAATAAGTAATTTTTTTCATATTCTTTAAAGTAATAAATGTATTCTGCCTACATTTATTATAAAACATTGGGCCTGATTCAGAGGCCACCCACAGCTTTTGCGAGCGGCAAGGTGATGGTCGCAATTATCGCGACCATCGGGCTTGCGACGAGACCCTTGTGGTAGGGTCTTGTCTGCCGCAAGCCCCAGTGAGCTTCCTGCTGAAATAGAGCAGGAAGCTCACTACTGACATCACGAGTGATGTCAGTAGGACCGCCCACAAACGACAGGCGTTCCTTCAGGAACTCCTCCGTTTGACCAGCCACCCCCCCTCCCCGCCTACAAAACGGGACGAGCTGTCGATCAACATCGACAGCCACCCCGTTTGTAGTGAGCCCTGGAGCGAGTGAATCTCTCACTCGCTCCGGGGCTCACGCACATGCATTGCGCACGCTGCATGTGCGCAGTGCCCCACCATCGACCCGCTTGTGAGCGCATAGCGCTTGCGCGCGGGTCTGAATGAGGCCCCTTAAATGAATTCAGTTGGTAGTACAGAACGTTGCAATTCAGTTCTCGTCACAAAACTTCCCCCCGTCCAGTGCCAGATTAAGGTCCACATGGGGAAGATCAGAGATTTTAGTAAAAGGCTTTTATTCTGCTTGATTCATGTAAGGGTATTTACAGCATGTCAATGTATTACTTATATATATTATATCAATATATCCGGAGTCAAAGCCCAAGTTTTCCATTTCAACTCAGCAAGTCTTCCTGCCGGTTCCGGTCCGGTTCCTCTCAAGTTTCTACTGGTTCTAAGTTCCTATAATTTATCACCAAAGGCGGTTCTCACTGCCCCATATAAATAGCGCTATTCAACTCATCTGTGGTTCCAGTCATGCTGGTCTCCGTTGAATCCCGCTCATCACCTGAGACAGGTAACTCACAAACACCAATTGTGACACAGTGGACGGTTGTACGTGAGAGGCTGGCCAATCACGTTCAGGCAGTGTAAACAGTCACTTCTCTAGGTTCCTGAAATTAACACTTTGTGTCAAGACTAAACCGCTATAGACATTACTGTATATTGTACTCATTACAGGCCATCCGTAATGTATACTGTTATTACATAGTGTAAAGATGCCTGGGCTAAAGACGAACGGGCAGTTTTTCATAAAGAGATCATTTCAGGTACAATATTTTTAAAGTACTTTGCTTAACTTTATGCATTGCTCCACACTTCCTCATCCCTTCATCTCCATATTATGACACCCAGCTTCATTGGACTATAAACCGTTATTGACATTGTATTGTACATGTTGGTGTAAAGATGCATGCTAGACATGAGATATATGTATATATATATATATATGTGTGTGTGTGACAGGTGCTATGGCTGGTATGCTTGGGCAAGTGGGTAAGGTGAGTGCTTTCCAAAGCTTGTGCCTCAGGTTCGAGGCCCAGAAAGGGACAATATAATTTTATAAGTCAGCATTTTTTATATATGGTTTTTTATTAATCTACTATACAGGTTTAAATAAAGGATTAAATTATATGGTTTGTGAGTCCTGTGTTTTACAGAAATACATATCATTGTTGCCTCAAGTCATGTGTTTTTTATGCTGACACTTATAGTTCCATCTGGGTCTCTCTCTCTCACACACAAACATACAGATCTACCACCGGGTGCACTACATGTTGCACTGCTAGTCTAATAATTGCACAATACAATGTCAATAGCGGTTTAGAATGTAATACAGCTGGATGGCATACAGTAACTTTGAAATGAAGGGAGGAGGAAAGTGCGGAGCAATTCATAAAGTTGAGCAGAGTGTTTTAAGAGTGTTGAACCTGAAATGACTGGTTTTTCTGAAAAATATCCAGTGCGTCTTCATCACAGGCTTTTTTTTTTTTTGTATTCGTTTATTGATCAAAAATTGAAAAAACAATAAGTTGACAAAATTACAATCTTGGGAGGTACCAAAACAGTACAAATAGAAAACAGATGACAAAACATTGTACATTACATCAAAAAAGATAAAATAAAAATTCACATATAGTAATGATACAATAATAACCTTTGTGGAAAATTTTGTAAAAACGTTAAACTAATATACGAACTGTGTACAGAAGAGATGAAAACAGTAGTTTGGGTTGGATAAAGAGTGGGATAAGAGGGGAGCGGTGGAGAAACAAAAAGGGGGGGTGCGTCGGGGTATAGAAAAAAAAGGGAGAGAAATGAAAATAAATAAGATAGTAGTGTAATATGGATAAACAGAGAAGGGATCATCCTAGACCTGGGAGTGGGGTTTTGTGATAGGAGTACCAGTGATTCCAAATAGAGTGGAATTTATTAACCATGTTGTTTTGTAAGCTAGTAATATATTCCATTTTTGCTATATACCAAATTCTATTCAGAAGTTCCTGCTGGGTAGGGATATCTGGTGACTTCCAGTTGCGAGCAATTTGGTATTTGGCTGCGCAAGAGATATGAAGGACCATTTTGTTAGAAGGGTTAGGGACATCATCAATTGAAACGCATAGTAATAAGTAAATGGGAGAGAGAGAGGTCGGGAGGTTAACATTTCGGGAAATTAGGGAGTGTACCATGTCCCAAAAAGGAATAATTAAAGGGCAGGACCACCATATATGTATAAATGATCCTTGATGGCCACATCCCCTCCAACAGAGATTGGAAACAGAAGGATAAATTCGATTGAGGCGTTCTGGAACCATATACCATCTGGTGTATATTTTATAAGAATTCTCTTTTATGGCTACACTAATGGAACACTTAGAGACTGCTAAGCGTATATTAACCCAGGTATCTTCATCAAGGGTCAAACCTAAATCAGATTCCCAGGCCTGTTCATGTGCCTCAAGTGGGGGAGACTGCCGTGCTAAAATTGAGTGATAAAGTTGTGAAATAATCCCTCTTTCATTGAGTCTGTAGATACAGAATCTTTCCAAAGATGTAAGGCTAGGTGAAGTGAGGGCGCTAAAGGATGATGTGGCGAAATGTCGAAGTTGTAAGTATTGATAATGGAGGGAGTTAGGAATTCCATGTTTTTCATGAATTTCTACAAATGATGTAGGAGAAGATGACCCTACTATATGATGGAGTCTAGTAATGTCACCAGTTTGCCAAGGGCGGGCCATAACTTGGGAAAGGCCTGGGGGGAATGTGGGGTTGTTCCATATAGGAGTCAGAGGTGAAGGTTGAGAGGAGAGAGTGAATTTTTTGTTGAGAAAATCCCAATTGTTGAGAGTTAGCAAGACAGTTGGGGCCAGAAGCACTGAGCCAGGTCTGTGTTTGCGTAGGAGCCATGGTAAATCAGAAACCGAATACGAGCCTATCAGCTCATTTTCTAAATCCACCCACCATTTTGAGTGACCAGAGGAGTGCCAAGCAATCATCTGGCTAAGTCAAGAGTCATTATAATATTGGCGTAGGATGGGCACCCCCAACCTCCCATCGATGAGTGTTTAGCGAGTATTTCTCGGTGAATTCTGGGTTTTTTGTTGTTCCAAATAAAATTACAAAGTGTGGACTGGAGAGAGTTAAGAGTAGAGATAGGGATAGATACTGGAAGGTTCTGAAATAAATATAATAATTTGGGAAGAATATTCATTTTTATCGCATTTATATGCCTATCCAGGAGAGGAAATATGTATTCCATTGTTGTAGGTCTCTGTGAATTAATCTAATATGGGAAAGATAATTGGACTTGTAGAGGGATTCATATCATTTCTTTATGAGAACCCCAAGATATTTCAGGGAATCTCTCCTCCATGTAAAATTAAAATTTGCTTGTAACAGTGATCTCATGCCTTCTGTTAAATGAAGATGAAGAGCTTCAAATTTAGCATGGATAATCTTATAACCCGATAGATTACCATAGAGAGTAAGTTCATGAAATAAGTTAGGGAAGGACGTAAGTGGGCGGGTCAGTATAAGGAGTACATAATCAGCGAATAAAGAAAGAGTATAGTGAAATTGCTGGATCATAACTCCAGCTATATCGGGGTTAGCCCGTATGCGACTAGCCAAGGGCTCGATAATAAGTGCTGATATAAGGGGCGACAGTGGGCACCCTTGTCTAGTCCCATTAGTAATGGAGAAGGGATCGGAGAGTAAGCCGCTAGCTGAGACTGTAGCGGAAGGGTTGTGATATAAAGCTTTGAAAGCCTGAAGAAATTTCCCATAAAATCCAAAATAGTGTAGTGTTGGAAACATGAACGGCCATGAGACCCTGTCAAAGGCCTTCTCCGCGTCCAAAGCAAGCACCAGAGAGGGAGTTTTATGAATATTAATGTGATGGATTAAATCAATAGTGCGTCTGGTGTTGTCTAATGCCTGCCTGGATGGGACAAAGCCCACCTGATCGGGGTGTATCAGAGCGGGTAGAAGTGGGTTTAATCTATTCGCAAGTACCTTAGCAAAAATTTTCAAGTCAGTGTTGAGCAGTGAGATAGGACGATAGTTAGAGATTAAGAGGGGGTCTTTGTTAAGCATTGGTATTACTGCAATGGTGGCTTTAGTTGTGTCTGAATGGAGTGGGGCTCCCTCACAAATTTGGTTAAAGACCTTAGTCAAATGGGGAATCAGAGAGGATTGAAAGGTCTTGTAATAGGACATTGGGAGTCCATTTGGACCTGGAGCCTTAGAGGACTTTTGTGTTTTAAGGGCTAAAATGATCTCTTCTTCAGAGATAGATTCATTTAAGTCAGCAGAAGTCTTAGAATCTAAAAAAAAGATATAGTCTCGGTTTGTGGGGTTTAGAGTGCCGCCAAGTGTCGTAGGGGCCCGATTGTATAAGATGTTTATTTAGAGAGCGAGTCAGTGAACATATTCGTGAGGTGGTAGAAACAGAGGATTTGTCATAATTAAGTATAGCGTTAAAATCTCCACCTACAATGAGGCAACCCTTTCTATATTTGTTCAGTTTTGAAAAGAAAGAGTTAAAGAATGAGATTTGGCCAGAGTTAGGGGTGTATACATTTGCTATTGTGCATTCCAAATGACCTAGCCTACCTGTTAAGATAATATATCGTCCGTCTGAGTCTGTATGGACAGAGTTCTGAATAAAGGGGATTTTGTTGCAAATTATGTTTAGTTTGACTAGAGGAATAAAAGGCAGTTGGAAATTGTTTAGAATGTAGCGTTGGGTGAGATGAAGCTTTGAAATGTGTTTCCTGTAATAGAACGATCCCTGCTTTAAGTGTTCGAAGAGAACGGAAAAGCAGGGAGCGTTTCTGAGGGGTGTTGAGACCTTTAATATTCATAGAAATAATGTTTAGAGACATAATTAGAAGAAGTAAAAAAAGAAAGAAGAAACATTTTTTTTTATAAAATAAAGAAAATTTAATGACCTCGGCTCGCAAAGGGTAGAAATGAGGTTTGTAGAAGGGAAGGGAAGAGGGTGGGGTCCGAGTGGGAGTTCCTCTTGACCAGCAGAGAAAAAACTCACACGGAAATAGGGACTGCTGAGTCCGAAAAGGAAGCAGAAAAAATTAGATCTGCTACCTATAGGATGATATGTAGAACAGACGGAAAGGTGGAGACGGAAGGAATCAAGGAGATATGACCCTCCGGTTTTGTGTTAACACTTGGGGAAAAAAAGGGAGAAGAAAGAAAGAAAAAGAAAAAAAAAATGTATTTTGGGATAAAGGATGAACATATAAACATCTAGAACATGTGCAACATAACAAATAGCATGAAAGTAGTCCTATGAATTTCGTCGGAGACCCCAAAAAGGATAGGTGGATTGCACCAGAAATGATTCTCAAACATTTATGGAGATAGTTAAGAGTTCCCGTAGAATCATAGTGCACAGAAATAAAACATTTTAGGAGCCTCTGAGGAAATCTGATTCATCAGATATATAACATTACAAATTTGATATAGTACACAAATACAATATAAGTAGTAGAAGATGTGTCAAGTGGCTAAGTTAGAGTGAGAGATCAGCTAAACTGCAGATTTAGAAATTTGAGCGAATATTATCATTTGCATATGAACTTGGTAAACAATATCCATGACAGGAACATTCATTTTAAAACCTGGAGATAAGTATATCTAACTGTAGAATCGCTAGATAACAGAAGTATCACGACTTATTAAGGATCTGCCAGCGTGGAGGGAGGGCCAGCGTCCTTTAGATGGGAGAGGAAATCTTTACCTTCTCTAGGGTCCCGAATGATCACTGTTTTACCATTAAAATTAATGAGCAATTTAAAGGGGAAACCCCATCTGTAACGGATCCCACGGTTGCGAAGAGCAGTCGTCAAAACTCAAATTTCTCTGCGTTTCTCTGCGTTTCAGAATTGTAATAGGTCCTGAAAAAATTTAAGTTTAGTATCCTTGTATAAAACATACGGCTTGTCACATGTTGGGGCCAGAATTTTTTCTTTATCTTTAAAGCTCAAAAAACAAATGATTACATCTCTAGGAGGATCACCATCAGGAGGTTTAGGCCTAAGAGCTTGATGCGCTCTTTCCACTGGTATTTGAGTAAGACCTGAATCTGGAAGGATATGAGAGAATAGTCTATGGAGGCAAGGCTCTAGGTCAGTTTGGAGTATCATTTCTGGAATGTTGCGGATACGTAGATTATTCCTCCATTCTCGATTCTCTAGATCCTCATTTTTAGTACGGAGATCAGTGAGGTCTTGAATGATATGATCTAGGTCTCTGTGGGTCTCATTTTGGAGTTTTTGATGGGCATCTTGGCGGGATTCCAATTTAGAGGTTCTGGTGGACAAGGAGGTCAAATCAGTTTTAATAGACAAGACCGCTTTGTCCAATTTAGTTTCCAAAGAATCTTTGAGATCTGTGATGAGAGATCTAAGCGCCATGATGTCCTCTTTGGTAGAAGGAGCTGGAGAGGGTGTGTCGGGATTCCAATTTAGAGGTTCTGGTGGACAAGGAGGTCAAATCAGTTTTAATAGACAAGACCGCTTTGTCCAATTTAGTTTCCAAAGAATCTTTGAGATCTGTGATGAGAGATCTAAGCGCCATGATGTCCTCTTTGGTAGAAGGAGCTGGAGAGGGTGTGTCGTCACCTTCTGCCTGAGAGAGACGAGGAGAAGGTGGATCAGTAATCGCTGAGGTCTTGTCCCCTTTAGAAAAATGTTGAGTAATATCTCCACCAGCACGCTTTCTGGCATTTGTGTTTGATCTATTCATGGTGATATCAAACAGATAGTATCAGAGATAAAATGGATTAGAGATGTAGCAATATTAGGGGACTTGGGTTAGAGGTATGTAGAGCGATGAGAGAAAAAAAGGGGGGTCTACACCACCGGAGGGCACAGTGATGGGTTAATAACCCAACATTTGGCTCATCATTGCTTGCTGGGCTGATAGGGTGAGCTCCATAGGGTCAGCAGAAGGTTACTGCATAGGCTGCTGGAGTGGGGGACACTGGGAAAGGCTCAGCTAGCGGTCCGAGAGACTCTAGAGTGAGGGGAACTGTGCAGGACACCAACCGGGGTAATCTGCATCCAACAAGCAGCAGTGGAGCGGCAGTAATGGCAGAGCCACGGGAGGTCAGTCAGACTTGAGGTCAGTCAAACCTGCGTGGTTGGATGAAGATGCCTCAGGGGTGCGGCAGCCGCCAGAAGAACAGCCGGCATGTGTGCAAGCTGTTGGCATGCAAAGCCACCAGAGGAACAGCCAGAGCCCGCGGCAGCACAGCAGGGAGAAGAGCATGCAGGTCCGCGTGCAGCCGCGACCTCTCCAACACCCGAGCAGGACAGCTCCGGACCTCTGCGCAACATTGAGGATGCAGCGTCAAGTGATGGGACGGAGCCGGGTTACAGGCTGCACATCGGGTGCTCCGTGGGAGTTGCCAAAAGTAAGTACTTCAGTCCCGCTACATGATGGAGCTCGGGGGTAAAGGCAGCTCCTCTGGAGGGTCTCCAAATAGTCCAGGTCCGTTTATGCTTGCGGACGGAGACAGTATAGTGTAGTGAGACTGTATAGTGAGATTGGTGATTGGGAAGTCCCCTAAAAGTCCTCTTTAGTGCCAAGGTTGCAGAAGCTTATGGAGAACACGTCTGTTCTTAGTACCAGTCAAGCCATGCCCCCCCATCACATGCTTTTTTAATAATATAAGGACAGTTTACTGTGCAATATAGATGCCCTGTAACATATACAATACAATGTCTATAGTGTAAAATGCAGCTGGGAGGCATACAGTAGTATAGAAATGACAGGTGGTGGGAAGTTGGGAGCAATGTATTGAGAGCGGCAGAGTTCATTAAAAATATTGAACTTGAATTGCTCTGTCTTTATTTTATACTCGGCGTGCGTATCCTGGCCAATTCTGATAACTCCTTATTTAGTCCTTATTTAATCATGATTAAACATAGTTCAGTACTACTGTATAGTGTAATGAATGACAGGTTCCATCAGCCTATCAGCAGATGGCGCTACAAAAGCTTAGTTGGCTATTTTACACATGCGCTGTGCAGTTTAGGAAAAGCGACATCTGGTGGACAGAAAGTTGTATTACACGCTTCAGTTTTTCCAGTGCTTCAGTATGTTACGTTGTGCCTTTCTGCAGCATGATGCAACTTAGAACGTCAAGCAGTGGCACAGCAGGGCATGACTAGCATGGCATATGGAGCAAAGATGTAGCAGAACACATCTCTACACAGTTCTGTACTATGTATGTGTACCAAAATGTGTCCATATCTACATTAGTGCATGTGTTAGAGCTTGTAGCCCTTGAGTTGGACAAGCATTAGTACAGTGAGGGGGTAAAGGTATGTATAGCAACATGAAGATGCAACATAATTAAATGTGGGTCCATCCCCAGTTATGCCTCTTTGATGTAGCCCTTGTGTAAATGTATGATGATGACACAGCATTATCTAGCAGTTTCCAATTATGTAATGAACCCTCCAGTTGTTTGTAAATAATAGCATTGCAGCAATTTTACATCAAGCCTCACCTTTAATTAAAATTCCATTTGTACTGCTGCAATAATAATTATATTTAATTTTTAAAGGGCTAGATAGCATATGTGAAGGCTGTTCATATTTAATTACATTTTTACATGATTTTGGTCTTTATTAATAACTGTCAAGACATTATACTCTATTTTTATGTGACATTTCACTACATTATTATTTTGTGTACAAATAAACTAATGCCACTTTCACATTTAGCACTGACACTTTCAAGATGCAGCCCTACACTATATTATGCATTTGTATGCCTGATGCAGAAATACTACAGCAAGATAGACTTGCTGTGCAGAAATTTACTGTGCAATGATGGATTCATATAGAGCCATGGCCAATGATGTAACAGCAACTCAGCTAACTGCTTTCCTGTCCTGTTGATCCATATTAGATCTCTCTAGGACACTGGAGCTGTAGTAAAAAGTCATGTTTGACATAATTGATATCTGAAAATGTACATTTTGGTTTTTAGATTAGGTTATTTAATATCTTTGTCGCGTTGAGAAAGTGATGCTAAACTTTAGTTTTTGTAGCGCATAGAATTAGAATACATAACTATAATTGTTGTTTCATTTTAAATGGATAGTTTACATATCAAAGGGATGATCTAAAAAAATGAAGACGTCTAACATTTTGTTGAGAAAAGTTTGACACTTGCAACTTTTTGGAAGCCTTCCTAACAATTATATTATAACAAGCCACTAGCAGATGGGCATTTAACTCCAAGATAAATAGTCGCATGCTTAATTTTTTGCATTGCTTTGCACCCGCTCTATGGTCTCATCACCAGCATAATATTTGATAAGCTATGCAGGAATGAAAGTGTTTATTACTTCTAAACATGTGTGTGACTTGAGCTGTTTATCTGCTGTCTATTTATACTTGTAGAGCAGGGAATGGATCTGAAAAAGAAACAAACAGTTCAATCCTGTGACACAAAAATGGAAACAGTTTTGCATTCCCTTTACACATTTGAATAATGTTTTAATAGGAATGCATTTCAACACGTACAGTTTTAGTAACATATAATTGCTAAACAGATTACATTATTACTTTCATCCATTTAAAGGATATGTCAACTTTGCAGACTGTATAATTAACATATTTGATCTTTTTTTCTAAATATAATGACCTGCATAGCTTGAAATGTTGGCTAGGTACCAATCTTGTAGTATTAACTCACTTCCAGATTAGCAAATATGATTGTGGCTGTAATGTAATAGAATTGTGAAGCTGCAGAATCTTATGAGTTACTGAATTTACAGCAATGTTCATGCGATTTTGCATTGTAAATTGCGGGATGTAATAACTTGCTTTATGGAGGCTGATTCGTCAAGCTGCGGGATTATAAACCTACATACTACAGGCATTGAAGGGAGGTTTGCAATATTTTTTTTCAAAACTAAATTGAAAAAAATCATAAGGTCCACCCACCCCCTAAATTTAAAACCAGCACTAGTGTTTCAGCCTCCCCAAATTTTCCATTGCCTTCACTAAGCATTACCAGTGGGGCCACTATAGAAAGGGGGACTAACAGCATGAGGACACCCCATAATACTAATTGGCCCTAAATGGGTCAGCATAGCACTAGTGTTATTTCCCACTTCACTAGTCATGGGGTTAATAATATTTTGTTAATAATATAATTTTTCTTTTTTAATTTATGGGCTGTTCTCATGTTCTGACCAATCAGAGAGCTCCCAATTCATTTTCCATTTATTGCTATGGCAATGACCGGCCATAACCTGTCATCCATGATGCAGCCTCTAACAATGTAAGTTCAACAAGGTGTATGTGATTTTTTTTTTCATTATTATTCAAGTTTGTGGATGCCTGCAAGCATGGTCGATTTGGGAATTTAAAGTGGCCCTGAAAAAAACTCTGAAAGTAGCCCTACGTGCCCGTGCCACAGGTGTGCGCCTGAAAAAGTTGGTGTGGCAGGGGGTGTGGTCTAACGAGAAATGCCATGCCCGCAAGCCATTCCCCCTGTTTTAGTCATGCTGGGGGCATGCCCACTGCTCCAGGAGCTGATAGCCATGCCCACAGTCCCTCTCTCCAGTGAATAAGCACATCAAGCATGCAAATGAGTATTTTCTTACCTATATGATTTATCTGCAATGAGGGAACCTCTGAAGAAATTGATCCTCCCTGGACAGGCAGTGTCTTGAGTCGGTATTCAGTATTCATGCAGGAGATCACATGGTCTGGAAGCCGCCAGTTTGTGTCGCAATGAAGCCAATGTAATCATCATGCAACATAGGTTCAACCAGATAGTAACAGAAGTTTTGGGGCAAGACAGAATGCGAGTTTCCCATATCAAACTATTTTATATTAATAAAATATATTTGCTCATTTGGTTCTATTTGCATCAGTAATATGGTTTCATTAGAATTGTTGTATTACTGAAGATTATTGTCCCCCTTACTTTTCTTCTGATAGTATCGGTGGTCCTACCGTCCTCTATTTGAGTCTCCAGCACTATTGCTTTAGTGTGTCTCCAGCCCATCCAACCCCTATGTGTCTCTCCAGCCCATCCAAACCCTATGTGTCTCTCCAGCACCACTCCCCTGCTTTTCTCCAGCACCATCTTTCTGTGTCAAATCATCATCTCCTCCTAGCACAGAAGTACCCTCTCCCCACAGACAGATTATTTCCCCTTAGTACAGCAGACCCCATTCCCCCTCAGACAGATCATCACCCTTTAACACAGTATAAACCCCCAACAGACAGATTACCATGCCCCCCTAGTACAGCAGATCATCCTCCTCCTCAGACAGATCATCATCTCCCCTTAGCAAAAATATAGCTCCCTCCCCCACCCTCTCAGATTATCATTAATCCCCCCCCAACTTAGACATTCAACCGATACAGATCTCTCCATGACTCCATCTCCCTAAAGGCTGGTACACACTAGACGTTGTCCATTGTGTACCGACCTCATTAGCAGCAGGACCTGGCGAGATCCCAGCATCGGCAAGTGCATACACACTTACTTATACCGGCACTGATGGCGCAACGGCGGGAGCCATGCTGCATTCGGCAGCATGGCCCTTGCTAACGATGTCGCCCGTCAGACCTGCATGCGGAAACCTTGTTACGCCTTTTACTTCCTCTAGATCGTCAAGTTTGATCATCTTCTCAGCGCTCCAGTGTGTATCTGGCATTACAGCCAGTCTTTAAAAAAAAAGTCCTGTCACCTGACTTCTGCATGCTGCAGGTGCCGATGGAAGACTCCCAGGCAGCCTGCCAGCCCACTCCCGTTTGTCTCCACTGCACTGCGGCTTCCCCGGGGCTCTCATGATTTTTAACTAAACCCAGGTCTGCCTGAGTCTCCCAGGAAACTAGCCCCAATTGTCTTCTCTCCACTCTGCCCCCTCCCCAGGCTGTGAAGTTAAAATTTAACCATAGGGTCCATAGGCGGGACCATAGGACGCCGCCTGTGGACCCGCACCTGAGCACTCTTCCTCCAAGGTGCTGGCACTGCGCGTCTGACGTAACTCCCTTCTATAAAGCAGCAAAGCCTCTTCTCACAATAGAGGTGGGCTGCTGGCAGCTGACAGTTTTAGCTGTGACAGGCAGAAAACAAAAATTACAGCCGGGGGATGCAATTCGGGGGTGGGGGGGGAAGGGGGCGGAAACGCAACTCACCCCCGGCCAGCGGGACTCACGGCCAGAAGACAGATGATGGTTGTTCAGTGTGTATGAGCGACCATCATCTGCAGCTATATCTGTAGATCACTCGATCTGCAGATATATCTGTTAAGTATGTACCCAGCTTTAATATCCAGGATCGTTTTATTACTGTGTTTCCAATTGTAAAGCACAATAGAAACTGATGGCACTATGTAAATAACAGTTAATAGATAAATAAAAAAAATAGCCAGTAAATGTAATTCTGTTGGGACTCTACTCAGTGACATTGCTTCACCTGAGTATTACTCTTGCAACACTTGTTCTATACATACACCTTGCCTCAGGGGCGGATTTACCGCTAGGCAATCTGAGCTGCCGCCTAGGGCCTGGCAGGTACCAAGGGGCTTGTAGCTGGGTCCCCCTTGAAATCCGACCCTGGGGAAAACCTGGCCCTGCTGCGCTGTGTTTCGCACAGCACACACAAGAAGCAGGCACAGTATAGTAGCAGCAGCACAGGGGAGGAGAAGAGAGGAGGCAGGGAGGAGGAGGCGGAGTTACAGGCCAGGGTAGGGTATGAGTAGATTTGGCTCACACTACAGGGCCGGGTGCCGCGACTGTTCGGTGTTCGGAAGAGCCCTCTGTGTCATCCATTAGCCGCTCACTGAAATAAATTTTTTTTTTTTAGTATTTTGGAGCAGCCATGCAGAGACTCAGAGAGTAGCCGTGGAAGAGGAGCATCCGGGAGATCCAGAGTGTATGGTAAGTGAGGTTGCTGTTGCACAGGGTGGTGCTCGGCTGGCACAGAAGTGTCTGTGCTTTCACTCTCACAGGCTCAGGCACATCCTCTGTCTAGTTACCACGGTGATTGCTGGGCCAGCTTAAGAGGAGAGGGGGTGGCACCCAGGAAGGTCCCCAGAGGCTAGGCAATGTCTAAGATATTGAAATGCGCAAGCTGTGTTGAAAGACTTCTGATGTCACAACCATGCGACCCACGACAGCAGGGGAAGGAGTAAGGACAGTGGGCTAGCAGTTTTACTATCAACCTGCATACCTCCCAACATTTGACAACATGCAGTCGGGACATCTGCGCGCCAAAGGCGCGCGCGCTCCCGGAAAGGGGGCGTGACCTATATGTAAAGGGGTGTGGCCTAGCGGCTTGCCCATTTACATCACTAGTGGGCGTGCCCAGCATCTCCGAGATGCTGGGCTACCCCCGTGCTTCCTCCCCATACTGTGAATAGCTGCTGTGCGCATGCGCACAGCATCTATTCTCGCTCTGCATACACGCTGGTCTGCTATGCAGAGCAGCGGTGTATGCTTTCCCCAACTGCCCCTCCACCACGGGACACTGCGGTCCGCGGGCGGAACAGCGGGACAGTCCCATAAAAACGGGACTGTCCCACTAAATTCGGGACAGTTGGGAGGTATGCACCTGTTACCTCTGTCCTGTCCCTGTCACCCCCTCTCCTGCCCCCTCTGTTCCTCCCTTGCTCTGTAATCCCTGTCCCCTCTGACGTGGCCCTGTCATTTCTGTCCTGGCCCTGTTACTTCTTTCTTGGCCCTGTCACCCCTCTCTCTTGTCCCCTCTGTTCTGCCCTGGCCCTCCCTTCCTTTCCATGAACCCTCTGTACTAGTTCTGTCACCTCTGTCCTGGTCCTGTTCCTGTCACCTTTGTCCTGGTCCTGTTCCTGTCACCTTTGTCCTGGTCCTATCATCCCTGTTTTGCCCCACTGTCCTGTCCCTGTCAATGCTATCCTGGACCTGTTCTCCCTCTCCTGTCCCTCTGTTCTGTCCTGGTCCTGTCTCTCCTGCCCCCACTGTCCTTTTCCTGTTACCTCTTTTCTGGCCATGTGACTGTCACTGTCACCTTGTCCTGTCACTGCTGTCCTGCCCTGTGCTGTGAGGGGACAGTGAAGGGGACAATATGTGGTGCTGTAAGGTGGGCAGTAACTAGGTTAGTGTGTGTGCTGTGGAGGTCTCGGTGTGCTATGGGGATGCAATAAGTGAGCTGGGATGGAGGTCAGTGTGCAAGGGCGCAGTGGACCTTTTCTTCAGGGTGCTGTATAGGGACATGAATCAGGAATGAAAATGTAGTGCTAAGGATCTTTTGAGGGGAGGAGGCCCCAACACCGGTATCTTGCCTAGGGCCATATGAGGTCTAAATGCGGCTCTGCCTTGCCTACAACACCTCAAAATCTGTCATTTTTCCAGATCTATTCATTACACAAAATGGTAATTTTCATCATATACCACTGCATAACAGTCTGTTCTCCTTCAAAATAACACCAGAATCTAGCTCATCTATACCCTAATGTAAAAAAATGCAAGTTACATCCCACCCAATAGTTGCAGCATTTGCATTTTGGATAAAAGTACAAATCTGCTACCATTCCTGCTGATTATATTACCATTTAAAAAAATGTATTGACAAAATTGAAGTGTATGTAATCTGTTTACATTTATGCATTAAATTACTTTTTATATTAAACATAGGTATACAGCGGGTCAATTTAATTATTTCACCCCCATGAACATGTGCTACAGTATGCCGCCCTTACAGGAGGTCTGGACCCACCGTAGAAGCCAAGCGTGGCCTACATACCCAGCAAAGCCTGGGCCACTGATAAGTGAACCCTGCCACAGTTAGTCCTGCTCACAGTTGAATTACAGTACAAAGTTCTGGAGCATGTCTTTGTATCCAGGTAAAAAATTGTCAATCTAACTTGAATAAACTAACTTAAAAAAGGAAGGACAGGGAATCCGTTAAGGTTTTTAGTACTCATTTACTTGTTTTGAAATTGTTTGTATAGGTTGTAATAGTGATCGCAATTTCTCTTGTAATGTTTAATATTTGGCACTTAGAGAAAAAAATGTTGCCTACTCCTAGTGTAGACAAAAACAAGTATGTGTACTGTATACAGCTCACTTAGGGCATCTAGTGGTTTTCTATGGTAAGAACATATGATTTTAGTCTGCATGCAGTCTACAGCTAAGTATTTTAAAAAGTTTATATACTGTAAATCTTATATTAACACTTTCATTTTCTGATGGAATATACAATTATTCCACCATGTTATCCTTTGAATTATAAAATGATTTACCCCTTACCCAAATCACAGCCTTTTGTCAATATTGCCTCCTTACTCCCTTCTAATTAAAAATGTATTTCATTTTTTAATTTCTTAACTGCAATATACTCAATTTATCAGCACAAAATAAGGTGATTTAAATATTAATTTTAATTTAATAGTGCAGTTGATGCATCACCAAATACTGGTCCTCCACATTTCCCATCCAGCAAACTTCAAATATATCACTATTCTCCCATTACTTACAACTCATGTGAATGTGCCCTATGTAGCATTCTAACCTCTACCCATTAACAACCTCTTCCACCTAGCAAGAATGGAAATATGGCTCGCACAATCAGACACATTCTCAACTGCAACCGTTAACCTAGGTGGTCTCCACATAACACCCATCTATAGACCTGAGGTGCTTTACTTCTCCATTCCAATTCTTCAACATTCAAGTTTCTATCAACAATTACTTACTGTACATTACCATCTTTTGGAGTACTTATTAACCAGTTTTTCAACTCATTTTTTTCTGCATGTCACTGAGACCTATCGTCCTCCTGAATTACCCTAATAGCTCTTTCAAGATTTCTCTGCTTGGCTATATATATATATATATATATATATATATATATATATATATAAATGACCAAGATGCTGGCACTCCCAGAGTCCGTAATGTAGTGCGCTGGTGCCCTCCACATGCCTGGCTCGCTGGCGTCAGGAAATCATCTAAACAATAGCGGGGGTGGCGGCACTCATAGCGACTTGCAATAAAGAACACTTGAATCTCTGTTATATCAACGTTTCATGAATTTACTTCATTTCGTCAGGATGTTACAAAACATAATAAACGACATAGCTTTATATCAAACACCTCGTGAGGAACGTCGTCCAACCGCCCGGAAGCAGGAAGTGATGTCATAAAGAACAATTAGTGCACCCGTCACCATGGTTACTAAAACTAAACAAAGCAAGAACCGATGAGCGTTCCACTAGACAAAAACTACACTGGATTCCTAATAAGAGAAGCATGAGCATATATGAAAAAACATAAGCATATACAAAGCTAGCTACCCACAAATAGAGAAAATGGTGATACAATATCATCAGAAGAAATATGCGCTCGCTGCTTGTAATTAAATGTAAACAACATAGTTGAATACAAAGATATACTGAGATTATAGAAGGAAAATGATTATTATTATTTTGTATACAGATACTAACTTAGATTATAGAACTTAAACCACTTATCAAAATAGAATGTATATCAAACTATAAATAGAACATCCTCACTGTTATCCAGGGTGATCATAAAAATGCATCTGTGGATGCTGCTATAAAAAGCATTGTAATCCAAGATGTTCATTCAACCCCATTTGTGCTAGTGTATTCAAGCGAAATATCCACTGGGATTCTAATCTTAATAAAGCTTTAGATCGATCCCCACCTCTATCAAAGGGTGGAATGTGGTCAATTATCTTGTATCTGAGTGTAGCCAAACTATGTTTGGCCTCAACAAAATGACGGGCTACAGGCTGATCACTGGAGCCCTTTGACCATGCACTGCGGATGGCACTTCTATGCAGGGCCATTCTCTCTTTGAACATTCGTTCAGTTTTTCCCACATAATTTTTACTGCACAGACAACTAGTAAGATAGATAACAAACTTAGAGGTACACGATAAATAATAGTTAATGGTATATCGTTTGCCTGTAGATGGATGGTTAAAGAAACTGCTGGGAACTAATACCGACACGTGAGGCAATCTAAACATTTAAAACAACCTTTTTTAGAAATCTTAGGTTGCCCCAATGTGCGAGATTTCATGTTGGAAATATCTGTTCTAACAAGCAAATCCCTTAAATTTCTACCTCTACTAAAGCTTTGCATAATTGTTGTATCCTGCAAACCTTTTAATTCGGGATCCGTAGTTACTAATTACGTTACTAATTATCAGATCGTCGATAAAATGTTTGTATAAAAAGATATGTTTTGAGATAGCTGGATCCTCAAAAAATATCTGGTTCTCCACTTCAAACATATAGCAGTTGGCCAGGGAAGGTGCCACCGCCGATCCCATGGCACAACCTGCTATTTGCAGATAAAATGAACTATCAAACAAAAAATAATTTTTTGTTAAAGTCAACTCAAACAATTGTGCAAAGAAATCAATATCCAGTCCAAGGTAAGCGGGATGATTTATCAAAAGTTGTCTCACTGCGCGTAGACCAGAGTGATGCGGAATACTGGTATAAAAGTTCTTAACATCTGCAGTGCACAGTATTAAGTTCGTTGGGAGAACTGTGAAAGTCTGAAGAAGATTTAATAAGGTAGTAGAATCTTTCAAAAAGGAACTGTGACTTTGAACCACTGGTTGAAGATAATTATCGAGATAAACTGCAACGGGGTGAAATAAGGATCCACGGGCAGAGATTATAGGTCTGCCCGGGGGTTTGACCAAAGATTTATGGACTTTGGAACCGGTGTATAAAAGTGGAATCTTAGGATGTTGAGGTAACAAGGCGTCCCTTAAACTAGATGATATGATATCCATATCTACTGCAGACTGTAAAATAATACCTAATTCTTTAGAAAAAGAGCCAGTGGGATCTCGTAACTTGATATACGTTGATGAATCCGCTAATTGGGAATAAATCTCATTTTTATAATCATCCAGGTTTTGGATAGTTATTGATCCACCCTTATCTGATGGTCTAATAATAATTGTAGAGTCATTTCTTAGATCAGATAAAGCTTGACGTTCTTCCTTAGAAAGATTTAAATTACTTCTATTCAGAGCTTTCTGCTTAATGCTGTCCGAATCCTTTAAGAGACGTGTAAACGTTTTCAACGAATGGTTAGTCGAAGGAGGATAAAATTTAGAAGGAGGTAAAAGTTGTTGTAATTTAGAAGGTATAGCATCTATTGCAGAATTAGCACTAATTGTATTTTTAGAGAAGTGTTCCCTGAGGCGCAACATACGTCCCAATTTATAATTTTCCACTTGCCACGTAAACGTATCGTGGCTCTGGGTAGGCACAAATGATAAACCCAAATTCAAAACTTTGCGTTCTATGGGAGTTAGTTCTCTGTCTGATAAGTTGAAGACTAGGTCCTCCTGGGTAATGGTGGTCTGCGTATTCCGCCTCTGCCTTTGGTTTTGTTTCGATCGCCTTGTGTAGGTCCTCTGGCGTCGGCTGGAGTTGTCCTGGTAGACATGCCTAAAGGGATGTTTGTGGAATTATTAGGGGTATGGGTTACGTCTGAGTCACTTTGTAAGTGTGACTCTGCAGAGGAAGCTGAATCTCTAGTGAAGCGCTGATGTTTACGTCTGTATGTAAATAGACGCTGGCGTTCACGATGTCCAGTTAACCAACCATATACCTGTTGTGTGGCATAGTCGGTCTCAACTTTAGATAATTTAGGA
Organism: Taudactylus pleione; assembly: GCA_031769625.1. Lineage (NCBI taxonomy): Eukaryota > Metazoa > Chordata > Amphibia > Anura > Myobatrachidae > Taudactylus > Taudactylus pleione. The sequence goes on from JAUIMM010000054.1 coordinate 5,762,345, forward strand.
CACATCTAGAGACACATTTGAATGGTATGGTAAATAAATTTCAGGCCAGAGGTTACCCACTTGATCTTTTGATAACCCAAAAACAAAAGGCATTGGCCATTCCTAGGAAAAATCTTTTAAATCATATTGCGCCAAACGAAGACATCAAGTCTAAGATTCCGTGGGTGAATCATTTTAACCCTACAAGCTCTCAGGTCAATAAAGAAATAAAAAAGTATTGGCCCATAGTAACTACGGATCCCGAATTAAAAGGTTTGCAGGATACAACAATTATGCAAAGCTTTAGTAGAGGTAGAAATTTAAGGGATTTGCTTGTTAGAACAGATATTTCCAACATGAAATCTCGGACATTGGGGCAACCTAAGATTTCTAAAAAAGGTTGTTTTAAATGTTTAGATTGCCTCACGTGTCAGTATTTAGTTCCCGGCAGTTTCTTTAACCATCCATCTACAGGCAAACGATATACCATTAACTATTATTTATCGTGTACCTCTAAGTTTGTTATCTATCTTATTAGTTGTCCATGCAGTAAAAATTATGTGGGAAAAACTGAACGAATGTTCAAAGAGAGAATGGCCCTGCATAGAAGTGCCATCCGCAGTGCATGGTCAAAGGGCTCCAGTGATCAGCCTGTAGCCCGTCATTTTGTTGAGGCCAAACATAGTTTGGCTACACTCAGATACAAGATAATTGACCACATTCCACCCTTTGATAGAGGTGGGGATCGATCTAAAGCTTTATTAAGATTAGAATCCCAGTGGATATTTCGCTTGAATACACTAGCACAAATGGGGTTGAATGAACATCTTGGATTACAATGCTTTTTATAGCAGCATCCACAGATGCATTTTTATGATCACCCTGGATAACAGTGAGGATGTTCTATTTATAGTTTGATATACATTCTATTTTGATAAGTGGTTTAAGTTCTATAATCTAAATTAGTATCTGTATACAAAATAATAATAATAATCATTTTCCTTCTATAATCTCAGTATATCTTTGTATTCAACTATGTTGTTTACATTTAATTACAAGCAGCGAGCGCATATTTCTTCTGATGATATTGTATCACCATTTTCTCTATTTGTGGGTAGCTATATGTTTTTTTTTTTCATATGTGCTCATGCTTCTCTTATTAGAAATCCAGTGTAGTTTTTGTCTAGTGGAACGCTCATCGGTTCTTGCTTTGTTTAGTTTTAGTAACCATGGTGACGGGTGCACTAATTGTTCTTTATGACGTCACTTCCTGCTTCCGGGCGGTTGGACGACGTTCCTCACGAGGTGTTTGATATAAAGCTATGTCGTTTATTATGTTTTGTAACATCCTGACGAAATGAAGTAAATTCATGAAACGTTGATATAACAGAGATTCAAGTGTTCTTTATTGCAAGTCGCTATGAGTGCCGCCACCCCCGCTATTGTGTATATATATATATATATATATATATATACATATACATACACCCAGCCAATACTTATATACTGTACTGTGCAAAAGTTTTAGACAGGTGTGGAAAAATGCTGCAAAGTAAGAATGCTTTCAAAAATAGAAGTGTTAATAGTTTATTTTTATCACTTAAAAAAATGCAAAGTGAATGAACAGAAGAGAAATCTGAATCAATATTTGGTGTGACTACCCTTTGCCTTCAAAACAGCATCAATTCTTCTAGGTACACTCTCACACAGTTGTTGAAGGATCTCAGCAGGGAAGTTGTTCCAAACATCTTGGCGAAGTAACCACAGATCTTCTGTTGATGTAGGCTTTCTCAAATCCTTCTGTCTCTATTTTGTAATCCCAGTCAGACCAGATGATGTTGAGATAAGGGCTCTGTGGGGGTCATATCATCACTTCCAGGACTCCTTGTTCTTCTTTACGCTGAAGATAGTTCTTAATGACATTGGCTGGATGCTTGTGGTCATTGTCCTGATGCAGAATTTGGATTTGGAGCCAATCAGACGCCTCCCTGATAGTATTGCATGATGGATAAGTACCTGCCTGTATTTCTCAGCATTGAGGATACCATTAATCCTGACCAAATCCCCAACTCCAATTGCTGAAATGCAGCCCCAAACTGGCAAGGAACCTCCACCATGCTTCACTGTTGCCTACAGACACTCATTATTGTACCGCTCTCCAGTACGTCGGCTCAAAACTGGCAAAAACCAGTGGGACCCAGGTACATCCAACTACTGTTCGGAGAAGTCTGACTGGAAGTGGTCTTCATGGAAGAATTGGGGCCAAAGCTATACCTTTGACATGGAAAGAAAGCCAAGCGACTCAACTATGCATGAAAACATAGGAACTGGGGTGCGGAAAAATGGCAGCAGGTGCTCTGGACTGATGAATAAAATGTTAAATATTTGGCTAACAGAAGGCAGTTTTGTTCGCTGAAGGGCTGGAGAGCAGTACAATAATCAGTGACATGCGTTTGATATACTGATAACAATTGAAACTGTGCACAAACATATAAGGTTCTGATTATGAAGTCAGTGCCTGATTCAGAGGTGGACGGAGTTGCTACTGAGAATTTATGCTAATGCCACATATGATGGGCCTCCTACTGAGATGCCCACCGACTGCAGCTCTAATCTGCTGCTGTGTGCAAATAGTCGCACCATAGACTGGGCATCAGCTGGATGCTCTGACTACTGTGCAATTTTGATCTGTGTCCCCCAGTGGTAATCATCAGGACATGTATGCAATGTGACTCGGATGCATGCGCAGAAGTAAAACATCGAGCAATTGCACCCAATGTTTTAATTCCGTCCACCTATGACTAAATCAGGCCCCCAGTATCTTAACCAGCTCAAATCAGAAACAGTAAAAGGTTTGAAGAAATTTCTATGTTAAATTACTCTAGTGAATTTATTGACAAGCTGCAAAACTACTATTTGTGCTTTCTTAAAAGGATCACCTGGGACCAATGTAAGGGACTTCCTAGTTTATGCCCCAGAAGTCCCTCTGGTGTCTTTCTGCTTGAGGTGGGAGGTGCAGGGAGGGATCCAATTGAATCCCTTCGCGGGAGGGGGGGGGGGTAGTCGCAAATAATCTGACAATGGCATTTCCCTCTGCATTATAGTGCTGGAATATATCCCACTATGGGGTTGATGCATATGAGAAATGCGGTCAGATTTTGCTTTGCTTTGCTGCATCCCTCCCCAGGCCCCCTTGCATCCAGCAGTAAGGACAGCACACGGAGTGTGTATACTGTATATTCATTAAGCACCTGCTGTTCATTCTGACTGTTGATCACATTGAATGTTACACATTTATAACAGTGTACAATAGGTGTCTCCATTCATCTGAGATGACATGAGCTAGAGCAGAACAGGAGAGTGTAGCCTGCCCAATATAATTTACCTCCTCTGTTTTCAATTTTGGTAGGTTTCTTTTATATGGGCTTCTCTGTTCCTATGTCTCCCCATGTGTGTCCCTGCACTTTTGTATGAATGCTCTATGTGCTCATCTGTCTCCTATTTGTGTCTGTGTCTCTCTCATTCTGTCGCCCAATGTTGGTTTACCTCTTGTATTTATGTCCCTTTCTTACTCCTTCTTTGTGTCTGTCTTCTCCGCTCATCCCTACTATACACCAGACGCATACGTGAAGTTGCTTCCAGTTGCCCATAACCTCTCTCTGTGCTCCAATGTCAGCCTCCTGATATCAGCAACCACACAAGCAGGCTACCACATTCAAATATTTGGAAACCCCCCACTGAAAATCCTGCATTTGCCCCTGTTGTAGATCATTTGTTTGTACCCTGTGACTCATGGCACACCCCTGTGAGGCATGCACAATCATAACGCCAGGGCCGATTCTTCCACCCAGTCAATCACTTTTCAGCGGCAAATGTCAAAACTGTAGCTTGTAATCATGGTAGATCAAACAGCAAGGTTGCTGGATAGGTAACAGCACAATAACCAGGATACCATTTACCAGACCACCCTATGCAGAGCCAGGCGGAGATGTGGCATGTGCCCCATGCCCCTTTCATTCAGGGGTCCCCAGATTTGGTATTTCAGTTTCTGCCAACAGGTGCACCTGGCTCCTGGCCTGTCCATTATGAAGATATGAAGACATTAGGAATGCTAAGGGACTTGGGGGACATGTGTCTGTGCTCCTGGCTGGCTTGTAAGGACTTGATGTGGCCCCCTGAACCACTGCAGGTATGAGGGTTACCTACATGGTTAATTCAGGCTACAAAGGGTCAGGGGGACACAGTGTACCTGTGCACCAAAAGTCAAACTGCTGTTTCCACTGTTGTTCCGCAGTGTCACCAGGATGCAGAATATAACATGTAACAGGTACTTTTAGGGGGAGTAGAATATAGAATGCAGCAGGTACCTTAAGTGGGAGTAGAATATAGAATGCAGCAGGTACCTTAAGTGGGAGTAGAATATAGAATGCAGCAGGTACCTTTAGGGGGAGTAGAATATAGAATGCAGCAGGTACTTTTAGGGGGAGTAGAATATAGATACAGCAGGTACCTTTAGGGGAAGTAGAATATAGCATGCAGCAGGTACCTTTGGGGGGAGTAGAATATAGAATGCAGCAGGTACCTTTAGGGGGAGTAGAATATAGCATGCAGAAGTACTTTTAGGGGGAGTAGAATATAGAATGCAGCAGGTACTTTTAGGGGGAGTAGAATATAGCATGCAGCAGGTACCTTTAGGGGGAGTAGAATATAGCATGCTGCAGGTACCTTTAGGGGGAGTAGAATATAGCATGCAGAAGTACTTTTAGGGGGAGTAGAATATAGCATGCAGAAGTACTTTTAGGGGGAGTAGAATATAGCATGCAGCAGGTACCTTTAGGGGGAGTAGAATATAGCATGCTGCAGGTACCTTTAGTGGGAGAAGAATATAGCATGCAGTATGTACCTTTAGATGGAGTACAATATAGCATGCAGCAGGTACCTTTAGGGGGAGTATACTATAGCATGCAGCAGGTACTTTTAGGGGGAGTAGAATATAGCATGCAGCAAGTACTTTGGGGGTGCAGATTATAGCATGCGGCAGGTACTATGAGTAAGGATGTAAAATCAGGGGCAGATCTATGGGAGACAATGGAGGCATCTGCTGCTGGGCTCCAGCTCTGAAGGGGCACCTCCTCCATTGTCCACAACATATTCACCCCATTTAGGGCTGTAACTATGTACCCGGAGTGTACAGTCACGGGAGCCCAATACATGGCACTCCTTCCCGGCAGCTGAGAAGCCACCATACACTAGTGGAGAGCTCCATGTCATACCATCAGCTGCTGCCTTTGTCTATCTATAGCCTGTCTGCATGCGAATTGCTACATTACAGTGTCTCCTCTGGGAGTCTGGGATGAACTTACACCACTGTGTAAAATATATAAAATGAACAGATATAAACTGTTAGGTTTTTTATGTTAGTGTTACAGACAAAAAATGCACATGTGATTTGACAGTTATTGTACTTTTTTTAAAACAAAATACATTTCAGTTTGTTTAAGGTTGATTTGTGATAATGACTGAATTTATGTAATATAATGGATTTTTTTATTTGTGATTTGTGATGTTTATCAAACATCCAAGCCACCTGAAAAGCACTCTGTATAGGGAACCCTGTATCTTAAGTGCCCCAGGCCCCCCCAAAGTATTAATCCAGCTCTGATCATATGTAGCGGAGCAATTGAATTTTGCATCCGAATTTACATTCCAATTCAGACATTGATGCATTGCCACCAATGAAATTAGTGATATTGGACATGTGTGTATCTGCCAGTCACAATGTTGTTTGCACTCCACAAAATCCTACAGTGCTCAACCCTCTCCCTAAATACATATTACTCACCCACATAGAGACTGCATCACCAGCTAATAATTATTTAGAAAAGAAGGTCCAACTTGAACTATCTGTAATGTTTCTAGAGCGGTAACCTGATGCTAATAATACTTCCTGTGATTATAAAAATGGTTAATTCTGAGACTGAGGATAATACTTCCTAGTGTACTTTACTTGTATACATTACAAATGTGAAACTTATTGCAGTACTGTACAAGTAAAAATAACAGAGAAGGGACAAAGAAGGCTCTTTTTGTGGGGCACTCTTGTGTAAAGTTTATTATATTAAAATATAACTTTTATTTATATATTTTAAAATGATATATCTCTAGAAGGTATCTTGAAAAATGTGCGGAATATTAATAGGGCTATTATAAATCACATGGACATATGACAAACACACAATACATTTAAAGAAAAAATGGCGAAAATATTTTTCTGTGATAAATTGAGAACAGAAGTTCTCATGCAGGGTTCTCCTCCTAGTTTTTTTAGGTACCTTTGGCATATGTTGCCCAGATTATAACAGCATTCAAGGTACAGTAGTAGGTATGTTAATCTACAAGGTATATGTATAGATCAAAGATCATGGACATATATATATATTTTAAACATTCAATATTAGCATAAGTCTGAATATATGATCCTGTAAACATGTATAAAGATACATTATCGTAGCAACAAATTGCCTACAGCACCATGGAGGATGAATTTAGACATATGTTCAAAAGGACAACAAACAAGTATACAAATACATCTGTGACAATCCTAATAGGTTCCATAAGTATTGTGACAATCCTAATAGGATACGTCACATGCATGGCCCGACTGCTCACTTATCATCAATATCTTATGATCAGCAGTAGCACGGGTATCCGCCCCTGTGGTGCTTTATCTTTATCTTGATCTGCACTATGAGTACTCTCATTATAGACTTTCAGGGAAGGCTCCTGCAATGTTCCTATCAGGACCTCTCTTACTGATACAATGTAATAGCAGATACTCAGCTTACTTATTCTTATCCCTACAATGCAGAGGAGGTACGCTCACATGCCATTCTATGTTTTACACGATGACATGCAGCAGCTGCAATCCTTGGCGATATATGTGGGGTTTATCATTGTATTCATCTGTTTAGCTACTATCTCCTTCCAACCCACCTTCCCCTCCCCCCTTCTCTTACCTTCCACGTCATTAACTCACATGGTAACCACCATTATATGTACTCATTTATGGTATTATCCACACTTTTACCCAGAATGCTTACTCAGTATAATACCCCCTTTGGGATAATACCTACATGGGTATTTTAGTAAGTTGAAGCAATCGGCGATCTAATAGATAAATACATAACTTGGATGCGGACTTTTATTCTCTGACTGAGACTTTATCCTAACATATCTTTGTCAGTATATAATACTCCTCACTACAATACATTGCTGAGATCGATTACCTTCAGCATTTGCTTGGCAGGACTAGCTAGGGTTAATTTCATTACTCTCTGACTCGGGGAGTAACCTTAATCTATCCCCACTGGGCGCTAGTACACACGTGATCCAGCAGAGATCATCAACTATATAGATCTTACTATTGTTTACACCATGTAATCAGGCCAACCAATAGGCAAGGGTAAACCACTTTGCACACATCATGTATCCCGGCTCACCAATAAGCAATGATCTACTGTCTCCCACGTGACCGGGAGTAATACCCAGAAGCACATATTTAAACAGAGAGGGGATCTATTCATGCATGGGTGATTAAGCCCTACAGACGAAACGCGCGTCCTGAACGGCACAGCAGCAGTGCTAGATGGTTTGGATCTTGCAGGTGCACATGCCAACCATCTCTCTCTCCATATTTCCCTACAAAAGGGTAAACGTATCATCCCTATGGGAATCTGATTTTACTTGCAATTTTTGCATTATGGGCCTCATTCAGAGGTGGTCGGAGGATTCAAGCGGTCGCTCAGAAACTGGGCGGCCACTTGCATCCTGACCGCCCACCTCTGTTGCGGTCGTTAGGCTGTGGGTTAACACCCACAGCTCTAACGACCGCTCCGGTGATGGTAGCGATGGTCAGAGACCATCGCGACCATCGGGGCTTACGACGAGACCCTAGGTAGGGTCTCCCTTGTCGTAAGCCCCGGAGAGCTTCTGGCTCTGTCTGAGCCGGAAGCTCTCCACTGACATCACTAGTGATGTCAGTGGGGCCTCCCCCAAACGGTAGGCGTTCCCATGGGAACCAGGGGCAGAACTATGGGAGACAATGGAGGCGCCTGCTGCCGGGCTCCAGCTCTGAAGGGGCACCTTGTCCACAACATATTCACCCCACTTAGGGCTGTAACCCAGAGTGTAGTGCCACGGCTGCCCAATACATGGCACCCCTTCCAGGCACCTGAGAAGCCACCATACACTAGTGAAGAGCTCCATGTCAGACCATCAGCTGCTGCCTTCGTCTATCTATAACCTGTCTGCATGCGAATTGATACATTATAGTGTCAGAGGCTATGATGGGGGGGCACCAAATTATAACTTGCCTCCGGGCGTCTGGGATGAACTTACGCCACTGATGGGAATGCCTCCTTTTGGGCTGCCACCCCCCTGGCCCGCCTTCGAAATGGGGCGAGCTGTCAATCAACATCGACAGCTCGCCCCCTTTGGATCGAGACCCGCAACGACCGGCGCTGTCGGTCGTAGCGGGTCTCACGCATGCACACGACAGCGCCGGCACCGTCGTGCGCATGCTCTGTGGGGGGCCATCGACCCGGTCCGAGCGCATCGGTCTGAATGACCCCCAATGTCTCATGCTATATACCTTGCATGAGTGATTCTGATAAACACAACAGTGTACTCAACTGCAATTGGCAGTGGCTATTTTTGCAGCTACTAAGCTTGTACAAATGTGAATAATAATATATTTCACTATCATGTCTTATGCTATTTTCTTAGGTGACTATGGCCATACGGCACCCATGAACTACTGTTGTGGAATATGTGACAAAAGTGTCTTAAGATATGCAAACAATCAGATTTTGTCCTAAGTATTAGGGGTTATACTTACATATCCTATAGGTAATATCGCATATTGTAATTTTTTGATATGCAGATAATCAGATCCTGTCCAGAGTGATAGGTGATACACTTACGTATCTTACAGGAACTGTCATAGACATATTAACATATTTGTATAATATCAGTGGCAGACGTTATACTTATGTATCCTATTAGGATTGTCACAGATGTATTTGTATACTTGTTTGTTGTCCTTTTGAACATATGTCTAAATACATCCTCACTGGTGCTGTGAGCAAATTGTCGCTATGATAATGTATCTTTATACATGTTTACAGGATCACATATTCAGACTTATGCTAATATTGAATATTTAAAAAAAAAAAAATATATATATATATATATATATATATATATATATATATATATATATATATGTCCATGATCTTTGACTATTATCCACAGACCAATAACGGGTGGTTATGATCTTTTATCATCTAATGATTATCTCTACATATACCTTGTAGATTAACATACTTACTACTGTACCTTGAATTTATGCCAGAGGTACCTAAAAAAACTAGGAGGAGAACTCTGTATGAGAACTTCTGTTCGAAATTTATCACAGAAAAATATTTTCGCCATTTTTTCTTTAAATGTTTTATTGTGTGTTAGTCATACGTCCATGTGATTTATAATAGCCCTATTACTATTCCGCACATTTTTCAAGAAACCTTCTAGAGATATATCATTTTAAAATATATAAATAAAAGTTATATTTTAATATAATAAACTTTACACAAGAGTGCCCCACAAAAAGAGCCTTCTTTCTCCCTTCTCTGTTCATACTTAATTTTGGCTCTAGGGAGCACCACCAACGGAGAAATTGACACATTGGTCTTGGATAAATATGTTGGTTTAACAATACATTCATTTTCTGTGCGGAGTCATTTCCCTTTTTCCTAAACACGTATAAATAACAACAGGCCAGTTTCACTGCTCTAAGAGCCAATGGCTTGTGTGTTTTTCAGGACAGAATCGCTAGTCTTTCCATGCTTATATATATTGTTAAAAGATGAGGACTAGAAAATACATTTTTCATATTAAAATCAGTTACTTCAAGAGTTTGTTTCCCGTTCACTTACAGTTGTCTGAAATATTTTAATATGCTGCAATGTACACAGTGATTAAAGTCAGCAGACTGTGACAGCTCTCCTTTACTAATGATATAATTTCCATAAGCTAATGCATATGTGTAATTTAGCCTGATTTGTGATAACCAGTGGTCCAAATTCCTAACCAAGACTATAGATGATACATCTCACAAGAATAAACTTTCCTGAATAATTATGTGAATTTACTTTTTCTGACCTGTATATTGTATTCAAGCTTCACATCTTACCTTATCTATGTGTATCCTGTTTACGAGGCAATCATTTAATTGGAGTGTTCACACCAATTGGAGAGGAGTTGTCCACAAACTGATTATGATACTAAGGGGTATATTTACTAAAGTGAGAGTTTTTAGAAGTGGAAATGTTTCCCATAGCAACCAATCTAAAAGGTGCTAGTTAAATGTTAAGTAGAATCTGATTATTTGCTATGGACAACATCTCCACTTCTAAAAACTCTCACTTTAGTAAATATACCCATACTGTAGGTATGCGAAGGAGATTTGCTAAGCAGTGGTTATGTTATGTTAATCCTGCATATACTACTATATCCTGCAGTTTAGATGCTGAAAACTCAAACCACATGAGGCTCAGGTTCAGTGGTACTCGGTCCAAGAAACAACATCGAAGTGTGAGTGTAAATTAAATGTTGTGAGACAATTCAAAGAAGTAACACACTTAAAACTGCAATCCACAGTTATCAAATTATCACTAATTTGCCTTCTGCAATTACTGTTACTATACACAATCTATTTGCAAAAATTGGTCTTTCATAGTTTTGCCTAAAATTAGATGGTGCAGTACTCTGATAATAATGATGGGTTGCTACTCACCAAACATAATGACAACAATAAACTTGTACTAAAGTGAATTTGGATCTCATATAATAATCTCCCTATGCCTCAAATAGTATACTTACTAAATTTGATGGCATTCAGATGGCAACATATATCTATTATTAATAATAATGGATATATGTTGCCATCTGAATGCCACCAAATTTAGTAAGTATACAATTCGAGGCATAGGGAGGAGTATGTGAAAAAATCATGAGTGAACTGTCTATGAGTTTGGAGCTGTGAGAGAACTGTACTATTTTCTGAAATGGCCCCCTCTAATTCCTCCCTTCAGCCAAGTTCCTGCAATTCACCACACATTCCCAGTAATGCAGTATACATCCTTATGCACCAATCCCTGTAATGCAACACACATGCCATGTAACGGAGTGCACATCTACAGTAAATCAGTACTTTCCTGGGTACAAATCACTTGTAATTCATCACACATCCTTGTGCTCTCATGTAGAGTGTGCTGGAGAGCTGAAACCATTTTCTTGTAGCATGCATCCTCCTTCTTCTTCTCCCCTGTGCTTAGTCCATGGTAGGTGAAGCGTGATGACCTCATCACTGTGTTGTGCCCATTAGGCCCATCTTCAGGGAGATTCCTAGGGGTAAATTTACTAAAGTGAGAGCTTTTACAAATGGAGATGTTGCCCATAGCAACCAATCAGATTCTACTTAACATTTAACTAGCACATTCTAAAAGATAACAGCTATAATCTGGTTGCTATGGGCAACATCACAACTTCTAAAAACTCTCACTTTAGTAAATTTACTCCTTAGACTCGTCAGGGAGATCACCACTATTTCAGAGAGTCTCCCTGACTTTCAGCAAGTATGAAAGTTGACTGAGCTTCTCCTTCCAAATAGTGGAGCTTTGGGAACGCATGATGTGGCAGTTTTCTGGGAGGTTCCTGCATTTCTGTGAAATAGGTCCTGGCTTATGGCTAGTTATATGTACTAACCAGCCAAAAATGTCTGCTAAATGGTGGTGTGACCCATAGAAAGTAGCAAATCTACAAGCTCTTTGCTTGTGGTTTTCTATTGGCCCTTGTGATCATTACTCTATTGACTTTACTCGCAGGTTTAGCTTTTGCAGATGCTGTACAAGTTCCTGTGGCTTTAGTAAGGGGAAAGACAAACAAATTGAAAATTGTTAATAAAAGGGTGCTCAAGTCCTTGTCACATGTACCTTAACAATCCAAGCACCAGCATTGCCAAGCTACAGTATAAACTGGCTGAAGTGACTACTTCCAAGGAAATGTAATGTAGAGAAGCAACATGTAGCATAAAACATAATTACAAGCTAAGATAACTTTATTTTTATATTACTTGCTGTAAGAGATATAATTGAAAACATGATATCAGCAGAGATCTTACTGAATAGGAATATTGAATGTAAAATAAAAGTACGAACCAGCGATGACTAGATATAACAAAAAGCAGGTGGTCTGTGGTATGAATCTATCTATCTATCTATCTATCTATCTATCTATCTATCTATCTATCTATCTATCTATCTATTTTATTGTTTTCTACCAAACACTGAAAAGGTGACTACAATTATATATTATGAAAAGAATTCAATGGTTTTCAGATATCCATGATTTTACAGAGATGTCAGGAGCAGGCCAGACATAAGTGACAGAGAACCATAGATAATATCTAGAAAATGTACTCATATTTTTATTGGACTTTGGTAAATTATTCCATAGTCTTAAAGAGCATATTAAATTGGCAGAAATTACAGTCCACACTTCCAATAAACATACAGGGCTCTATTTATTAACATTATTTTTACTAAAACAAAGTGAAAAAGGGTGTTTTCACACCCTTTTCACATTATTTTAGTTTCACCTAAGTTTACTAAAGGGCAATTGGAGTAGAATCCGTAAAATTTTACTTCAAGCCCTAATTATCACATATTTTTAAAAAACAGTTTGCATTTCCCATTATTGTAATAGGAAATGTGATCTGCCTGAGATTTACTAAAAATAAAATGTGGAAAAATACCGGGGGATGCACTGTGATAAAAGCGCCACATGGAGATAGCGTTATCCAGGGTTTTTCCTCCAGTTACTGGACTTCTACTCTGCTCTAGCAGGCAGAGCAGAGCCTGGAGCCGGCCCCAGTGATCAGCTGTGCGGTCTAAACAGACCACAAGCTGATCACTGCATGCGCGGAACATTGTCACTGTATTTTTTCCGAAAAATACAGTGATAAGGCTGTGGAGGGGATTTGCAGGGACAGAGCTTTATCACAAGCTCTGACCCTGCGAGGGATTTTCAATAAATCCCTGTTATAGTGTCTGAATTCGCAATGCGAATTCAGTTGGAAATATCACACTACAATCTGCATTTTAATGCGGATTGTAGTAAATAGAGCCCACAATCATGTATGCATAAAGTGACAACCCGTGCCCCATTTCAGCGCTATTGTCAGTGGGAGGCAGCACTCACTGCCTCCTGACTGATTTTTACCGTAGAGATTAAAATAATGCAAACCAGATATTTATGACACAGAATCTGTGTTATAAAAATATATTTTAGATTATTTTAATCATTATGACAGGTGAGGCTCTGCCTCTCCTGACTGCACATCCCTAACATTTAATACCCACAGTACAGTTTGGTTGCACAGCTAACTGGTATTGCATTATTCTGTAGGTTAATAGAGTAAATATTTGCACACACTATACAAAATTAATACTTTTTGTGGCTATTTCATATGTAATTAGTAAACACTGGCAGCCGAAAGAGGTCTTTATTGTTCTGTATAACTAACCTAATTTACATATACAACAACACAGTATCACTTTTTATGAATGTTGTATTATTCTCAATACATGTTTTTGTCTACGTCTACAGAAAACATTGCATCTTATTTAATATTAGAACAAATTTCAGTACAGATGTGCCCACATACTGTACACCTATCCACATATTGTACCAAAAAGTCCCACAGACTTTGCGACTAAGCCATGCCATGCGTCTCGCCACAGGCTTTTTCAACAAATATGTGCCTTAGGGGTCTATTTACTAAGTAGTGTTAGGAGACAGAGTGAAAAGTGATAAGGTGCCAGCCAATCAGCTCCCAACTGTCATTTTTCAAACACAGCCTGTGAGATGACAGTTAGGAGCTGATTGGCTGGCACCGTATCACTTTTCACTGTCTCCTAACACTACTTAGTAAATAGACCCCTAAGGCACATTGTTAGTGCAACAAAATTACAATGCACTTGTACTCTGGAGACTGGTAACCTGGGTAAAAATGCAAAACACTGAAGACAGATACAGATAGGAGTGAACCGTACCATACTGCATGCTACACATCATTGTGCTTAGTCTGCGACTTTATTCCAATTCCTTTGTAACAGAAATACTAATCCAAGTGCACTGTACACTATAAGTGACTGTGTATGTGGTTATGATGTGAATAAGATGCTAAATTTAACAAAAAGTCCAGAAATTGCCATGTGTTGCGCGTTATAGGACACAAAAAGTGTATGTGGACACATCTGTATGTTTTATTTTATGTGCAGTGCTTGAAGTGGGAAGTACAAGTATGGAAGTATGCCATACCATCACCTTGTAACACTATTAAACTCCTCTATGCACATTTTCCATACCACTCTGTATCGCCACTTCTAAATTTCATCTATCTATATTTATAGACAACTCTGCAGTATCTCTTCTCTTGCTCTCCATTCAGTATCTTCTCTTATATTCTACATTTCTTTCAGTATTTACGTTGTCATATGTGGGCATGTTGCGGTGTATAGCACATTATGTTCCCCTAGATGTCACTATATCGTATTGGGCTTCTGCCGAGTTTAACATATCCTCTGTCCTCGTTTGTGTGAATCCTCATTGGCCATGATCAGAAAATGCAACAACCCTTACAACAAATGAGTAGGAACTGGGGTGGGAAGAGGCGCACTTATGTAGGCAAAGTTAAGTGAGGACAAGTTCACACAACTGTGGGCCATGCAGACCAGTAAGTGAAAATACACTTGTTGCACTTATCTTTTTGTGCATCTGATGACTAGTTGGTAAGCAAGGCTGTACGCCTCTCAAGATGCGGTCAATATATGATATGATGCCCTCACAGAGGTGGCTGCATGATGAGAGGCATATAGCCTTGCACACAATAAAAATATGCTATATTTCCGTGCACAGTTTCGGGCAATATCCTGGTGTTTTACTAAGAACTCTGCATCAGACCATGCAGTATGTGTCTATATTTAGCCAATATAATGCTTAAGATTATTATCTTTTCACTTATTTGAATTCAATTTAATTACATTTAATTTAAAATACATGTGGAAAATATGCGCCCTATTGTGGATTGATACAGTTTAGGGCCTCATTTAGAGTGTGGAAATCAAACACAAGATTTGCACCTGTAAAAACCATGTTGCAATGCGAGATGTGAAAATAAAATCATTGTGAGAAACACACACATACTAGTTGGCTTTCATTTAAATAAAGCTACTATTCTAAATATATCCACACGTTGTTAAAGTGCGAAAACACCTTCTAAATTAATTTAGTATATACAGTAAAGGTCCTTTGTGTTCCAGTCCATTTCCAGCCCCTGTATTTTAGCCCCAGTCCAGCCAAAGTCATGTGTCTCTGAGAAATTAGCAGTTGACTCCACCCCATGATACGATTATACAATTTTCTGAATTGCAGTATCACACAGAGGGGGCGGGGCTATGATGAAGCTATTTGCTAAGTGTCTGGGGAACGCCCCACAAATCTGTGACTTTCCTAGGTGTTCCTGGAGAGCAGGCAAGCATGCCATAACTACTAATGGATATTTTCTACAATCTGGAAGCATACTTGGATTTATTATTTCACTGCAAAAAAGAGATTCTAAATTGAACAAGTGATCCCATGGAACATTTTGCAATGATTGAGCAAGTCATATCAATCTTGAAAGGTTGGTTTTACCTACTGCTGTTTACATAACATAATCTTTTATATGCAAAATACAGTATTGTGAGCACTATAAAGACTAATTATAAATGGTAATAAAAATATAACTATAATAGAGTGGTTACACAAGAGGTAACATTAGGGATGCACCAAAGCCATATTTCAAATTTGGCTGAATATGGAAATCCATTTGAAAAGATTCAGCCGAAATAAAAAGCCAAACCCTAATTTAGCTGCAAATCAGATCAGATTCAATTGATCCAGTATTGTATTGAAAACCCTTTTATTTGGTTAAACTTGTATACTGCATTCTATGCATCCCTAGCAAGATTCTTACAATATAACACTAGGTGCTTTATCGGGATGTAGTCGGCATCATGACAGTCAGTATTGCGGCAGTCACAATACTGACAGCAGAGTTCCGACTAACAAAATACTGGCAGATAGCGGAGTTAAGTAATAGGGTTAGGGGGAGGCTTAGGGTTAGGGGGGGGGTTAGAGCTTGGCACTAGGGGAAGGGTTAGGTTGCGGGAGGGGTGGGTTAGGGTTGGGATTCGGACTGTCAGTATGCCGCTGTTAGTATTCTGACAGTCTGCATCCAGACTGTTGGGATCCCGTACCCAACTCGCTTTACCTACTGCAAATAACTATATATATCAGATGTGGAATTTCAAAACTGTAGTCACTACTTTTAGAACTATATTTTCAAACTTCCTTTATGACAAAAATTTCTCAACCACTTCAAAAAGATCAGCATTTGAAGAAAGTCCTTCAAAGTCCAACAAGCTTGTGTCAATGTGAAAATTGAAAAAATCGTCATCAAGTTCTTTTTCACTTTTTTCATCCAGATTGTTGCCAAACTGCTCTTGTTCTTCACAAACACTATTTTGTGAGGTAGGAATAATAACAATGCGTGGGATTGTGGCATGAATGATCCAATCCAGTCCTCCACTTACATTATGCCCCTTTAATTGTGGATTATTTGCAATGTTATGTTTAACAATGGATTGTAAACCAATGGGATAGGTGACTGCATTCAAGGAATTTGATACAAGAAGCTCTGGTGTGTTTCTTTTTTCTGATCTTCTAAATTGGTGTTCAAGTTTATGGACTGCAGGAAAAACCTGTTTAAAAACAAAAACAAATGTAATTGTACATATGTAGTATCTTATAGACAGTTATAAAAATGTATCTATGGACAAATGTAAGTTAAAACTTGGAAAGTTAACATAGTATTTAATTACAATTTATAAAAATGCTCTTTTTATCAAGATGCATCATTTGGTACAATTCTTGCACTTACATAAAATCCATATGTATCCCTGCTTATAAACCAGACAACTAATCATTTGTTTGGGAAGACAAAAAAAATCACCAGTATAATGGTCTTCCTACCTATATATATGTCTGTTAGTACCCTGTTTTGTTCTATTAATGGTTCCAATTGTAAAGCGCAACTTTACAATTGGAACCTTAATAAATAAATAATATACTTAATAAATAAATAATCATTCAGCAATCCTGTCAAAAGTCAGTAACTTAAATTTGAATTGCAAATTACATAATCTGAGATGATTGTTTGAAAACAAATTCACTTTAGCTCTTACCAGCGAAAATTAATTATATCCCAATGAAAAGTACAGTGTAGATCTTGTTTTTGTATCAACTTTATTGATATGTTGAGTAAAACATACATGAATAAATAAGTATGTAGTGTCAGTTGTATGTCTATACGAGTATTCAGAAGCTGTCATATTACACCATTGGCTCCAATGGAATTGTAGCAGTAGAATGCATGCATGCCTTTGGAATAATGAATTCTAACATTCCTTAACAATACAGTTATAATTATGTTGTAGTCTTTATAAGAGAGGAGCTTTGTGTAACCTCACTGTGCACAGAAAGTCATAGGAATGGTCATATCTGTCTGTAACATGAAACATATTGTACTGTAGATTGACAGTAATAACTAAACTGTATAGTATTTACAATGCAATAATACATGTTTATTTGAAAAAAGTAAATTCCTTGAGCAGATGACTTATACTGTATCGCTTGAAAATTAAGATACTCATATTGTTATGTTTCCTAAGCTAATTTCTAGTGAGCATGGACTATTGTTTTTTGATTCAGAAAAGATCATTTTTTTGCTGCACCTAAATCAGCTCTTAACATTCGCGAATACTCAGGTAAATTTATATCTGTTGTGTATCGTCTTTTTCTAAATCGATGTAAACCGAAGAGTATCAACGGTGTGTTTGTGTCTAAATAATGTGTATCTACTGTCTGTGGGTTTTCAAATTCATTTGAAAACTGATGTTGGTTGGCTTTTGCTGGCATTATGATAATCAGTTTTGTAATTTCCAATGGAAACGGGAGAGCAAATAGAAATGAAAAACCGACCAAAAACCGACCAAAACTGGCCAAAAACCTTACTGTTTTTCTATTGGCCAAAACATACCGCATGCAATATCTACACCACAAACGCCTTGTAAAAATGTCCCAAACCAGCCAAGCACATTGTGGGGGGTCTAGTGAGGTGGTTGGAGGTTGTTGGTGGTAGGAGAGCTGAAGTTGGAGAGTTCTATAGCAATTTCTGAATGTTATTTTGTCATTTTGTGTGTAGTCTCGTCTTAAAAGTATGTCTAATTTTTTGTCTGCTTTGCATTTTTTTCTGTCTTGTCAGTGTTCATTTGTCTGTCCCGGGTTGGGTATGGGAAGCCGGCGCTCGGGATCCCGGCAGTCAAAATCCCAATGACTGCATCCCAACAGGGTTTGAATACCGACACTTGTTGGTCAGTATTCTAACCCTCTCCCTTATCCCTACCCTAACCCTCCCTCCCTGATATCAGAACCTAACCTCCTCCTAGTGCCTGTACCTAACCTCCCTCTCTCTGCACCCTACACCTAACCCTTTCCCCTAATGCCTAACCTTAACCCTCCCCCTAATGCCTAACCCTAACTCCTAACCCTAATCCTCCCCGCTACTTACCTTCGGGATGCTGGCGCCGGGATTCTGACAGGTGCCGGGATTCCGTCACCGGTGTTCTATGTGCCGGCCTCCCATGTTCTGAGATACTGAACATATCCCATCTGTGCCTGTGGTGTACTAGTTTTGTGCAATGTTTCACACAATAGGCCTGATTCAGATGTGTGCTCTATTGCAGCCGTAGCTGCAGCATTTTGTGTATCGGCAGAAATTTGCACATGCTACTTTTTGCCATCCCCTCATCTACTAACATGCACCTGTATGCGCAAGCACTGCAACCGCCACGTTCAGCGTTGCTGCACAGTGTAGTACAGTGTATCACCCCGCATGTAATTCAAGACACTCCAACATCGGTGCACCATTGCATGCGTCATCAACACTTGCAGGTGCAGTTTCTTCTTCTGAACATGTGACTGTGACTGTGCACCTAAGACTGCAGCCACTTTCACTTACGCCCATAATACATTCTCTTCAGCCACCTCCAAGTCACCACCCAGGAACACCCAGGGTTTGTGTAATCATTTCTAATGCCAGCAGTCCCATATGCAACAGCGCATTTGTGAATACGCTCGGGGTAACACATGCGCCATAGCGGTTTTCAGAACATTTTGTGCATGCGCATTAGCAAATAATTGCTCAACTGTGCAAATCGGCATTGTGAGAATATGTTTCAACAGGCAGAATAAAGTCTATTTTGATAAACGTTTCAATTATATTTTTATATTTTACACAATTGCAGGTGTAGATATCTATCAAGCAACTATCCTATATGAGGTTACATTACTGTATTTTCAGTTTTGCAATAACAATACACAAGGGAAAGGTATACTTACAAATAAAAAAAGTTGTCTAACCACTTAACTGGCTAATATTTTTCAAACAATGTCCCCAAAATTGTATATTTTTGTTTATTAGAAAACTATACTATGGTAATAGGAGCTATGTAAACCTGATTCAATATTTTTTAACAAAAATATAAAATCACGTTTAAATAGATATTAATTACATAATGTGATAATAAAATAATTACCATTATGGGGAGTTTTTGAAAAAAAAAAATACTTTATAGTTTAAAAAAAAGCTTGGGTGTTGGAACGAGGGACAGGAATATGTATGTCTGTGTATGTGTATATATAAATATACTACATATATATATATATACGGAAAGCAGGTGCGGCACTCGGCACAATAAACAGGCAGAGACACGGGAGTCAGATGTCAACGTTTCAGTGTTAGATACACTATCGTCAGGATAAAGAACCATACATACATCTTACCTTAAATAGCATCACCACGATGCACACGCCGCGACAGGACCGGGACCATGCACCCGACCGGATGCAGCTGAATGACGTCATCACGCCGCGCCCAAACCAGCTGATGACACCACGTGTACCATCACCAAGACAACAAGGCTAAACAGTATGGAAGAACATGCCGTATTAATACACATAAGGATAACAGTATATAAAATACATACATATAAAAGTAGACATACTCCATATATAAATAAATCAAAACATAGCCAAACTTAAAGATTCATTTAGCCCTCTGGGAGAAATGACATCCAAACGATGTATCCACCGTGCCTCACATTGAAGTAACTGTCGGGCTCTGTCACCCCCCCTAAATGATGGGGGGGACGTGATCGATCATGCGATATTTCAAACATGCTAGACTATGTTTCGCCGCCACAAAGTGACGAGCCACAGGTTGGTCGCTGGAACCACTAGTTAAGGCAGCTCTAATAGTGGAGCGATGAGTAGCCATACGCTCCTTGAATTTACATTGTGGCTTGCCCACGTATGAAAGACCACATGGGCAAATGATCTGATATATAACATAAGAGCTATTGCAAGTTAATCTATGGCGAATCTGATATTTTTTGCCCGAATGTGGGTGAAAGAATGAATCACCCTGTATTAAGTATCTGCAAGTCACACAATTGCATTTGAAACAACCAAGTTTCTTTTTAGACAAAAAATGTGTAGATGTTGTATCACTCCTTTTGGTGATATCAGATTTCACCAATAGGTCTCTTAAATTCCTACCACGGGAGTAACACGACATCAACTTAGTGTCTGAGAGTTTTAAAGTGGAGTCTCCCTGTTTAAATAGGACTAAAGATCATGTCCTACAATTTGATCGTGGTTCATTACTTATGAAAAAGAACAATAGTTGTACTAGTGCCTTTTTACCTTGGGTCAATAGATTTAATGTACGATCTTCTCAAATTAATCGGTTAGCTAAACAACACTGGCCTATTGTTGCCTCTGACTCCACTTTAAAACTCTCAGACACTAAGTTGATGTCGTGTTACTCCCGTGGTAGGAATTTAAGGGACCTATTGGTGAAATCTGATATCACCAAAAGGAGTGATACAACATCTACACATTTTTTGTCTAAAAAGAAACTTGGTTGTTTCAAATGCAATTGTGTGACTTGCAGATACTTAATACAGGGTGATTCATTCTTTCACCCACATTCGGGCAAAAAATATCAGATTCACCATAGATTAATTTGCAATAGCTCTTATGTTATATATCAGATCATTTGCCCATGTGGTCTTTCATACGTGGGCAAGACACAATGTAAATTCAAGGAGCGTATGGCTACTCATCGCTCCACTATTAGAGCTGCCTTAACTAGTGGTTCCAGCCACCAACCTGTGGTGGCCACTTTGTGGAGGCGAAACATAGTCTAGCATGTTTGAAATATTGCATGAACGATCACGTCCCCCCATCATTTAGGGGGGGTGACAGAGCCCGACAGTTACTTCAATGTGAGGCACGGTGGATACATCGTTTGGACGTCATTTCTCCCAGAGGGCTAAATGAATCTTTAAGTTTGGCTATGTTTTGATTTATTTATATATGGAGTATGTCTACTTTTATATGTATGTATTTTATATACTGTTATCCTTATGTGTATTAATACGGCATGTTCTTCCATACTGTTTAGCCTAGTTGTCTTGGTGATGGTACACGTGGTGTCATCAGCTGGTTTGGGCGCGGTGTGATGACATCATTCAGTTGCGTCCGGTCGGGTGCGTGGTCCCGGTCCTGTCGCGGCTTGTGCACCGTGGGGATGCTATTTAAGGTAAGATGTATGTATATTTCTTTATCCTGACGAAAGTGTATCTAACACTGAAACGTTGACATCTGACTCCCGTGTCTATGCCTGTTTATTGTGCCGAGTGCCGCACCCGCTTTCCGTATGTATTGCTTCTTGCTGTGAGGGCACCGGCCAGGGCTGTTATTTTTCTTGGAGTGCCGGAACTGTGCATTTTTATATATATATATATATATATATATACAGCAGTGGCTCCTGCCCTCTTACCTGAGGGGGGCTGCCGCTGCTTCTGAATGTCAGGCATCAGTCATTGAATGTCAGGCACTGCATGCGCATAACACTAGTCCAGCTTCTCAGGGCTGCATTGGTAGCAGCCCCAAGAAGCCCGGCAGGGCTGCCTGAAAGGCAAAGCAGCGGTTTCCACTGGAAGCCGCTCACTGCTTATGGCAGCCCGGACTGGCAGTCCCAGGGGATGGAGACACCTCCTGCTGGGACTGCCTGTCCTGTGAATGACTGGCAGGTGGTACTTCCAATAGGAAGCCACATCCAGTCGCAGTGTAGCCAGTGCAGTCACGGACTGCACTTGCTCACTGAAGAGGAGGATTTTACTGGGGGCGCTGCTGCCTCGCAGCCCTTAGGTAAAATCCGCCACTGTGTATATATGCATTTTGTTAATTGATAACAATAAACTATTAACACTTCTATTTTTTAAAGCATTTTTTCCACACTTGCATAAAACTTTTGCACAGTACTGTAAGTCACGCCCGTTTTACGTCATGCTGGGGGTGAGCCCAGCACTCCGTGAGCTGCTGGGCTGCCCCCAGCTCTCCCTCTGCACTAAATGGATGCGTAGTACAGCGGGACAGTGCCCAAAAAATGGAACAGTCCCGCTGGAATCGGGACAGTTGGGAGATATATATATATATATATATATATATATATAAATAATATTTATTAGGGGTGAGCACCGGCCACTTTTTCGTGTTGTGTTTCGGTTTTGGATCTAGATCTTTCTTTGTGTTTTGGATCTGGATTGGTTTTGTCAAAAGCACCCTTCCGTGTTTTGGGTAGAGATGTGCGCCGACCCCCGTTGTTTTGGTTTTGGATCTGAATCTGGTTTTGGATTTCTTTCCTAGGTGTTTTGGTTTTGGATCTGTATTTTTTCCAAAAAATGATATAAACAGCTAAAACCACATAATTTGGGCCTATTTTTGTTCCTAGAGTATTATTAACCTTAATAACAATCATTTTCAGGCATTTCTAGGCATTTTTAACCACCTTATAGCTCACAATATTGATGTGACTATTTTTCACCAATACAGGCCAAAGGCTGCAGCAAGCTGGCTGGCTAAAGTAAGCAACAGAGCAACAGGACAAACGCACGGCAGTTTAAAAAACTATAGGACATCTATGAAACATTGCCACACAGCAGTGGCAGACAGGATGGCAGTTTAATAAACTATAATAATGTCAGTCGGCAATGCCCCAAATTGTGCTAAATGTAAAGGAAAGAGGTACAAGAAGGAATTGTCCCTCCCACCCACTCTTATGTGGGATATTAAAAAGGACATGCACAGTTTAACAAGCCAAGCACTTTAGCCACTAGGACTGACACTTTTGTGGCTGAACTCCTTGGTTTGTTTGGGCCCCCACAAAACATTTTTTGGAAAGACTACCTTCAATTATTAAGGAGGAGGTTGATGATGAGGGTGTTGGTGGTGGAGATTGCATGTGCTGGTCCAAACTGCTGGTAGCTGATACTGGACTTCTTGTTATTCATTTACAAATTATAATTTTGTTAAACAAGTTGAATGAACTCGCTGCAAATGACGTAACAGGGAGGAGGTACCTAGGTGGTTAACGTCCCTTTTTCTGCTAACTTTGGCTTCACAAATGGAACAGATGCCTTCACAACTGTTTTAATTTAGATTAAAATAATTCCACACCCAATACGTTGCTTTTCTGGCTTTCTTTTTATCATTAGCAAGAACTGCTGCCACTTGTGGCTGATTTACGCAAACCACATCCTTATCAACATCCACTGTAGCTTCAGATAGGACAAAAATTTCCCTCTCATCCTCCTTTTGCACTTCCTTCACACTATCATCCTCATTTTTTATTATTTCACCCTCTAATACAAGCACAGCCGTTATGGCGTCAGTGATCAGCTATGAAACTGGGTGACAGCTGTTATACTTACTTCCTCTATCAAAGGACTGTTTAATAGTCAAATGTTTTTTTAAATTACTTCCGATCACGAATGAGGATGTTGATGATGATGCAGGTTTTGGTGTTGGAGATCGAAGGCACTTGGATCCCACAGAGGTAGGTGACACTGGACTTGTTACGTTTTGATTTTTGGAATTTGGCGACATACACTTTGATATTTGATGAATGTGCTCCAAGTGACGTAACAAGAAGGAGGTTCTGAGGTGATTAAGGTTCCTCCCTCTACTCACTCTTGCTTTGCAATAGTTACATATGGCTTGACAACTGTTGTCCGGATTGGGGTGGAAATAATTCCATACGTGAGAAGTAGATTTTTTTTTGTCTTTTGCCCCGGCATGACAACAATGGGCTTTGGCTTTTTCAATCCATGGGCAACAGCTGTTGCCTTACTTACTTACACAAAGGACATCCTTGGCATCAACATCCTCATCATCCTTAGCACCTTCAACTACCAAAATATCCTCCTCCTCCATATGCAATTCCACAGAAGCAAGATGTTGACTGCCCTTCCCCACATTTACAGAGGGCACACAAATATTGGGACTTGGAGGATCCTCTAGTACACTAGTATTTAGGTCTGGCTCACACATGGCAACCGCGGACACACTTGCACTCTCCTCAGGGATTTGTGATTTTGATTTCTCATGGCACACATTTGTTTTTTCCGAAGGGCAATCAGAATCAGAACCAGCAGTCTTCATAAAGAAAGGCCAAGGCCTTAGCCTTTCCTTGCCACTTCGTGTAGTAAATGACATATTGCCAATTTTTTGTTTATCTAAAGGCAAATCTTTCAATTTGTTTTCTTAACTTCAGCAAAAGTAGCTTTACCATATCGATGGTATGACTTAAACCCTGGGGCATGGGCCTTCATAGAGGATGAGGAAGTTGATGGCCTTGCACTGCTGGCGGCAGCTACAACATGTGATTCTTGGCCTTGCTCTCCTGTCATGTGACAGCCCTCCATATTTTCTGTGGTCTTGAAGCAGTGTCACAAGCACCAATAGTGTAGCCAAGGTGCGGTTACAAAATTCACACACGTGCAGTCGTACACACACACAAAAAAAATTGACAAAAAAATACACTTTTTTTTTTTTTTTTTTGCCGGTCCACAACTTGGGCCCAGAGCACAGATTGATGATGACTGGAGTCGGGCAGCACTAGGTTGCGTTGCCGACTTGCTAGATCTTGTGTGGCTAAGCCTAACACGCACAGACACACAGACAATTATTTGAAAAAAAAAACAATAAGTTTTTATTTTTTCTCCAGCTCCAGAACTTGAGCCCAGAGCACAGATTGATCATGACTGGAGTCGGGCAGCACTAGGTTGCAACTTGCGTTGCTGGCAGGATCTTGTGCGGTTAAGCCTAACATGCACACACACAGAAAAATGACACTTTTTTTTTTTTTTTTTTTACAATATAAATATATATTTTTTTGGGAGTCCAGAACTTGGGCCCAGATGGACGCAGCACCAGCCCAGATGGACACAGCAGACAGCAGAGCACCAGCCCAGAATGGATCAGCACTGCAGCACCCCAGGACACAGCAGACAGCAGAGCACCAGCCCGGAATGGATCAGCAGTCCACCAGCCCAGGACACAGGACCACTCTCCCAGCCCTACACTACCCACCCTCCCTGTTCAGTCTCCACAGCCAGAGTGAAATGGCATCCGCCGCGTGGTCCCTATGTACTACATTGATCATAGAGACGTAAGCTCGCGAACCGCGAGATTTCCAACTCTATGGTTTTGCCTTGGTTTCGATCCGAGTCAGGCGGGAAACTCCAAGCCTGCTTGGATCCGACTCGGATCTGCAAAATTCGGGTGGGCTCGGTTCTCTGAGAACATAACCCGCTCATCTCTAGTTTTGTGTTCTGGGTTTTGTGTTTTGGATCTGTATTTTTTTGGAAAAAAGCATAAAAACAGCTGATATCACAGAATTTTTTTTTTTTTGTTCCTACGCTATTATTACATTAATTTCCACTCATTTCCAGTCTATTCTGAACACCTCACAATATTGTTTTTAGGCAAAAAGGTTGCACCGAGGTAGCTGGATGACTATGCTAAACGACACAAGTGGGTGGCACAAACACGTAGCTCATCTAGGAGTGGCACTGCAGTGGCAGACAGGATGGCAGTTTGAAAAACTAGGCCCCAAAGAGTACATACTTGGCGCTGCTACTTTGTTTATCCTCGTTCAACTAACGTGCGCACAAACACAGAAAAAAGTGCAAAAGTGAACCGATATAGCAGCATCGTGAAAGGAAGCTTCCTTTCACGATGCTGCTATATCGGTTCACGCTGAATGGTTACTGATAAGTACTTTCTTGATATGCACTATCTAGCACTTTTGCACTTTAGTGAACTGATATCATGTTACCTTTGACGATTCTTTGATATGGAACCATAAAGCTTTTTTCCTTGCATTGAACATTGTTGTGCTGGTGTACCAGTTTGTCCTGGTTTCTTCTCTATAGATATATATATATATATATATATATATAGATATAGATATATATATATATATATATATATATATATATACAGTCAGGTCCATAAATATTGGGACATTGACAGAATTTTCATCTTTTGTCCTCTATTCACCACCACAATGGCTTTGAAATGAAACAAACAAGATGTGCTTTAACTGCAGACTTTCAGATTTAATTTGAGGGTAATTACATCCAAATCAAGTGAACGGTGTAGGAATTACAACGGTTTCTATATGTGCCTCTCACTTTTTAGGGGCCAAAAGTAATGGGACAAACTAAGCAATCCTAAATCTAACTTTCACTTTTTAATACTTTGTTGCAAATCCTTTGCAGGCAATTACAGCCTGAAGTCTGGAACGCATAGACATCACCAGACGCTGGGTTTCATCCCTGGTGATGCTCTGCCAGGCCTCTACTGCAAATGTCTTCAGTTCCTGCTTGTTCTTGGGGCATTTTCCCTTCAGTTTTGTCTTCATCAAGTGAAATGCATGCTCAATCGGATTCAGGTCAGGGGATTGACTTGGCCATTGCATAACATTCCACTTTTTAGCCTTAAAAAACTCTTTGGTTGCTTTTGCAGTATGCTTCGGGTCATTGTCCATCTGCACTGTGAAGCGCTATCCAATGAGTTCTGAAGCATTTGACTGAATATGAGCATTTAATATTGTCCGAAACACTTCAGAATTCATTCTGCTGCTTTTGTCAGCAGTCACATCATCAATAAATACAAGGGAACCAGTTCCATTGGCAGCCA
The DNA here is from genome assembly GCA_031769625.1 of Taudactylus pleione. Lineage (NCBI taxonomy): Eukaryota > Metazoa > Chordata > Amphibia > Anura > Myobatrachidae > Taudactylus > Taudactylus pleione. The sequence continues at coordinate 5,789,657 of JAUIMM010000054.1, forward strand.
TAAATGCCCATGCCATGACACTACCACCACCATGCTTCACTGATGAGGTGGTATGTTTTGGACCATGAGCAGTTCCTTTCCTTCTCTTCTCTTCCCATCACTCTGGTATAAGTTGATCTTTGTCTCATCTGTCAATAGGATGTTGTTACAGAACTGTAATGGCTTTTTTAGATGTTGTTTGGCAAACTCTAATCTGGTCTTCCTGTTTTTGTGGCTCACCAATGGTTTGCATCTTGTGGTGAACTCTCTATATTCACTCTTGTGAAGTCTTCTCTTGATTGTTGACTTTGACACATATACATCTACCTCCTGGAGAGTGTTCTTGATTTGGCCAACTGTTGTGAAGGGGTTTTTCTTCACCAGGGAAATAATTCTTTTGTCATCCACCACAGTTGTTTTCCGTGGTCTTCCTGGTCTTTTGGTGTTGCTGAGCTCTCCGGTGCATTCTTTCTTTTTAAGAATGTTCCAAACAGTTGACTTGGCCACACCTAATGTTTTTGCAATCTCTCTGATGGGTTTGTTTTCATTTTTCAGCCTAATGATGGCTAGCTTCACTGATAGTGACAGCTCTTTGGATCTCATATTGAGAGTTGACAGCAACTGATTCCAAATGCAAATGTCACACCTAGAATCAACTCCAGACCTTTTACCTGCTTAATTGATAATGAAATAACGAGGGAATAGCCCACACCTGTCCATGAAATAGCTTTTGAGTTGATAGTCCCATTACTTTTGGCCCCTTAAAAAGTGGGACGCACATATTGAAACTGTTGTAATTCCTACACCATTCAAACGATTTGGTTGTAATTACCCTCCAATTAAATCTGAAAATCTGCAGTTAAAGCACATCTTGTTTGTTTCATTTCAAAACCATTGTGGCCAAAATCTGAAAATTCTGTCAATGTCCCAATATTTATGGACCTGACTGTATATATATATCTCTATTCCATAGACAAAAAACCTTACATTTTCACATGTCCCATTAAGGCTTCTTAGACATAATGATCTGAAATTTCACAAAACAGAATTTCATTGCTTTTTTAAGTTTGAGTGGCAGAAATACAATAGGTTTTATGAAATTTCAGATCATGTCTAAGAAGCCATAATGGGACATGTGAAACCATAAGGTTTTTTGTCTATGGAATTTCATTGCTTTTTAATAATTTATTAACCATTAGGGACGGGAGCAGCAAACCGGGCCACCTGCAGGGTAGAAGGGCAACAAAATGGTACACTAGCACTGGTGGTGGAGGGGACAGCACACAAGAGGTGTTTTGGGGGTGCAGAGGGAGAGACAGCTGAGGGGGCAGGCTGTAGGTGTGCAGAGCAGCGGGGGTGCAGAGGGAGAGACAGCTGAGGAGGCAGGCTGTAGGCATACAGAGCAGTGGGGGTGCAGAGCAGGGGCAGCAGCGGGGATGTAGAGCAGTGGCAGCACCGTGGCAGTGCACAGGTTCAGCAGTGGCAGACAGAAAGGCTCACTGGCGCTGATAGTCCCAGCCCTGAACTGCTTCTTAAGACCCCTACACACGGAACGATGTGCTCACGATGCGATATCATGAACGATTTCCCTTGAACACTCCCAGACACTCAAGGACACAATATGGTGCTTAATCAGCACATTTTGACTTAGGAACTATCGTGCAAGATCTAAAGATAGCTGTGAGAGTGAGATCCGTGATGCAGGCATCTGTGTAAAATAAATGATTCAGGGATGCATGTGTGCCCCTCCCCCCCAAAAGGAACAACCAGCCCCGGGCTCTGGAGACCCAGTACTGGTTGCGCTAAATACAGGGGACAAACAATGTAGGGGTCCCCGTATGAGGCACAACCAGCACTGGGCTTTTCAGAACCTGTCCTGGTTGCCAAAATACAGGGGACTAACAACATAGGTGCCCCCTGTTTTAAGCACAACCAGCACTGGGCTCTGAGACGGTCCTGGTTCTGGAAATACAGGGGAAAAAATGTGTAGGGTCCCCCTGTATTAATCAGAATCAGCACCAGACTTTGTCTAGCGGTGGGGGTAATGCCACAGGCAGGGGAGCCCATTCACCATGTCCGCCAGCCGAAGCATCACCCCTAACCACTAGTCAGCTCAGGCTGGGTATCCCTTGGGAAATGGGAACCCCCCATTAAGGGGCCCAACTGTCCAGGGCACCCCAGGCCGATAACCCGTGGCTATCCCCAGCACCCGTGGCCAGTGGGTGCCGGATTGATAGTGTAGTGTGGTGCACTGGGAGGGGGGTTCCACCGGGTGTCCGATCACTGTGTCCAGCAGTGATCGGGGTACAAAGGATGAGGGAGCGGTGGGTGCAGAGGGACTGGGAGTTCCTCCTGATACAGGCAGCTGCAGGAAGATTAGCTTCTTGCAGCCGCCTAGTGGGCATTTCTGACTGGTTGCATCAGATGTGACCATGTCGGTTAAAGCCCAGCCTGGCGTGGTTGCATCTGATGCGACCACGCCAGGCAAATGGTTAATAAGTGCTTTGTCCAATTGAATGTGTTTTAAAACTCAAACACGCCTGTTGTTAGTCTATTATGTTAGTGGGTTGGCCTATCGATTTGTGTGCTTTTGGTTGGTTTGCAAAGCTTAGTAAATCTGCAGTTTGTATACTTCTCTGTTAAATAATTGATAGTTGGTCCGATATTGTATTTGTAACGTGTTCTAAAGTCGGTCATTTGATTGGTTTTCCATCGGTTTTGACTTTAATAAATGTGCGGATTGCAAAACGGATGCAAAATCGCCCAAGAAAAACAAAACCGATGCTTAGTAAATTTACCCCTCAATCTCCAAAAAACAAGACATTTAACAGACAACAGTATTTTCAGACAATCTTGACAACAACAGAGTTATATGCTTAGTAAACAGCGTATTACAATTTAAAGATGTCTAGCAGGCATTATTTGAATATAATAGTTTAAAGTACATTAAATAGCACATCATGGCCCTGATTCAGAGCCGCTCGTAAGCTGACGCTCGTTCATTCTGACCGATGTTCGCACATCTGCGCATGTGTACGGATTTTAATACGCATGCGCGAACCAGTCAGTGCGGCCGAAAATCGTTTGTTCGCTATATAGCGAATGACTGCTATTTTGAGTGACAGAAGGAGGCGTATGTGGGTGGTAACAGGGGAAGGTGCTTGAAAACGGGGGTGTGGAATTCGAACGCAGGCGTGCATAAAGGTCAAAACGGGCGTTTTAAGGGAGTGCATAATTAATACCGCAGGGTCATTGACCACGTCACTTGTTTTTTTTTTTACTCAGAACTGCTCGCAAAATAGCGGTTGAAAAAACCAGCCACAAGAATAGCGAGCAGTTCATACGCTGTTCGATGTACTCGATTAATCTAATAAATAGCGGACATGACGTATGGTGCGAGCGGCAAGGGGGCGTATTTTTCAAAATTACAACCGCAAGTTTTGCTCGCTCGTTCAGACATAGAGGCGTGAACAGACCGCAATTAGCGAACGGTTCATTTGAATAGCCACCCCTTGTTTTAGAACGAACGACCGCAAATAGCGAGTGGCTCTGAATGAGGGCCCATATGTCTAGTTTGTGAGAATGCTTTTGTAAAATGTAAGTATTACTTGAGTTATATAATATGCACAAATCCATCAAGACCATACTTAGAAAATAAAGACATGTCTAGAACTGGCCCTTTGAGCCATTGTTAAGTCTTCAAGGTGTACCTTTTCTTCGGGTAAAGCATTGCAGCTCCAAGCCTTCAGAAGACCCTCTCCTTTCTGTTCCTGTTTTTGACTTGAGGAAAAAGAATGACTTCTTTGACAGCAGACTCCCTGGTCCACATCACTCAACATCTAAAGGCAAAATAAACATTGTGTAAAGTCACAATTGTAGTTGCTTCAGCATAAAACATTTTTTCTACCCATTATTAATAATATGAATTCACTTCCCATTGTTAGTGTTAAGGATTTCAAAAATCATAACTACTGTTGGTTGTTAAACGTAAAACACTGTGGAGTACGCTGTCACTTTGGTCCAGATTCATTAACTAGTGATATACTTGTTATCACTTGTTACTAGAATGTGGTGTAGATTCAGGCATGATTGTTCATCTCTGCTGGGAAAGAAGCTTGCTACCTACTTGCCTAATATATGTATCTAACAAAGTAAACATAGGCAGTATGCTAATATATTATAGCTCTGTGTAATCATGTGTTTGGGCATTGATCTCCAATCTTTTAAAAAACATTGATTTCCATGCCTGTTCTGGAGACATATGTTTTAATAGAACCGACCCAAAAATCCCAAAGATGCAGCTACCTGGTCACCTGTGTCCCCAGCATCTCTTGCTCCACTGAGCATGCCTGGGCAATATTTTTATCTTTTATTGCATTACCATGCTTCAAAATAATATCAGTCTTAAAGAAGATCGATATTCTGTTACCAATTATCTTCTGCATTAAATACAGCAATGCATCAATGTCATAGGAAAACGCAGGGGGGGGGGGTTCCGTCTACCTGGAAACCCCCCTACCCAGCACACACCATGACCACAATAGAAATAGTAATATAATAGAATGTTACTAGTGCTGCATGTTCTTCTCAGTATCACAAATGAAATGATTAGCACCAACTGTGGATCTTTTAAAATGTGTCAGCCAGTAATAAATATACCTGTGCACCAACTAGGAGATGTGGAAAACATGCACTGTTAGGGGTGCACTGCTATAGACCATCAATAGGGCTAATTATTAATACTGTATAATAATACACTATCCAATACATAAGGAGACCAATATGTACATATATGTCCAGGGCAGTGCTAATTTCTTCTGCTGCTCCCTCAGACTCCCGGACTTGCTCCAATGCTCAGGAATGGTGCCCATATCTGAAAAAAACATTCTGCTCAGACAGGATGGCCCTACTGCCATATCTAATGGCTTACTGTGATTGGTGGTCCTGTATATGCTGGAATTATGCAACACAATATACTTTGTATGTAACATATTAAAGCTGTATAAGCGCTAATTATGCCCTCTTCATGGACAGGCCACTCATACTCTAAAATCAAGCATTTTGAAACTCCCCTCTAGAAATCCTGCATTTTGCCACTGAATGTATCGATCCAAAAGATTGAGGAGAGACCTCCAAATTGGCCGTCCATAGTTGACTTATACCCCTTTTACACCGGAGCTAGAACCCGGGTTTTTGAAGGGTTAACCCGGGCAGCTCCCTGGTGTAAAAGGGCAGAGGGTTGGATCGCCGGGTCGAGTGACCCGGCAATCCAACCCAGGTAACTAGCAGGGTTTAACACGGACGTAGCCCGTGAAACCCTGCTATGGGAACAGCGCACTCAGGGTCACGAAGACCTGGAGTGCGCTGCTAGCCGGCCGATTGGTCCGGCTTCAGTGGTGCTTGGAGATGACGTCATCTCCAAGCGTCCATTTTCACTCCGCAAAAGCCGGGTCTATGCAGACCCGACTGCGGTGTGAGCGGCGCTGACTCGGGAATATCCCGAGTCAGCGCCGGCAAAATTCCGGGTCTGATCCGGATAGGAACTTTGTTCCAACTCCGGGTCAGACCCGGAATTTAGGTGGAAAAGGGGTATTACTGTACTGACACAGCTAGGGCCAAAAGTCTAAGGGCCTATTTAGATGAGGTAGTAGGGAGCTTAGCTATTGACCACGGAATGGATCATAAAAGAGCTTACCAGGGACTTAGCTGTATTTCAGTTATTGGTATTGTAGATTTGGCTAGCTAATGAGTACATTCTGATTTGCTGTTAAACTCAGGGGTTGTGCATGCCATTAGCAATCAGCATAATCCTCAACAGTCATTAGATTGCTGTAGGCGTTAGATAAAAGTGCTTGTTTGCATCTTTACACTGATGACTACTAGGCGCCTGAAGCTAGTTGACTATAACATGACAGTTTATGCCCTCTAATGGCTTAATTGAGAAGATTTTAGAGAAGCTGCACAACATTCCTAGCAGTCACTTAATATACTGTACCCCTCCACCTTTGGCATTTGTATAATCGCAGGTTTAATGAATTGGCCCTATGCTGTACTGATGAACAAGTATTTTCCAGATATATTGTCCTTTTGAGTTACTGACTGCACAACTATGAATTACCAGCAGCATTAGTAGTATTACCTATATGGGTAGCATACTATAAGCAACTCTTATACCCCTTTTACACCAGAGCAAAAACCTGGGTTTTTGCTGGGTCTACCCGGGTCGCAGCTCAGTGTAAAAGGGTCCCTGAAAAATAACCTGGGTCAAGTGACCCTGCAATCCAACCCAGGTAGCTACCAGGGTTGAACCCAGGATGGACCCAGGTAATGGTGCAGTGTAAACGGTGCAACCCGGGTTATCTGACCTGGATCATGCCTAAAATGAGCGGATTGGTGGTTGTGGAGCATTCACCTCCCACTTTTTATGACCTCACAAGTTTAGCAGGGCAGACCTGAGTTCAGTGTGAACAGGGCTGACCTGGGAGTAACCCAGATCAAAGGTGCAGTGTAAATGGGTCTGACCTGGGTCTGACCAGGGTTGGAACCATGTCCAAAAACCCAGGTCGGACCTGGGTTTTTGGTGGAAAAGAGGTATAAGTTACTATACTTCACTCTGGCTAGCAATTCAATTAAAATAACAGATGCCACTTTAGAGGGATTGAACATAGAAATGTATATAGTAGAAAAGATGTAGCTATAATAACTAATGAACTCAAGAACAAAAAGCCTATGATGGACTCATTTAGCAGCACAGCATAGGGTCAGGTCATTAATGGCCTGATTCAGAGATGTACAATTTTTATGCAGATTGAGTGATTGTTTGACATTGCACGTGCATGTAAGCCACGCACTGTGCATGTAAGCCGCACTGTGGGGTCATTCAGACCCGCTCGCGAGCGCAGGACACTTGCAAGCGGGTCGATGTTACCCCAATGCGCATGCGCACGACGGAGGGAGCTCCGTCGTGCGCATGCGCGAGACCCGGACAGCGACAGCCAAGCTGTCGCTCCGGGTCTCGCACCAAAGGGGGCGTGCTGTCGATGGTGACTGACAGCACGCCCCCTTTGGTGGGCGTGCCGGGGGCGTGGCTGCCAGACGGAGGCGTTCCCATGGGAACGCCTACCATCTGGGTCCGGCCCCACTGACATCACTAGTGATGTCAGTGGGAGTGATTTTGGCTCTGACAGAGCCAAAATCACTCCAGGGCTTGCGGTCACCGAGACCCTACCGCAGGGTCTCGTCGCAAGCCGATGGTCGCGATGGTCTTGACCATCGCGCCCATCTTTTTGGCCTCTCGCATATGCTGTGGGTGGTCACCCACAGCTATGCGAGCGGCCAGGAGGCTGCTCCATTTTCAGGTAGGAGGGCACTGATTCAGAGCGAGCGCTCTGGTCAGAGCGTCCGGCTCTGAATCAGGCCCTGTGCACGAGCAGTGATTGTTTTGCAATTACGCCTGCAGAGAGAATTCAACCACAAAGTGAGTGACAGCCAGTTAGCGTTTGGGAGAGGTAATGGGTCATGGCTTCCCAATCTGCATCGATGTTACCAATGTTTACACTGTTGTATGTCATCAGATGGATATGAGAAGGCAGCAGTGGGCATCCCCAGGCTGCTGAGAGCCGCGCCGGGCCCGGGTAATAGGGGGCGTGGCTTAATCATGGGAGGCGTGGCCATGCCCCTTTCCCAAAAAAAAAATATTTTCAGCGGCGCTGCGTGCTGGGGTGGGGGTGCTCTGGGCCCCCTCAGCCCTGCTCAAAGCCAGGGGGGTGCGATCAGTGTGATCGCTCCCCCCCATAGGCTTAGGAGACTGCTGTGGCTGCTGCTCAGCAGCCACGAGCAGTCTCCACTGCAGCTCAGCACACGCTGTGTGCTGGGCCGCTGTGAGGGAGGGGGAGCGATGCTGGACCCGGGCTCCCGCTGGGCCACTCAGGAAGCCCGGGCCCCGGTAATCTGTACCCGCTCCCCCCCCTCTCGGCGCCCCTGGGCATCCCTATGCTCGGGTAAGCTTTGAAAGGCATTATCATATTTTAGAAACATTAGCATTAGCTTACATCTCTGAACTAGGCCCTAAGTCTGCTATTATATACATTTATGTGATTATTCAAATTAATTAAATAGCATATATTCAGGGTCGGACTGGACCACAGGGGTACAGGAGAAACCACAGGTGGGCCCCACTGCCTGAGGGCCCACCCCCTCCTCAAGGGATCATGTTCCAGGCTGTGCACTTGTATTATATGGCACAGGACTTTGGTGTATTTTCTACAATGTATTGCTGTTATTAGTCTGGTACATATTATGCATTCACTAGCAATATTTACCATATCTATATATTTTAAGGGGCCCAGACCCAATTTGCAGGCTGATCACACCCCTAAGTATGGGCCCCAATCAGTGCGTTTCCCTGGTGGGCCCTTCACGCCCCAGTCCGACACTGCATTTATCACCGAACCATGAAATTAATGTCATAGACCTTTACAACATCATCAGGATCATGACCAATATAAAAATGTATACAAGCTGGTTGAATATTTGCACACTGTCCTCAGAAATAGTATATAGGTACTATACATTGGGAAGCAGTGTCCCTGTATTACAAATTAAAGTGATACATTAGCTAAACATTGGAACAGTGTCTCAGGAATGTGATATGGATACAAGGATTTAAACAATTACACCTTTAGGGGCACAATCAATATTTATGAAGGAGTCAATCCTATTTCAATATAAAAATATAACATGATATGGAGACATGGATATTTTAACTCATTTTATGAATTCTGAGGCTATATAACAAATGAGATTGATAACAATTCTGATATCTAAATATTGCCATAGTGTGAAATCGACTTAATAGGACCGTCGACCTATTGACTGTAGAAATACCCACTAAATATCGACTTGGAATACTGACTCAGGACTGGCCAGGCAGGGGACTGGAAAAATCCCCAGTGGGCCCCACTTGTTGGTGGAACCACCCACTACCTTAGGAACGAGGGGCCGCCAAGTAACTGTCAAGGGGCCCCAAAACGGATACTCACCCTGATCTCCCTGTGCAGCAGCCTGGGAGCCAATTCACCCGGCAGCCTGTTCTGTGGCTGAAATGATGGTGCTTCTGTACTGTGCATGTGTGATTCTCACTGTCAGCCGGAGCCTGGTATGAGAAGCGGACATAGGGCCTGATTCAGCAAGGATCGCTATTGCATACGCAGCTGTGAATCCGTATGGAATGCAAATTCGCACTTCATTGCACTCCAGCATATACATCGGTACCATCGACGCACATCGGCCCCTCATGCACAATTTACACCACGTCTGACCAGCCACAGAAACTGTAAATCTTGTTGCACACAGTGAGTTCTCAAGGGGAGTATGCAATCGCAGTGGCTAATTTATGCACGCCATTGAAACGGCGTTCAAACGGACAGGCATGCCTTTGTTTTTATTATCACTCCCCCGTCACCACCCCCAAACGCTCACAGCCTGTCAATCACTCTGTGATGGATTCCACTGTGCATTTGTAATTGAAGTGCAATTGCTTCACACACGTAGTTTGACTTTTACACATGTGCACTAGTGAATAATTGGTCGATCTGCATACGTGGTTGCATCTGTGAACGTTGCTGAATCAGGTCCATAGAAAACAGTGACTGAAGACATAAGATAGGGCTCAGAAGTGGACAAGCGGCAGCATGCAGGAGTCGTACTCAGGACTTTGATAAGGTAAGCAAAGGGGTTTGGGTGGTAGGGGGAATCATTATGCTACAGGTTATATGGGGAAACATTGGATACAATGCTGCTGTTTGCGCAGTATGACAGGTAATCTGCGAATGCATAATAATCACACTGTGCATTCGTCAAGTTTCATTACTGATGTTGCTTGCAGTGAGAATAAATTTGTAAAGTGATTGACAGACAGGGACCATTTGTGGGTGGCAAAAGGCAGGAGGCAACGCAAATGTAAACATGTTGCAACTGTTTTTGGGGCATGTCTCTGTGACTGCAATCCCGACAAAAAATGGCTTCGGCATCTGAGTTCTCGCGCCCACTCTGTGTGACCATAGGGTTACTCAGAAGTTTGATAAGCTATTGATCTGCAGTCGAGCTGCGTCATGGTACATAGTTGCTGGAGTTGGGAAGTCACTGGTAGGCGTTTCAATACACATCACCAGCAGCTGTTACATTTACAGATTTTCGCACAGCTGCTGTGAACAAATTTGCAGCTGTGGTGGCATTAGTGCACATCTCTGAATCAAGCCCATTATTAATATTATAGTAAAGATGGCAATATAGAAAAATAAATATAAAATAAAGGCAGCACAGATTATATCAATAAATATACTAAAGGAGACATGACATTATTTATCATTATACTTTTATTATACTGTTGGCGTCACACTTTATATTTAAAGACTGCATCATTTATTACTATTTTAATAAAGGGGCACAGAATATTACTATGTTAAGAAATGGGGGCATACATTTTTTAATATAAAGGGGCCCTGATTATTGAAATTAATAATAATAACAACAATAATACTGTAGGATGGCCACACCCCTCCAATTGATGGCCACACCCACCTAATGACTGGTCACACCCCTTCACTGGTCCCCAGCCATTGCATTCCTCTGTGGGCCCTTAATGTCCTAGTCTGACACTGTATCGACTTAATATATGGTATAACAACACATGTAGAGATTACATAGGGTATTTAACCCCACACCAGTATATGCAAATGGGAGAATGCTGTTGTACGGTCAGTCTGATTCTCAATACGGAAAGAAAGCTGCACAGTAAATAAATTAATAGGTTATTCTAAATTTTGAAAACATGCATCTCTGAGTAGATACGCATACCTCCCAACATTTAGCCATCCTGGGGAGGGACAGTTCGCGCGCCTCCTGTACTGGGGAATGTTCTGGGCTGGAGGAGTTAACGTCTCTCACTCCCCAACTAGACTACAGTGAGGATCCAGGAGCAGCCAACTGTAGCAGCACTGAACAGCCCAGGATAGAAAATTAAACTGTTTGGAGAGGTTGTTGGGGGTGGAGCTAGAGGAGCCCAGGCAGTTCTGCACAAAGCTTGAAAGGGAGAAAGCATGCTGTGAGATGGGGCTGTGTTTCCAGGAGCATGTGGTCAATATCCCGACCGCGGTGATTCCGGCATGCAGAATGCCAGCGCCGGAATCCCGACACTTGTCAGAATCCCAGCACCAGCATTCCGACTGTCGGTATCCTGATGGTAAGTAGTGGGGTTAGGGGGATGGTTAGGCACTAGGGGGAGGGTTGGGGTTAGGCGCTAAGGGGGGGAGGGTTAGGGTTAGGCACTAAGGGGCAGTGGTGTAACTAGGGCAGGGTGAGCAGGGCACATGCCCTGGGACGGACAGCGCGGGGGGGAGTGGCGTCGCCGGCCACGGTGCCGGCCCATCCTAGTTACCCAGTGTAGTGCCGACCGCAGTGAGTGCGGTCAGCGCTACACATTTACACAGGACCAGCACTAGGCTTCCCAGCGCTGGTCCTGTGCTGCACAGCCGAGCCCCTTCCCTCCCCCTGAGCTCTTACTCCAGAGCGCCAGACAGAGGGTGGGAGGTGGGTTGAGGCGGGCTCAGGCTGTGCATTCTAACACATTGTGTGTTAAACAGCAGCCAATGAGTCAGATAGACTTTCATTGACTGCTGCAACATCCACTGCAAGAGCCAGGCTGGAGCTCACTCATAAGCTCCGCCTTCTAGCTCCCGCAGTGGGTAATGGGAGAGATGTCATGACATCTTTCCCATAATGCAGAGTGCGCCAGCCTGGGAGGGCTGACGTGCGGACGGCGGGAGCAGGAGCGTGGATGTACGTAAGTTTTATTTTTATTACATTTTTTTTGCTGTGTATTTGGGGGGGCACCTCTACTGGGTGCACTAATCGGGGGGACTACTACTTGGGGCACTAATCAGGGGGAATACTACTGGGGGCAGTAATCGGAGGGACTACTACTGGGGGCAGTAATCGGGGGAACTACTACTGGGGGCAGTAATTGGGGGTACTACTACTAGGAGTACTACTACTGGGGGCTCTCCATCAGGGACCACTACTGGGGAGACTACTACTGGGGGCACTATATAAAGGGCACTGCATAGGGGGACTACTACTGGGGCACTATATAAAGGGCACTGCATAGGGGGACCACTACTGGGGGCACTGCATGGGGGGGATTGCTACTGGATGCACTATATAAGGGGCACTGCATAAGGGGGTCTACTAATGGGGGCACTATATAAGGGGCTTACTACTGGAGGCACAAGGGACACTGCACTGGAGGCACTAAATAGGGAGGACCACTACAAGGGGCACTGGATAGTGAGGACCACTACTGGGGGGCTGCAAAAAGGGGATTACTACTGGGGGCACTGTATAAGGGGCACAACTCGGGGCTTGCATAAGGGGGACCACTATTGGGGGCACTGTATAAGGGGAACTAATGGTGAGCATATGGAAAGGAATGTTAAGAGTGACGAGAAAGGGGTATATGTGTCCTGTTGACACGTCCCATTTTTAAGCAACCCCGCCCCTTGTGACCACGCCCATTTTTTTTCTTGGTATAGGAGATACTTTGTCTGTTTTGTTTGGTAAATTAATCTGATTTTAAATTCAGTATTAGCACCCTCACGAAAGACAATTTTCTGGGTCGCTACACCTTTTTTCTCCTTCTGCCATTCATATATTTTTTTCTCTCTCTCTCTTGCCTATTCATCAAACCAAAATTTTCTTTTTTAAGCTATTATTTTCCATATTTATGTATCACTAGTATTCATCAAAAGACTTAACACAGGAGATGTGACTAATGTCTCCTTGTTAAGTCCGCCTCCGTTAATTTCCACACTCCCCATACATTAATATGGGAATGTAGAAATTATGCTATTCATCAAATTCCAAAGTTAAGTATTTTCGGAATTTGATGGTGTTACTATACGCCACTCTGAGATGGCGTACAGCCCACGATAGTGTACACAAGCTGCTGTCTACACAGCAGCTTGTGCAGGACAGGGATCTTTTCAGATCCCTTCCTGGTGCCTTACAGCTTGCATCTCTCCGTACCATAACCTTTAGCACCCACCGGTATGGAGCACCTCTAACCTGGACCCGCTCGCTTACCTTCGGGTTTAAAGTTGATGGAGCGGTGGTGGGGAGGTGGACCAAGGACATCAGTGGGTGCGAGGCCACTGGGGGACAGATCTCGGCCCACTGACTTCTGCATGCCTCCCTGCAAATTCAGAGCAGAGCAGCTGGCAGAAGCACTGTGTAGGAATCCTGGGCGGAAGGCAGCAGGAGGTATCCGTCAGCCGAGTGGGTAGCCAGGGGAGGCAGCTTTCAGCTGAGTGGGAGCCGTGGGAGGGGGACAGCCTTCAGCTGTGCAGGAGCGTTGGGGGGGGACAGCCTTCGGCTGTGCGGGAGCTTGGGAGTCAAAATGGCAGTCAGCTGGGCCAGTGGGGGGGTTAGGAGAAATGGCAGTCAACTGTGCGGGAGCCATGGGGAGGAGAAGAGCCATCACCTGTGCGGGAGCCGTTCGGGGGAGAAGAGCCGTCACCTGTGCGGGAGCGGGGGCATGGGGGGGATTGAGAAGAGCTGTCAGCTGTGTGGGAGCCGGGGGGAGAGATGAGCCATCAGCTGTGCGGGAGCCGGGGGGGGAGAAGAGCCGTCAGCTGTGCGGGAGTGGGGGGGGGGAGAAGAACGGCAGTCAGCTGTGTGGGGTGCTTGGGGAAGAGGGGACCAGCGGGGGTCCGGGCTGCAGGAGGAAAATATCTCTTTTCCGAAAAACTGTCTTCGCAAAAATTACAGTTTTTCGGTAGAGATACTGTTGTACAAGAGCCATGATGAATTGCTCCGTTAATTAGGTAGAACTCAATGCGAGTTCTAAACCTAATTAACACTGCATAATTTTTAGTTTTGATAAATAGGCCCCTCTCTCTCTCCCTCTCTCTCTCTCTCCTACCCCAGAGAGAGTTTTTAGAAGTGGAGATGTTGCCCATAGCAACCAATCAGATTCAAATTTTTATCTTCTAGAAGGTGCCATTTAAATGTTAAGTAGAATCTGACTGGTTGCTATGGGCAACATCTCTACTTCTAAAAACTCTCACTTTAGTAAATATACCTCCTTCTCATCTGTTAACACTGTACTAAGCTAACACATTATGGGGCATATTTATTCTAATTTGTGAACTGCCCTGATAATAAGGATCCCTTATTCACCATGACGTAACATGTCTGAGATGCCAGGACAGGGGATCAGTGTGAAATAATGTGATTACGAGTTAGAAAGAGGTTAGTGCTGTTTCTTAAATAGAACCCTTAAAGCAGGCTAGATTTACAAAGTGACAGCTTTCTTTTCGATGGTTATGACCTAGATGTTTAAAAGGACCAAAATATAAAAGCAAAGTTTGATGTGTTTTGTACTTAATATTATTGGCGCTTTAAATTTCTAGGTCAAATAAGCCAAGAAGCGGCGGCTAACAAAAGCTACCACTTCGTAAATCGAGCCCTTACTCTGCATGAGGCCCAGAGTGGTAAAAGTCTATTATTAAGCAATTTTATATAGTTATTTTTGAACTATTTATAAAATCTTTAATGGTCTTTTGAAATATGGCAAGGCAAAAAGCAAATATCTACTCTTCTTATGATGCATATGTAGACCTTTTTATCCTTCTTAAGGTGCGTATCCATTAGCAGACTGTGAAACTACTGCACAATTACGACATTGTAATCGTGCAGTAGTTTCACAGTCTCTGCTGTGCCTACACTGAACGTTCAGTCGTTCAGTGTTGGCACATCAATCATCCCCAAACATATGCAATCTGTCGTTATCGGCAGATTGACCAGCGATGATTGGTATCAAAAACGACCAGCGGGAGCGCACATAGCTGGTCGTTTCCGTTGATTTGCACGATTTGTGCCCGATTACTGAGCGATTGCATGATTACGATGTCGTAATCGTGCAATCGCTCACTAATGTTGTGTAGTGGATACGCGGCATTACTGTAAGTGGATAGAGAAGTTTGAATTAAATAAATATAATTGGTGAAAGAAGGGAAATAAAACTGAGACAGCTGATGAAACATAAATAATTAGAAAAGACAACACAAGAGAACAACCCTTACAGGAATTTATTTTACTTTAGAAGTGGTACCGATGAGGTGTGAAAACATGTACTTCAAAATATTGATTCATATCAATGTACTTGGGCCCTCATTCAGAGCCGTACGCTCTGAGCAGAGCGCACGCTCTGAATGAGGGCCGTCCTCCATAATTATGGAGCGTCCTCCTGGACGCTTGTATAGCTGTGGGTCACCACCCACAGCCTATACGAGCGTGCAGTTTGATGGCCGCGATGGTCTTGACCATCGCGACCATCGCCACTGCGAGCCGGAGTCTGCGGTTGAGTTTTTCAACCGCAAGGCCCATAGTGATTTTGGCTCTATCAGAGCCAAAATCACTCCCTCTGACATCACTAGTGATGTCTGTGGGCCGGCTTCTGACGGTAGGCGTTCCCTTGGGAACGCCCTCGTCAGGGAGGCATGCCCCCTGCACGCCCACCAAAGGGGGCGTGCTGTCAATCAACATCGACAGCACGCCCCCTTTGATCAGACACAACGAGCGAAGGAAAGTCCTTCGCTCGTCGCGTCTGGCGCATGCGCACGACGGAGCTCCCGCCGTCGTGCGCATGCGCAGTGCACAACATCTACCCACTTGCGAGCGGACAGCCGCTTGCGAGTGGGTCTGAATCAGGCCCTTGGTTAGCTGTTATTAATCTCTAAAGTCAAGCTAAAAATAATCCCTATTTGATTTTCATTCTACACAAATGCTTTTTTTTGTTTTTTTCCGCTAATAAGGGAAACTTCACTGCTACAATACAGGACATGCCCAGCCTCTTGTAGGTCAATGTGCAGTGCTATTAATATAGGGGGTGATGTAGTGTTAGACACTGAGTTGTGTATTTGTTCTGAGATCTGTTTGATTTCAAATGGATCTCTTGCACTAAAGATGGGGTTGGTGCAAATGTGCACAGATAATGATGTGAAACCAAGCGTATGGATAGGTGCAGTATGGACGCATATAGATGCATTCAACTCAGTATATGGGTAATATGCACATAATACAAGTATAATTGTAACTTGTATAGTTGTATTAAACTCTGCATTGATCCGTATTGTGTCTAAATTTCCAACACTCCTTCATATTGGGGGGAGAAGTTTAGCATGTAAGATATGTATGTGCAGAAACTAGATGTGTGTGCAGGAACTGACATTTGGTTCTGCAATATCTGCACTGACACATTAAAAATTAATTTCTAAGAAAGAGGGAGGGTTTGACTGTGTCTAATGCCATCTCTTACACTAACACTGAGACAGGAGTGGAGTATTAACAATGCGCTGTAGCTTATTTTAATGACACCAAAGGATGTCATTGGAGAGAGCTGAATATCTATTAGTGGCTGAAGTGCGTCTGTGTGCCCAACATGACAAAGAAACTACACAAGAATCAAAAGTTGTAGGAGTTGTTCATAAACTGGATTTAATAGCAAAATATAGTTTTTGGGTGGTGTTATTCTTTAAGCAATGTACTTATCTTTAATATGTGATGAAGCTTTAACAACCTGAGATAACATTTTAATTACATTATGTTTGATCTCTAATAAATCCCAAATTATGTGCACAATCTGTCTAAACCAGAACATGTTTAGCTCTAGCACATCCCTGGTCGGACGTCATAGTATCTATGGTTTGCAGCTAGGAGCAAGCAGCTGTTGATTCATTTTTTCACACAGTAGCATCCTCAAGATAATAGAGTCTGCAAACATTGTCACTCTCTGCTAGAAGGCTACCACATCTGTGCTTATTAAGGCGTCTACATGCCATTGCAATTCTGCAACCAGGGATTATTTGTCCAGGAGCTGAAAATCAATATAAATCCAAAGCTACAGACTAAATGTCAACATTATTTAGTAAAAAAAAAATGCAGCCTCCTCATTTTATTATAAAATACTTAAAGCTAAATGATGTTTCAATGCAGCTGTGACAATGGTCATACACTATAAATAGATGAGATATGTTTTTAAAAAAAAATCTTAGCGATAGATCATTTTAGGATGTAAACAACAAAGCAAAGTAATGTGTCCTTCAACTCTACAACAACCTTTTCTATCAGAGAAAACTATTAAGATAAGCTCTGATCCGAGCCGTAACTAGACTTTTTGGTGCCCTGTGCCAGAAAGAGCATTGCCCCCCCCCCCTCATTTTTCAAAGGGACATAATCCTGCCCAAAAATGGGAATGGCCTCATGGGGAAGGACCAGGGAAGAAGTAGGGGAGGCCAGGAGATGCTGGGGATGAAATAAGAGGAAGCTACAAGTGAGAATGATAATAAACAGAAATGTTACAGGCCCAAACAGCGCCCCCTGTCCTGTGGTGCCCTGTGCAATGGCACCGGCTGCACTACCCTAGCTACGCCCTGGCTCTGATCAGCTATTGTGAGCTTACATTTTCTTTCTCTAGATAGTGAAGTTTGATATTCCTTTTGATGCTCCAACAGGGCCGTGTTCAGCCATGGCAGAGCCGACCTCAGCCACTCATATCATTATTCGGTAGCAGTGACAAGTGTTGTTAATAATAACATCACCAGACCAGTAAGCACATGCATCATTCTGTATGTCCTGTAAATACCCACAAAATAAAAAAATATATATTGTTCCAATTCATTTGCATGGTCCTGCAAGTCATGGACATTAAAGATTGCTTAGTGCCAATGACTTACAGCAAAGGAGCAGGGCACATGCTCTTCGGGAGTGATGTCACACACCTTCATTTGTGCAAATACAGCCATTTTTATGGTTAACTGCATATCTTGCGGGCCACCATCTGATGGGAGGAGTTGGGTAACCTAAGCAAAAATAAAGTGGGGCACTCATTCACCTAGTTTTGTACTTAAATAGAAAAGTGAGATTTGAATTTGCAGGATAGAAGTATATAAATATGCTGATGGGTACATAAGGTGCATTTAGGATGGCATTGCAAAGTTGAATCAGCTCTAAAGTTTGAAAATAATGATATACTGTACTTGTTTAACTTTAGAATAAAAAGTGTTAGCTAAATTCAAGCAATGCATAATTGAGCTAAATGGCTCCATTGTATAGCTTTTCCAACGTCAAACGCCATTGGCTAGCCTCCACCTTTGTAATGTTCGCTGTTTAAATTAAATTTTTATATAAAACACAATTATAAAATATAGCTATTTTAGTTTGAACAGCAACATTTTATAATGTATCTTAAAACTTTCAGGAACCTCAAACATGAAATGCGAATGACGAATTCTGAACGCAAACACAAACTTCAAACTACTAAATCAAATTCATAATCAGACTGTGGAGATTGCGGCCCTCAAACTAAACAATTGAAATTTGAATTAATTTGAAGCATTTGAGAATCTACAGTGGCCAACTTTATTCACATTGTTACTGACAGGGAAAAATTAATGTAATGATTAACTCAAATAAAACGTATTATAGTGATGAATCCATGTGCCGACAAGTGATGTTTTCTTGTTTTTCTAACATTGTGAATCAACATAACCAACATCTCCAGATGACTCTCATCTTTGCTAAAACCTACTCTGTTGCAATTCTCCCTATACTATTAATCTTCTGTAACAAATAGCCTTGACCACATGGCCTGCTGGAATCTAACTTTGTGCAACAATATTTACTTTGCTCTTATTATTCTGATAATTCCTCAGCATATTCTGATTTGTTCCATTTTGTTTATTATTGAATATTATTCAGTCCAATTGTTTTCTTTATTTACAGAAATCTGACTACAAGTTTATACTTTAGGTTATGGAAATGAACTTTAAAAAATTGCAGCAGAGTTGTTAAATGTAACAAACCATTCAAATAAAACATAATAGCTTTAATAAAGTATCATGGCAGCTTGTAAAACTTACTTTAAAAGCTATTTCACATATAAATTAAAAATAGGGTATTTTTTGCCTACTGCAGTACACAACTGGTGTCTGATTCAGCATGGATCGCAACTGCTAAAGCGTATGCGGATGGCCGATTGTTGCGTACTGCGTGTGCACTGCGGTCATGGTGAGCTATTGCCGATTGTTCGACCGGCAGTGAACACATTTGGGGGTGGTGATGGGGGGGGGGGGGGGTCGTAGAAACACAGGCGTGCCTGACCGTTTGAAGTCTGTTACATGGGCGTGCATAAATTAGCCACTGCAATGGCATACGCAGCTTGAGTGCTCATTGCGTGCAGAAAGGTTAGCAATTTCTGAGTAATGTCAGACCTGCTGTAATTGTGCGTGAGGCTTAGATGTTACTTGATAGTACCGATATTTATGCTGGATTGCAAGGTTTACAGATGTGAGATAAGAGAAGTGAGCGTATTTATGATGGTCTGCGGTGGCTTTGCGATTGCATTCATTAGTATTTTTTCGCAGCAGACATGCATACAATTACAGAGATGCGATCGCAATAGCGATCCATAATGAATCAGGACCAGAGTTAGCAAGTTCTGGAGTAAGTATTTTAAAATTGGCTTTATATTATGTGTTAGATATGTGTTATTTTGATATTGCAATCACTGTTCTCAACTGTGTTTATAATACATGCAGATGTCATCAGTGTTCAGATGCTGATAAAGTTACATTACAAAAAAGGTAGCTAAGGGGTTTGTTTATCCAGACTCTGTGGTACTTATTCAGCATGCACTGCTTAATGCAGATTCCCGATGATCAGGAATCTGCGCAGGTGCCTGACCCATTCTGCGCATGTACAGAATGAGTCTGCGATCCTGCACTCTGACTGGCAGTGATTAACTGCCATTTGTAGGTTGTGAGGGGGTGGCAATGGCCTCCGTTTCCTGAAACGGAGGCATGCTGCTGTTGGCGGGGAGGAAAGAGACTTGGATCATCGTCGGCAGGCAGAGATTTTCTGGCCTCTTCCTCTCATCTGTGGTGGCCAGCTTGTGTGACCCCATGGGTCACCTTAGCCAACCGATGTTCCTGCAGAGTATCCAATGCTGTGTTGGACAACACAGCTCGGATAAGTAATGCAGCAGGAGGCATGATGCCTCCTGTGCATTACCATATCTGCAAGGATCACAATTGCAAAGCTGCCTGCATGCATACATCATATATCCAGGGGTTAAAGTGGGCAGGAACGGGGTGGAACTGAGTTCCGTCACCTCTAATGGTAGGTGGAACTAGTTCCCCCTGTGCCACGTCCCTGAATAGAAGTCCTACAGACAGAGTACCACTGTCCGGTGGCGGCTGCCTCCCCATCCTTGGTTTCTGGCTCCATGCTCCACCTCCTCCTTCGCCCGCTGCCTGCCCCTCCCTATCACTCACTTTGTGGCCCTGCGTCCTGGCAGCTCCTTTTGCGGCACAGCATATGTGATGTCATGCCTTCACTGCTGCTGCATAGTGCACTGAGGAACTATGAAGAGGAGCAAGAGCCAGGGCAGGCACGAAGGTGAGCTGCTGCTAGAAGGACATGAAGGGGGATAAGCTGCTGGTGGGAGAGGATACACAGGGGCAGGGAGCTGCTGCCAGAGGGACATGGGAGGGATAAGCTTCTGGTGGGAGACTATACACAGGGGCAGGGAGCTGCTGCTAGAGGGACATGGGAGGGATAAGCTGTTGGTGGGAGAGGAGACAGGGGCAGGGAGCTGCTGATAGAGGGACATGGGACGGGACAAGCTTCTGGTGGGAGAGGAGACACAGGGTCAGGAAGCTTCTGATAGAGGGACATGAGAGGCAGGGTCATTTCTAGAGAGGAGGGGGTCCGTGTGCAGTCTCCGATACGGGCCCCCTCCTCTCCACCCGGTGGCCGGCAGTGCACTGAGCTGTGCCCGGCCAGCGCCGGAGTCATAGACTCTGGGCACTAGAGTGTGCCCAGAGTCTATAATGAATGCACAGGTCACCCGGAAAATGGCCACAGCGGCCATTTTCCCTGTACTGCACATGCTCAAACAATAGGAAAATGGCAGCCACTGCGATTTTCCCGTCGTTTTACAGTGCCAGACCCCCACGCCGATGTGTGGGACTCCGGAGAGGTAAGTAATATTATGGGTGCAGGGTGTGCGGTGCGGGGCCCCCCTGGAACCAGGGGCCCGTGTTCCCCACACACCCTGCACCCATTATAGATACGGCCCTGATAGGAGGGACAAGCTGCTGGTGGGAGAGGAGACACGGGCAGGGAGCTGCTGGTGGGGGACACAGGGGCAAGGAACTGATGGTGAAGGATACAAGGGGGTAAGCTAGAGAGACACAGGGGGGTGGTGTTGGAGTAAAGACATGGGAATGAGGTGCTGATGCTTGTGAAACACAGGAAGATGGTGCTGAGGAGACAGTGGGATAGAGAACCTTTTTTTTTCTTTTTAATCGACCTATTGTAGACTCAACTAATGGAAGGGTTGCTAAAAAAGTATCTAAAATGTATTTCACACTGTCATAGTCCCCAAAGCTTCTAGCCCCCAGGCCCCCAGCCATTCACTTTAAAGTTTCCTATACACAACAGTGTGTGTGTGTGTAAAGATCAGTCTTCACATTGTTCTGGCCTTTCAGAGTAGCTCCGTATAATGTGTGTGTGTGTGTGTGGGGGGGGGGGGGTAGGCGGCAGGGGAGGTGAGTTCCACCACCTCTCTAGGACCACTTTAAGCCCTGCATATATCTATAGCCTGCGTGCAGCTTAGCAATGGCAATCCTTGCTTAATCAGGCCCTGTGTTCCTTCTTATCTTTCTTCCATGTCAAGAAAGCAGCATGTTAAGATTGAAGCATGTGTTTAATCCTGAGTACACATAAATAAAGAGTACCTGTTTGGGAATTCTTTCTGCTGCTCTTATATAGCTTATCTGCTAACAGGTTATGGGCCCAGGTCTGCAGAAAGAATAGTTATATAAATCAGAACCTCAGTGAAAGAAAAGACAGAGCCTAGAGGAAATGGCTGCTGCTATCAGTGCTTCATCCAAATTTGCAGTAATGAATCTTACTAAACAGAACTATCAGACATGGAAACTCAAAGTAAAGAAGTTGCTCATAAGAGAAGGTATGTGGAATATATACAAGAGGCTAAGCCTGACCTAGTCACAGAGCAATGGACTGAGAAAGACCAGAGTACAATAAATCTTAGTGTTGATGATGATCAGATTGTTCATATATGTAACTGTGACACTGTAGGAGAAATGCAGGATGTGCTGCAGAAAGTGCATGAGAGTTAATTTAAGCAATAAGCTGTATTTAAAAGGAAAATTTAGGAGCAGACTAACCTACTTAAAGACCAACACATGCAGGATTATATAAGATGTATAATAAAAATGGTAGAATGTCTGCGCTGCATAGGAGAATAAATAAAAGACTTTCATATAGAAGCCGTGATACCCCATGGTCTTACAGGCAGCTATGAGATACTTGTAATAGCACTGCCAATGACTGTTGCCTCTCCTCTACCCTGGTTACTTTATCTCCTGCTCATATCCAAGATTTTGGCTGTGCATTTTCACTGGAATGAGCTCCCTTGCTTGATCAGGCTCTCCCCAACCTTACAGAGCTTCAAACATGCACTGAAAACCCATCTGTTCATCAAAGCATACCCTTCCACCACATAACCATGTAACCAGGCCACTCTCCCTCCTGCCTCGGGCATCTCTACCTTGCCTACTTCCTGCACTCAAGTCCCCATCTACACACTTACACCTCATGTCATGTTTCCCCTCTCCCTTACATTGTAAGCTCCTAGGAGCAGGAACCTCCTCCCTACTGTCACACAGCCCTCTTCTCTAGCACTTCAGTGACAGCCTTCAGCTTCTCAGCAATATTGTGTTGCTAATTGTTACTTTTGCTGTTTATATTTGGTTACTGTATTGTAATGTAATGTTCTGTGTACCCTGTACTGTCCTATTGTTGACATATGTATGTGCTGCGGACCACTTGTGACACCCTATAAACAAAATGTAATAATAATAATCATAAGATAGAAAGAGCAATAAACAAAATTCAGCATTAAGAGTTAAGGACTATATTATTAAAAGTGCTAGTCAGAGACCAGAAACACAAGAATGTTTTGGAGTCAAGAAACCTGGTCGCAGAGTCTGGAATGCCAGAATGAATCAGTAAAAGAAACAAGATGCAAAGAAAAGAGCATCCTAAAGGAGCTTGAAAAGTGTTCCAATTCTTTACATGCTTACAATACAATCACAGGAACAGTGATAAATTATTGGTGTATTGACTCAGGAGCTACAAGTCATATGACAAATTATAAGAATTTCTTTACACATTTAGACCAAAGTAATTCAGAAAGAACAGCTGCAGCTAATGGTTGATATATGGTATAAGAAGGGAAAGGAGAAGGTTATATTTACTATCTATTCTCTCCAACATTTACTGAAAAGATACTTATGAATAATGGGCCTGTTTCAGAGATGTACACTAATGCCATTCAGCTGTGATCCAATACGCATCAGCTGTGCGAATATATGCAAATGTTGCAGATGCTGAGGAATGTATTGAGAAGACCACCTGCGACTTTGCAAATTCATGCATCTGGATACAAAGATGCAGCATCAGTTGCAGACCCCTTGATAATTGGATTTCTGAGTAGTCCAGACAAGCCGAATATACAGAGGTGCCAGAGGCACTTTGAATTGCATATGGGATCGCAGATACAGGCTGTGACATGACATGAAAATTGTTGCACCACACCTGTGTTCTATGCCACCACTACCTTCTACCTCCCCCAAATGCTCCTTGACTGTCAATCACAATGTGAGTAGGTAGTTGCTACGAGTGACTACAGTAATGTACCTTGATGCAAGAACCATGCGACTTAGATGCATGTGCAGATTGCTGATAATCTCCCAAATGCGTAGCCATTGGAATAACTGTTAATACCATTATGCAGGAGCATATTAACTATAATTATTTATGTCACTGTCGTCCAGGGCACAAAAATCCACAAGCCATAAGAATACTAGTACAAGAAATGCATGCAAAAGGTATAAAGATTGATCCTTGCACCCAGGTGATGACATGAGTTGTGTAAACAGGAAAATTACAAGAAACCAGTAACAGCAGAAGTAAAAGAAGTGTCTAGACCTAATTTACACAGATGTATGTGGATGGACCAATAAAAAAATTAAACCTCAGGACACAATAAATATTTTTTTACATTCATTGATGATCACTCAAAGTTCATCACACTTTACTTGCTGTACAGTAATGATAAAGTCTCAGAAAATCTTGATGAATATCTTGCTTAAGTAAAGAACAAGTTTGGAAGTTTTCCAGAAACACAGCGTGCAGATAATGGGGCAATATATACACAAGCCATTCTGAAACATTATGGAATTAATGGCCTGATTCAGCAAGGAACGCAGTTGCTTATACTCACGCAGTCAATTAATTTGCACTGTGCATGCATCGCAATGCACTGGAGTGCACCAGACTTATGTGCTCAGAACTGCATTCACAGAGGCTATGCAGACCCATGACAGAATGGTTGACAGGAACTGCCATTTGTGGTTGCTGATGGGGAGGTGTTCGGGCAAACACAGGCGTGCCAGTGTATTTCAACTAGGGGTGAGCGGGTTCGGATTTCTGAAATCCGAACCCCCCCGAGCCCCCCCGATCCGAGGCAGATCCGAGTCAGGCTCGACTTTTCCCGCCTGACTCGGATCTGAAATCGAGGCAAAACGTCATCATCCCACCTTCCGAGTCTCGCGGGTTTTGGAACCTATATAAGGTACCCGCGTCTGCGCCATTTTCTCACTCGGCTGTGGACAGTGAAGAGGGAGGGTGGGAGTTAGGGCTGGCTGGGCTGTGTAGTGTAGTGTAGTGCAGAGTAGTGTTGTGCTGTGCTGTGCTGTGCTGCGCTGTGCTGCTGTTGTCCACTACTTCAAAGTCCATAGGGGCTGGCTGTGTTGTGCTGCTGTTGTTAATAGGGGCTGTGTCCACTACTTCAAAGTCCATAGGGGCTGGCTGGACTGTGTTGTGCAGTCAGTTCTCCATAGGGGCTGTGTCCACTCCAAAGTCCTGTGCAGTGTCCCAGTCCTAAAGGGGTGCTGTAGTGTTGTCCAGGGGGTGCTCTGTCCATCAGGGGTGCTCCCCCCAAGTGCTAAAAAAATTATATTTTTTGTGTGTTTGTGAATTGTGTGCACAGTAGCCGCACGTGCATCAACAAAGTAGTGCCAAGCGTGCGCCTGTGTCATAAGTAAAGGGCCGGCTGGCTTGACCATTAAAGGGTGCTGTAACCCCCAAAGTACACTCCAGTCCAAACCAAAAAAAATTATTTTCTGTGTTTGTGAATTGTGTGCGCAGTAGCCGCACGTGCATCAAAAGAGTAGTGCCAAGCGTGCGCCTGTGTCATAAGTAAAGGGCCGGCTGGCTTGACCGTTAAAGGGTGCTGTAACACCGAAAGTACACTCCAGTCCAAACCAAAAAAAAAAATATTTTCTGTGTTTGTGAATTGTGTGCACAGTAGCCGCACATGCATCAACAAAGTAGTGCCAAGCGTGCGCCTGTGTCATAAGTAAAGGGCCGGCTGGCTTGACTGTTAAAGGGTGCTGTAACCCCCAAAGTACACTCCAGTCCAAACCAAAAAAAAAATTATTTTCTGTGTTTGTGAATTGTGTGCGCAGTAGCCGCACGTGCATCAACAAAGTAGTGCCAAGCGTGCGCCTGTGTCATAAGTAAAGGGCCGGCTGGCTTGACCGTTAAAGGGTGCTGTAACCCCGAAAGTACACTCCAGTCCAAACCAAAAAAAAAATTATTTTCTGTATTTGTGAATTGTGTGCGCAGTAGCAGCACGTGCATCAACAAAGTAGTGCCAAGCGTGCGCCTGTGTCATAAGTAAAGGGCCGGCTGGCTTGACCATTAAAGGGTGCTGTAACCCCCAAAGTACACTCCAGTCCAAACCAAAAAAAAAAATATTTTCTGTGTTTGTGAATTGTGTGCGCAGTAGCCGCACGTGCATCAACAAAGTAGTGTCAAGCGTGCGCCTGTGTCATAAGTAAAGGGCCGGCTGGCTTGACCGTTAAAGGGTGCTGTAACCCCCAAAGTACAGTCCAAACCAAAAAAATATATATTTTCTGTGTTTGTGAATTGTGTGCGCAGTAACCGCACGTGCATCAACAAAGTAGTGCCAAGCGTGCGTCTGTGTCATAAGTAAAGGGCCGGCTGGCTTGACCGTTAAAGGGTGCTGTAACCCCCAAAGTACACTCCAGTCCAAACCAAAAAAAAAAATATTTTCTGTGTTTGTGAATTGTGTGCACTGTGGCTGCACGTGCATCAACAAAGGAGCAGCGCCAAGCGTGCGCCTGTGTCCCATAAGTAAAGAGCCATCTGGCTCATTTCTTAAAGGGTGGTGTAACCCACAAAGTGCAGTACTCTCCAGCAAAAATAAAAAAATATTTTCTGTGTTTGTGTGCGCTTTAGCTGCACGTATATATCAATATAACATAAATGGAGGACCAAACTTTCTCCAATAAAAATAAAATAGGGAAAGATCAAGAACCACTTCCTCCTAGTGCTGTTGCTGCTGCTGGGAGTTGTTCATCATCCCAGAGAGGAAGTAGGAACAGCACTACTTTTACTAAACAATTGACCCTCCAACAGTCCCTAGCGATGAGGATGAAGTACGACAGCAGTCATCCTGAAGCAAAACGTAAAACTGAGGCCTTGACTGCTATGTTGGTGTTAGATGTGCGTCCAGTATCCGCCATTAGTGCAGTGGGATTTAGACAATTGATGGAGGTAGTGTGTCCCCGGTTCCAAATCCCGTCTAGATTCCACCTGCATCCTCAAAGCAGCAGCGACAAGCGTGAGTCTGTCTGTTAAAGGGTGGTGACACCCTCAAAGTGTGCTACATAAACAATAAAAATATTCTTCTTTTTTTTTCTGTCTTTGTGAATTGTGTGGGCTGTAGCCGCACTTGCATCCTCAAAGCAGCAGCGACAAGCGTGCGTCTGTCTGTTACAGGGTGGTGACACCCTCAAAGTGTGCTACATAAACAATAAAAATATTCTTCTTTTTTTTTCTGTCTTTGTGAATTGTGTGGGCTGTAGCCGCACTTGCATCCTCAAAGCAGCAGCAACAAGCGTGCGTCTGTCTGTTAAAGGGTGGTGACACCCTCAAAGTGTGCTACACAAACAATAAAAATATTGTTCTTTTTTTTTCTGTCTTTGTGAAATGTGTGGGCTGTAGCCGCACCTGCATCCTTAAAGCAGCAGTGACAAGCGTGCGTCTGTCTGTTAAAGGGTGGTGACACCCTCAAAGTGTGCTACACAAACAATAAAAATATTGTTCTTTTTTTTTCTGTCTTTGTGAAATGTGTGGGCTGTAGCCGCACCTGCATCCTTAAAGCAGCAGCGACAAGCGTGCGTCTGTCTGTTAAAGGGTGGTGTAACCCTCAAAGTGCTCCAAAAAATAAAAAACTATTTTTTTAATGTGTTTGTGACTTGTGTGCGATGTAGCCGCACGTGCATCAACATAGTAGCAGCGCCAAGCGTGCGCCTGTGTCATAAGTCAAGGGCTGGTTTGGACATCTGGTCCGGACTGAAGGACGTGCCAACAATTTCTGACAAGTCTACTGTCACTGCATATGATACTGTCCTCAAAGCAGCAGCGACAAGTGTGCGTCTGTCTGTTAAAGGGTGGTGACACCCTCAAAGTGTGCTACACAAACAATAAAAATATTGTTCTTTTTTTTCTGTCTTTGTGAATTGTGTGGGCAGTAGCCGCACTTGCATCCTCAAAGCAGCAGTGACAAGCGTGCGTTTGTCTGTTAAAGGGTGGTGACACCCTCAAAGTGTGCTACACAAACAATAAAAATATTCTTCTTTTTTTTTCTGTCTTTGTGAATTGTGTGGGCTGTAGCTGCACTTGCATCCTCAAAGCAGCAGCGACAAGCGTGCGTCTGTCTGTTAAAGGGTGGTGACACCCTCAAAGTGTGCTACACAAACAATAAAAATATTCTTCTTTTTTCTGTCTTTGTGAATTGTGTTGGCTGTAGCCACACTTGCATCCTCAAAGCAGCAGCGACAAGCGTGCGTCTGTCTGTTAAAGGGTGGTGTAACCCTCAAAGTGCGCTCCACAAACAATAAAAATATTCTTCTTTTTTTTTCTGTCTTTGTGAATTGTGTGGGCTGTAGCCGCACTTGCATCCTCAAAGCAGCAGCGACAAGCGTGCGTCTGTCTGTTAAAGGGTGGTGACACCCTCAAAGTGTGCTACACAAACAATAAAAATATTGTTCTTTTTTTTCTGTCTTTGTGAAATGTGTGGGCTGTAGCCTCACCTGCATCCTTAAAGCAGCAGCGACAAAGGTGCGTCTGTCTGTTAAAGGGTGGTGACACCCTCAAAGTGTGCTACACAAACAATAAAAATATAGTTCTTTTTTCTTCTGTCTTTGTGAATTGTGTGGGCTGTATCCACACTTGCATCCTCAAAGCAGCAGCGACAAGCGTGCGTCTGTCTGTTAAAGGGTGGTGACACCCTCAAAGTGTGCTACACAAACAATAAAAATATTGTTTTTTTTTTTCTGTCTTTGTGAAATGTGTGGGCTGTAGCCGCACCTGCATCCTTAAAGCAGCAGCGACAAGCGTGCGTCTGTCTGTTAAAGGGTGGTGTAACCCTCAAAGTGCTCCAAAAAATAAAAAACTATTTTTTTAATGTGTTTGTGACTTGAGTGCGATGTAGCCGCACATGCATCAACATAGTAGCAGCGCCAAGCGTGCGCCTGTGTCATAAGTCAAGGGCTGGTTTGGACATCTGGTCCGGACTGAAGGACGTGCCAACAATTTCTGACAAGTCTACTGTCACTGCATATGATACTGTCCTCAAAGCAGCAGCGACAAGTGTGCGTCTGTCTGTTAAAGGGTGGTGACACCCTCAAAGTGTGCTACACAAACAATAAAAATATTGTTCTTTTTTTTCTGTCTTTGTGAATTGTGTGGGCAGTAGCCGCACTTGCATCCTCAAAGCAGCAGTGACAAGCGTGCGTCTGTCTGTTAAAGGGTGGTGTAACTCTCAAAGTGCTCCAAAAAATAAAAAACAATTTTTTTAATGTGTTTGTGACTTGTGTGCGATGTAGCCGCACTTGCATCCTCAAAGCAGCAGCAACAAGCGTGCGTCTGTCTGTTAAAGGGTGGTGACACCCTCAAAGTGTGCTACACAAACAATAAAAATATTCTTCTTTTTTCTGTCTTTGTGAATTGTGTGGGCTGTAGCCGCACTTGCATCCTCAAAGCAGCAGCGACAAGCGTGCGTCTGTCTGTTAAAGGGTGGTGACACCCTCAAAGTGTGCTACACAAACAATAAAAATATTGTTCTTTTTTTTCTGTCTTTGTGAAATGTGTGGGCTGTAGCCGCACCTGCATCCTTAAAGCAGCAGTGACAAGCGTGCGTCTGTCTGTTAAAGGGTGGTGACACCCTCAAAGTGTGCTACACAAACAATAAAAATATTGTTCTTTTTTTTTCTGTCTTTGTGAAATGTGTGGGCTGTAGCCGCACCTGCATCCTTAAAGCAGCAGTGACAAGCGTGCGTCTGTCTGTTAAAGGGTGGTGACACCCTCAAAGTGTGCTACACAAACAATAAAAATATTGTTCTTTTTTTTTCTGTCTTTGTGAATTGTGTGGGCTGTAGCCACACTTTTATCCTCAAAGCAGCAGCGACAAGCGTGCGTCTGTCTGTTAAAGGGTGGTGACACCCTCAAAGTGTGCTACACAAACAATAAAAATATTGTTTTTTTTTTTCTGTCTTTGTGAAATGTGTGGGCTGTAGCCGCACCTGCATCCTTCAAGCAGCAGCGACAAGCGTGCGTCTGTCTGTTAAAGGGTGGTGTAACCCTCAAAGTGCTCCAAAAAATAAAAAACTATTTTTTTAATGTGTTTCTGACTTGTGTGCGATGTAGCCGCACGTGCATCAACATAGTAACAGCGCCAAGCGTGCGCCTGTGTCATAAGTCAAGGGCTGGTTTGGACATCTGGTCCGGACTGAAGGACGTGCCAACAATTTCTGACAAGTCTACTGTCACTGCATATGATACTGTCCTCAAAGCAGCAGCGACAAGTGTGCGTCTGTCTGTTAAAGGGTGGTGACACCCTCAAAGTGTGCTACACAAACAATAAAAATATTGTTCTTTTTTTTCTGTCTTTGTGAATTGTGTGGGCAGTAGCCGCACTTGCATCCTCAAAGCAGCAGTGACAAGCGTGCGTCTGTCTGTTAAAGGGTGGTGTAACTCTCAAAGTGCTCCAAAAAATAAAAAACTATTTTTTTAAAGTGTTTGTGACTTGTGTGCGATGTAGCCGCACTTGCATCCTCAAAGCAGCAGCAACAAGCGTGCGTCTGTCTGTTAAAGGGTGGTGACACCCTCAAAGTGTGCTACACAAACAATAAAAATATTCTTCTTTTTTTTTCTGTCTTTGTGAATTGTGTGGGCTGTAGCTGCACTTGCATCCTCAAAGCAGCAGCGACAAGCATGCGTCTGTCTGTTAAAGGGTGGTGACACCCTCAAAGTGTGCTAAACAAACAATAAAAATATTCTTCTTTTTTCTGTCTTTGTGAATTGTGTTGGCTGTAGCCACACTTGCATCCTCAAAGCAGCAGCGACAAGCATGCGACTGTCTGTTAAAGGGTGGTGTAACCCTCAAAGTGCGCTCCACAAACAATAAAAATATTCTTCTTTTTTTTTCTGTCTTTGTGAATTGTGTGGGCTGTAGCCGCACTTGCATCCTCAAAGCAGCAGCGACAAGCGTGCGTCTGTCTGTTAAAGGGTGGTGACACCCTCAAAGTGTGCTACACAAACAATAAAAATATTCTTCTTTTTTTTTCTGTCTTTGTGAATTGTGTGGGCTGTAGCCACACTTGCATCCTCAAAGCAGCAGCGACAAGCGTGTGTCTGTCTGTTAAAGGGTGGTGACACCCTCAAAGTGTGCTACACAAACAATAAAAATATTGTTCTTTTTTTTTCTGTCTTTGTGAAATGTGTGGGCTGAAGCCGCACCTGCATCCTTAAAGCAGCTGCGACAAGCTTGCTTCTGTCTGTTAAAGGGTGGTGTAACCCTCAAAGTGCTCCAAAAAATAAAAAAATATTTTTTTAATGTGTTTGTGACTTGTGTGCGATGTAGCCGCACGTGCATCAACATAGTAGCAGCGCCAAGCATGCGCCTGTGTCTTAAGTCAAGGGCTGGTTTGGACATCTGGTCCGGACTGAAGGACGTGCCAACAATTTCTGACAAGTCTACAGTCACTGCATATGATACTGTCCTCAAAGCAGCAGCGACAAGCGTGCGTCTGTCTGTTAAAGGGTGGTGACACCCTCAAAGTGTGCTACACAAACAATAAAAATATTGTTCTTTTTTTTTCAGTCTTTGTGAATTGTGTGGGCTGTAGACGCACTTGCATCCTCAAAGCAGCAGCGACAAGCGTGCGTCTGTCTGTTAAAGGGTGGTGTAACTCTCAAAGTGCTCCAAATATAAAAAACTATTTTTTTTATGTGTTTGTGACTTGTGTGCGATGTAGCCGCACTTGCATCCTCAAAGCAGCAGCGACAAGCATGCGTCTGTCTGTTAAAGGGTGGTGTAACCCTCAAAGTGCGCTCCACAAACAATAAAAATATTCTTCTTTTTTTTTCTGTCTTTGTGAATTGTGTGGGCTGTAGCCGCACTTGCATCCTTAAAGCAGCAGCGACAAGCGTGCATCTGTCTTTTAAAGGGTGGTGTAACCCTCAAAGTGCTCCAAAAAATAAAAAAACTATTTTTTTAATGTGTTTGTGACTTGTGTGCGATGTAGCCGCACGTGCATCAACATAGTAGCAGCGCCAAGTGTACGCCTGTGTCATAAGTCAAGGGCTGGTTTGGACATCTGGTCCGGACTGAAGGACGTGCCAACAATTTCTGACAAGTCTACTGTCACTGCATATGATACTGTCCTCAAAGCAGCAGCGACAAGCGTGCGTCTGTCTGTTAAAGGGTGGTGACACCCTCAAAGTGTGCTACACAAACAATAAAAATATTGTTCTTTTTTTTCTGTCTTTGTGAATTGTGTTGGCTGTAGCCGCACTTGCATCCTCAAAGCAGCGACAAGCATGTGTCTGTCTGTTAAAGGGTGGTGTAACTCTCAAAGTGCTCCAAAAAATAAAAAACTATTTTTTTTATGTGTTTGTGACTTGTGTGCGATGTAGCCGCACTTGCATCCTCAAAGCAGCAGTGACAAGTGTGCGTCTGTCTGTTAAAGGGTGGTGACACCCTTAACGTGTGCTACACAAACAATAAAAATATTCTTCTTCTTTTTTCTGTCTTTGTGAATTGTGTGGGCTGTAGCCGCACTTGCATCCTCAAAGCAGCAGCGACAAGCGTGCGTCTGTCTGTTAAAGGGTGGTGACACCCTCAAAGTGTGCTACACAAACAATAAAAATATTCTTCTTTTTTTTTCTGTCTTTGTGAATTGTGTGGGCTGTAGCTGCACTTGCATCCTCAAAACAGCAGCGACAAGTGTGCGTCTGTCTGTTAAAGGGTGATGACACCCTCAAAGTGTGCTACACAAACAATAAAAATATTCTTCTTCTTTTTTCTGTCTTTGTGAATTGTGTTGGCTGTAGCCACACTTGCATCCTCAAAGCAGCAGCGACAAGCGTGCGTCTGTCTGTTAAAGGGTGGTGTAACCCTCAAAGTGCGCTCCACAAACAATAAAAATATTCTTCTTTTTTTTTCTGTCTTTGTGAATTGTGTGGGCTGTAGCCGCACTTGCATCCTCAAAGCAGCAGCGACAAGCGTGCGTCTGTCTGTTAAAGGATTACATCGGTGACAGCATCCAAGTAGCCATGTCAGACAGTCCGTACCTGTACTGGCAGGAAAAAGAAGCAATTTGGAGGTCCCTGTACAAACTGGCTCTATTTTACCTGAGTTGCCCCCCCTCCAGTGTGTACTCCGAAAGAGTGTTTAGTGCAGCCGGGAACCTTGTCAGCGAAAGGCGTAGGAGGTTGCTTCCACAAAATGTGGAGAAGATGATGTTCATAAAATGAATTATCAACTATTCCAGGGAGACCAGCCTCCAGAACGTACAGAGGGACCTGTGGTTGTGGATTCCAGCGGGGACGAATTAATACTCTGTGAGGATGAGGATGTACACAACACTGAAGAGGGTGAGGAATCGGTGGATGAGGAGGATGAGGACGACATCTTGCCTCCGTAGAGCCAGTTTGTGCAGGGACAGATTCATTGCCATCTTGTTTTGTGGGGGCCCAAACGAACCAATCATTTCAGCCACAGTTGTGTGGCAGACCCTGGCGCTGAAAGGTTTGGTTTGTTAAAGTGTGCATGTCCTGTTTATACAACATAAGGGTGGGTGGGAGGGCCCAAGGACAATTCCATCTTGCACCTCTTTTTTTTCTTTGCATTAAGTATAGTTTGGGGCCTAGTTTTTCAAACTGCCATCCTGTCTGCCACTGCAGTGTCACTCCTAGATGGACCACGTGTTTGTGCCGCCCACTCGTATCTCTTAGCATAGTCATCCAGCTACCTCGGTGCAACCTTTTGGACATAAAAACACTATTGTGAGGTGTGAGGTGTTCAGAATAGACTGGAAATGAGTGGAAATTAAGGTTATTGAGGTTAATAATAGCATAGGAGCAGAAAAACCCACAAATTCTGTGATTTTAGCTGATACAGATCCAAAACACAAAACCCAGAACCCAAAACACGGAAGGGTGGTTTTGGCAAAACCAATCCAGATCCAAAACACGAAGAAAGATCCAGATCCAAAACCAAAACACAAAACACGAAAAGTGGCCGGTGCACACCCCTAATTTCAACACCATTGCATGGGCATGCTTAAATTAGCCACTGCGATACCAGACACCACCTGAGGTCTCACAGTGTGCGCACAAGTAAGCAATTCCTGAGTGAGGTCTGACCTGCCTTAACTGTGCATATGGGTCCAATGTTACTCGATGTTACTGATTGGTTCGCTATGTTGTCAAAGTATACGGATGTGAGTAAGGGGATGTGGGCATCCTTATGTCAGGCTGCGAATGCAATGCGAATGCAAACATTTCAATATCACCGCTGATATTAGCAACACAGTTGCGTGCGTATAATCAGAATAGTGATCCGTAGTGAAACAGGCCCTAAGTTCCAAACAACAGTACTATACAATCATGAGCAAAATGGTGACAAAGAGGATGAATCGAACACTCTGCAAAAGTGGGTGGAGCATGCTCTTTGATGTAGATATACCAGCAATTTACTGGGCAGAAGCAATCACAGCAGCCTGCTATCTTTGAAATTGTTTATTGGGAAAAATAATTGAAAAGGCTCGATATGATATGTGTAATGGAAAGAAACCTGACCTACTGTACAACATATAGAAATATTTAGAAGTAAAGTATTTGTACACCTTCCAAAAGAGAAACGCTCACTGTGAATCGATGGCTGACAGAGTCATCACCTGGGGTGCTGTAGCCTGGAAGCAGGGGCGGTTCTAGAGAGGAGGGGGCCCGTGTGCAGTCTCCGACACGGGCCCCCTCCTCTCTACCCAGCAGCCGGCAGCACACTGAGCTGTGCGCAACCAGCGCCGGAGTTATAGACTCTGGGCACGAGAGTGCACCCAGAGTCTATAGACTATGCACAGGTCACCGGGAAAATGGCCGTGGCAGCCATTTTCCCTGTATTGCGCATGCGCAAATGATGGGAAAATGGCCACCATAGCCATTTTCCTGTAGTTTTTTCAGCACCGGACCCCCGCGCCGACGGAAGGAAGGGCATATCAGCAGTCAGCATGGCTCCTCAGACTGCACATTGTTCTGCCTCCCCTCTGTATGGTACTGTGGTAATAAACACATCATAAGTGGAATAGTGGCATATCCAGGGGGAGCACCTAGGTGAGAACACCCCTACTGAGAACCTATAAAAACAGTGCCTATGCACTGCATTCATCATGCTATGGCTGGTCCTAACACTAAGGTTACAGTACCTGCTGAGCAATGCCTAGCACAATATATCCTGTGGGTGATGCTGGATTGCTGTCTATCAGGTCACAGGTACACACTCCGGCCCCTAAAAACCACCTTACCTCTCCGGTGTCTGTCCAGGCTAGTGCTGAGGTATGCTCACACTGCACATCACTTCTTACTGGTACTGAGGTCTGCCTGTGCTGCTCCTGCCCAGTCTGGTCAGTGCCCTGTCACTGAGCATGGAGATGGCTCTCTGAAGTCACAAGGTGAATGCCAGAGTTCCCTCCTAAACCACAGTATGGGCATAGCCATGTTGGACTCTGTCGCCTGATGCTCTTCCTCCATTTAGAATGCTGCTCCCAGACCAGCTGATTGCAGCATTCAATCTCTGGGGATCTACTTCTATAAATTAAATTTCCTGTCTGGCTTCTGTTGCCAGTACATCATCACTTCTGCTGAAGTTACAGCTCTGTGCTGAGCTCCCGGGTACTCCAATTCCATCTAGCATTCCAGTCTGGTTTTATCACAGAGACTTGTTCATATCCATCTCCATCGGTTCCAGGTGATACCTCCAATCATTGGTCCCATCTGATACCGCTAGCCATCGGTCTAACAATATAACTCCAATCATCGGTCCCATCTGATATATTCAACATCGGCTTCAACTGATCCAGTTCTTCAAATTCTCAACATCGGTCTCAAACTGATCTAGTTCCTCAATTCATCAACATCGGTCTCAAACCGATCCAGTTCTTCAATTCATCAACATCGGTCTCAAACCGATCCAGTTCTTCAATTCATCAACATCGGTCTCAAACCAGTCCAGTTCTTCAATTCATCAACATCGGTCTCAAACCAGTCCAGTTCTTCAATTCATAAACATCAGTCTTAAACCAGTACAGTTCTTCAATTCATAAACATCAGTTTTAAACCAAACCTGCTCTTCAATTCAGCATCATCTGTCTCAAACCGGTGCTACTCATCAATACAGCATAATCAGTCCCATTCCGATTATGCTTTTCTATCCAGTATCATCAACTCCAATTATATTCTCTTCTGCTCATCATCAATTCCACATCATTGGTCCCAGTTCCATACCATCATCTCCAGTTCTCATTCCAGCCTGCTGATTAATAAAGACATTACATTACCGTCCTCAACTTCGGGCCAATAATCCTCTACAGTTCATCTACCACCTCCCAGTAATACATGAGGAAGTACTGGCTCAAGCCACCCAGCCTCATCCACACCTCCCAAGTCTCCTCTTTAGCCTCCCACGCCTGTTCCAACC
The DNA here is from genome assembly GCA_031769625.1 of Taudactylus pleione. Classification (NCBI taxonomy): domain Eukaryota; kingdom Metazoa; phylum Chordata; class Amphibia; order Anura; family Myobatrachidae; genus Taudactylus; species Taudactylus pleione. The sequence continues at coordinate 5,825,913 of JAUIMM010000054.1, forward strand.
AATTCCAAACCTCAGACGTGACACACCTGCAAAGCAAAGAGGACCAGACAGGCTGACAGAAAGAGGTAAGTTGCAGAAGGTGACGGGAATGGGGGGGTTAGTCTCTGAAGTGACACAAGGGGCATGAGGTTGGAGTGGCACAGGGGGCATGAGGCTTAGAGTGACATGGGGCATGAGGCTTGAGATAACACAGGAGACAAAATGCAGGAAGTTACACAGAGCCATGAGGCTGCAGGTGATCCAGGGGGCATGAGGTTGTAAGTTACACAGGCATGAGGCTGTAAGTGACATGGGGATAAGGCTGTAAGTGACGAGACATGAGGATGGAAGTTGCACAGTGGACATGAGGCTGGAGGTACACAGATGGCATGAGCCAAGAGTGACACAGAGGACATGAGGCTATAAAACTGGGGGGAAGGGATAGGTTCTGCAGATTACTCATAATTGGCAAGCTTAGAAGAAAATAAAATAATATAAAATTATTTGATCAGGGAAGTTCACAATTTGCCCTGCTCAAAATTTCTTACTATCTACAGTATTGTCTGGTTGAATCTTTGTTGTTTAACAATGACATATATTCCTATGCAAGCAGGCATCTTTCGGGCCTTGTGATCTCCTACATGAATAGTGAATACAACATGATCTGCCCAGGAAGGATCAATTTCTTCATTGGTTGCCCATTGCAGAGAACCCACCAAACAGGTACAGTACAGTATCTTTTTATTTAGTATACACAAAAAAGTTATGTTTTTTTCTGTTTGTTTCTTTGGGGCACCAAAGGGACTTTTTGCCCTGGGCACCACTGTGTCTAGTACCAGCCCTGCATGAAACTACACAAACAGAACAGCTTAAGGAAGAAGTTCAAAAACCACCATCAGAGGAAAAGGAAAATTAAATTGAAGTTTATATGGATATTCCAGTTATTGTAGAAAAAGGAAGATCACCTTTGCCTTCGGTCAGGTGATCTATTAGGTGGATCAAGAGTTTACCACCAAAGCAGTTATCTTATCATACTCAGGAAACACCACAGAGCCAGATTCCTGAAAAGAGATGCAGAAACTGTCTAGCAATGAAAAGGAATAATATTTTAAAGCTGCTGATGAAGAGATGGAATCTCTCAAACAGTTCCAGACATGGGATCTTACAAATTTACCTCCAGGAAAACATGCAATTGGTTGTAAATGGGTTTTTAATACCATATGTTACTTAGATAAAGTTTACATAGTTAAAGCAAATTTGAGTTGCAAAGGACAATTTGGAAAATATAGTGAAGATTATGATGAAACTATTGCACCAGTTTCTAAGAGGGATGTGCGCCGACCCCATGTTTTTGGTTTTGGATCTGTATCTCCTTTTTGTTTTTGATCTGAATTTGGTTTTGGCAAAACCGACTTTGAGTTTTTTGGTTTTGGATCTGTATTTTTTCTAAAAAAATCATAAAAACAGCTAAAATCACATAATTTGGGCCTGTTTTTGTTCCTACAGTATTATTAACCTCAATAACAACATTTATTTCCAGTCATTTCCAATCAACTTTGACCACCTCACAATATTGATTTTTTTCATCTAGTTTAGGGCCAAAAGGCTGCATCCAGCTAGCTGGCTGACTAAGCTAAGTGACAGCAGTGGATAGCACTAACATGTGGCAGTTCAGCTTCCAAGTTCCAACATGGATACAGTGTGTTATACAGTGTGGGTTGGATACACCAATAGTGCACTTACTGTGACAGTAGTGTCGGTGTCGGCAGTGTGGGGTGCTGGCGGTGTCCTCAATGAGAGAATGCCAGTGGTGTCCTCAATGTGGAAGTGCCATCGGTGTTGGCAGTGTGGCGGTGTTGGCAGAGTGTGTGTCCTGGCAGTGTCCTGAGTGCATAGTGCTAGCACTGTCGGCAGAGCGAGTGTGCCAGCGGTGTCCTCAGTGCAGGAGTGTTGACAGTGTTGGCTGTGTGGGGAGTCCCTCAGTGTGGCATCCTCAATACATGGGGCAGTAGTGAGGGGGTGCTGGCAGTGTCCTTAGTGCAGGTTCTGGTGGTGTTGGCAAAGCAGGGGTGCCAGCGGTGTCCTCAGTGCATGTGTGCTGACAGTGTCGGCAGTGCAGGAGTGCTGGCGGTGTCCCCAGTGTGGGAGTGCTGGCAGTGTCGGCAGTGTGGTAACTTTTCTGACACCTCCTGCTTAAAACCCAAAAAGTCAGAAGGATTGTGAGGCCCCGCTTTCACGGTATGTGTTCATCCTGAAAATCAAGATCAAGCGAGCTTTTGCCCTTCTGCTTATGGTGTCCTCAGTAGGTGGGGAGTGTGGAGGTGCTGGCAGTGTCCTCAGTGCAGGGTGTCGGCAAAGCAGTGGTGCCAGCGGTCCTCAGTGCACATTTGCTGACAGTGTCGGCAGTGCAGGGGTGCCGGTGGTGTCCTCAGTGTGGGAGTGCTGGCAGTGTGGGGTCGATGACAGTGTCATCAGTACGTGGGGCAGCAGTGCAGGGGTCCTGGCAGTGTACTCAGTGCAGGCTGCTGGCGGTGTCGGCAGAGCGGAGGTGCCAGAGGTGTCCTCAGTGGGTGGGTTCTGATGGTGTTGGCAGTGCATGGGTGCTGGTGGTGTCCTCAATGCAGGGTGCCAGCAGTGTTGGCAGCGGGGGATACTGAGAGTGGGGGTTGGCAGCAGGGGGTGCCGGCATTGTCGGCAGTGGGGAGTGCCGGTGGTGTCAGGCAAGAGAGGCATCTTCCTAAAACCTAACTTCCTGTGGGCTTAACGCTGATTTACTGAGAGCCATGACAGATGGCCCTCTCAGCCAATAAGCATTAAGTCCGCTCAATGCAAAACCTCATGATCTGACAGTGGGATCACAAGGTTTTGCCTCAGAGAGAGATCCAGGGCAGGCAGGGAGATCCAAGCTGTGGCTCGGATCACCCCAGATCCCCGAAAATTTGGGTGTGTCCGGTTCTCTGAGAACCAGACCCGCTCATCTCTAAAGGAAACTCAGAGGAAATTTGAGGAAAAATTACTTGCCATCAGATGTGGTTGAAGTTAAAATGGTGGAACAATTTAAACACGCTTGGGATAGACATAAGAATTTCCTTAAGAGAGACATAAGGAGCAAATAGGGTTGAAGTTGCCTAAAGGATACATGAAAAGGGGCAGACTAGATGGGCCAAGTGGTTCTTATCTGCCGTCAAATTCTATGTTTCAATGTAAACATATGCTTTCATTAATCAAGAGGCATGAGGAAGATGGAGTATGTATGTAGTTGAATCAGGGAAAGGAAGGATTGATTCATAGTAAATTTCATTTAAGTTTTGGATTCCAAAGAAAATTTATGAGAAAGGGAGGTGGGGAGTAATTTTCAAAGAATATTTGACTCATTCACATCAGTCCTTGGCCCCTTTGAGCTCTTGTGGTGGTCCAGTATTCTTTTTTTTAAATGAAAGGGACATGCAGGAGATGCTCTCTGTGGCAGCACACAAAATGGAAGCTCTGAACAGAAAGGGGGCATAGGGATTTTTAAAGTCTGGTACTAAAGACTAAACATCATTGTGCATCTGGGATTATGGATGGGAAGGCTGGGAGAGGAGGAGAGAGAACATCTCCAGATATCATCACAAAATAGCCTTTCCATTTGGTGTTTGAGTTGCATCTGACCAAACATGGCTGTTATGATCAAGAAAAACCAAGCCCACCAGGTTGGTATCTACAAATCAAGGTGGAAAAATAGCATAAGAGCATTTTGCAAGTATACCTATTTGTGATTTTAGTTGAAATAAATGCAGTATGAAACTATAAAAAAAAAGTAAGCGTCAGAGCAGCGGCACAAAACAGCAGTTTAAAAAATATAGGACAGCTATTAATCTTTTGCAACACAGCAGTGGCAGTTTCATAAACTATAAAATTAAAAATGTCAGGCAGCAATGCCCCAAACAGCACATAATGCAAAGAAAAAAGGTGCAAGATGGAATTGTCCTTGGGCCCTTCCACCCACCCTTATGTTGTATATAGGACATGCACAGTTTACCAAATCAATCATTTCAGTGACAGGAACTGCCAATTGTGGCTGAAGCAATTGGTTTGTTTGGGCCCCCACAAAACAAGCTACCAATGGGCAGCTGAGATTGCTGGCAATGATCACTCCATACTCAAACTGGCTTTACAGAGGCAAGATGTTGTCATCATCATCATCCGATTCCTCACCCTCATCAGTGTGTGCATCATCTTCACACAATATTAATTCATCCCTGCTAGAATCCACCAATACAGCCTCAGGTGCCTCTGTAATTTTTGGATGTAATTGGCGGTAAAGGTCTTCCTCAGGAAATTTGCAGTTCAAAAAGTAGCCTCCTATGCGGATCGCTGACAAGGTTCCCATCTGTGCTGAAAACTCTTTCTGAGTACACAATGGAGGGTGGGCAGCTCAAGTAAAGCAAAGCCAGTTTGTGCAAAGGCCTCCAAATTTCCTTTTTTTCTGCCAGTAGTGAAACAGACTGTCTGATATGCCTATTTGGATGCTATCATTAAAATAGTCCTCAACCATTCTTTGAATGGTGACTGTATCAGATGGAGTCATGGTAGAGGTCTCATTATTTTTGTAGGCAATTCTTATAGACCCGACAAGATGTCAAACTTTTTTGTGTTGACTTATCGGTATCACCAGTGGGTCTTTTTTTTGGGAAAGTAAAATTTTGTTCTGGCAGCCACACTTGCTAGAGAAACTGAAGGAGGAGCCATCGCTGCATCACGTGCCACTTGAGCTTACAATTTGCTTACCAACAGCTCTTTGCATCTCTTCAGATCTGTGTCCATTGGGAAGAATGACTCAATGTATGACTTAAACCTAAGATTGAGTGCAGTTGCGAAAATGTATTGCTCCAATTGTAAGATTCTGACAACCCTTTGATCCTGTCAAAGCAAATAAAGGACTTGATCTACAAGTCTGACATATGTAGCGGAATTGCTTAGTTTCAGCTCCTCCTTCAGTTTCTCAGGCTGCTTTTCCAACAGTCTAACTTACCTGACTCTAGCTGGCAGTGTCTGAACGAGTGGTGGCTCCAGAGGTGGGGCTGCAGAGCAGTCCAAAATTCAAATGGGGAGCCATAAGAACTGCCATTTCAAATGCTGCCAAACATGAATGACTGGGACCCACCGGCAGTTGGTGTGGCTCCCTTATTTGAATTTTGGACTGCGCTGCAACCCTACCTCTGGAGCCACCACTGGTCTGAACTCACTTCACAGTTGAAGGGTTTCAGCACTCTGCACAACACGAAAAGTATTTTCCACTGAGCTTGAGTAAGGTATATTTACCTTCCTCTTCCTATGTCATACTTCGTTGTGTAGCTGTCAGGATGTGGCCTGGGATTGGTTGCTACTCACCGCTGCACCAGCTTCCTTGAGCTTAGGTGTTCAGTTGCATGGGGTGGAGGTGAGTGGTGGGCTGCATATTCTCTCCATTGTCTGCTTGGGCTTCCATGCATGTGTCCTGGTTCCCATGGTGGCGGTCATGGGTGTAGCCATGTTAGACTGTATCACCTAGTCTCTCCCAATTGTAGTCCTTTGGTCACTCAGCTGACCTTCTGATCCAATGGCTGACTACCTAAGGGTAAATAGTTTGACTCCAGGAACAGGAAGCTGCTTTTCAGCTTTGCTACTTCCAGTGAATACTTGCTGTAGCAGCGTTCCAGGGTCCATGTTTCTTCCTGCTAGTGATATTTTCCAGCACATGTACTCAGTACAGCATCCGTGTACTGACTCCTAATGCCATTCTCCTGTGTCAATTCGGCATCTGGATCACCAGCATGTGTACTCAGTACAGCATCCATGTACTGACTCCTAGTGCCTTTCTCCTTTTATCAATCCTGCATCTGGATCACTAGCATGTGTACTCAGTACAGCATCTGTGTATTGACTCCTAGTGTCATTCTCCTGTGTCAATCCTGCATCTGGATCACCAGTGTGTGTACTCAGGGCCTGATTCACAGACAGACGCTCTGAAAGAGTGCTCACTCTGAATCAGGGCATTTTCTATTTTTTTGGAGCGGCCTCCTGGCCGCTCGCATAGCTGTGGGTGCCCACCCACAGTTATAGCGAGTGGTCAGGTTGATGGTCGCAATGGTCAAGACCATTGCGACCATCGGACTTGCAACGAGACCCTTGTGGTAGGGTCTCATGGCCACAAGCCCCAGAGCGCTTCTGGCTCTAATAGAGCCGGAAGCTCTCCCACTGACATCACTGGTGATGTCAGTGGGGCCGCCCACAAACCACAAACGGCAGGTGGTCGCTTGGGAACACCTCCATTTGTGAAGCCACCCACTCGGCCCTGCCTACCAAATGGGGTGAGCTGTCAATCACCATCGATAGCTCGCCCCCTTTGGAGCGAGACCCGGAGCGACGGAGCACCCACAGCTATGCGAGCGGCCAGGAGGCCGCTAAAAAAAACCCCCAAAAACCCCTGATTCAGGGCTAGCGCTCTTTCAGAGTGTCCGGCTCTGAATCAGGTCCAGTCCTGTGTCTGGATCTCCAGAGATACTCTCTAGTGCAGCCCATGCTGGGATCCCCAGTGTTCTCTCATTACAAGTTTCCTTCAGTACAGACCAGTGCATGAATGCACAGTATTCTTTGCATTCATTATTCTGTATACTCATCTCCACCCCATATTGTTACACAGTGTAAGCAGTCTCTCAGTCATCTTATTCCTAGTGTCATCTCCCAGTGTCCTTGTCACTCCAACGTACCTGACCAGAGAGGTGCGATCTGCTCACTTGGTGCAGTAAAACCCAAATCCCAATAAGAGGGGCCACTGGTGAAGACCACCAAGTGGGTTAGACTCCGCGTCTATGGTTAGGTCAACACCTGTGCCTGACTATTAAAGAAGACCTTATTATTGTCACCCCATCAGCTGATTCCTAGCCACCCCAATCTCCCGGCTCCTAGTCCTCCAACTGAGGAATTCCTTGTGCCGGGATAAGCCATTTTGCAATGACTTCCCTGAGTTTTTCTAAGAGGTTGTCAGCAGTATGCCTCTTAGTGAAACTGGTTATACACACAGTAGACTGTCTCTGGATATGCTGTTTTTTCTTACATGCTGCTGCTGTTGGTGCTGCTGAAGGCAATACACCCATCCAGTGGTCTGTTATAGTCATGTAATCTTGCTTTTGCCCTGTTCCACTTGTCCACATATCTGTGGTTAAATGGACAGTGGTTACAATTTCATTTTGGAGGACACTAATTAAGTTTTTTTCAATGTCCCTGTACAGGCTGGGAATTGCTTTTCTAGTGAAGTGGAACCTAGATGTGATTTTGTAGCAAGGACAGACGACCTCAATTAACTGTCTAAAACCTACTGCACTACTGGCAGATATCGGACGCACATCTAATACCAGCATAAATGTTATGGCATCAGTGATCCACTGTGGAACTGGGTGACTGCTGTTATACTTGCTCCCCCTTGCAAATGATTGTTTAATAGTCAATTTTTTTTTAGAACTACTACTGGTAGTCTTCCTGGTTCCCTTCTGGGATGAAGATCCATTCCCAGCAGCAGGCATAGTACTCAACGATCTTTCTGAGGAATCCAGGATAGGGGAGGACTGAGTTAGCCTTATCAAATTGGCTGCAGGAAAACCTACAATCATGATTGAGGATATTGTTAATGAAGGTATTGGTGGTGAAGATGCCAGGTGCTTGGATCTAGCAAAGAGAAGGGAGCTAGCTGACGCTGGACTGCTTGTTGTTAGTTTTTTAGCCAAAGTTTCTGAATTTTGCAAACACTTTTGATGGATGTGCTGTAGATGATGTAACAGGGAGGAGGTTGCTAGATGGTTAGAGTCCCTACCTCTACTTACTCTGGCATGACAATGGGTACAGATGGCTTGACAATTGTAGTCTGGATTTAGGTTTTATGCCCAGTCATGACAATGGGTAACAACTGTTTCCACTGGGGCCTTATTTATACAAACATCCTCATCATCAGCATCCTCATCATCAACATCCTTATTAGTGTAAGCTACACAAATATCCTACTCATCCTGGTTCACTTCCACAGAAGCAGCCTCAATTTCTATGTCAGCATGTTGACTTGTACTGCTCATCCCCACATTTGCAGAGGATGCACAAGTGGTGGAAGGATGGGCCTCTTTAATTACAGTATTGGAAAGGTCAGGCTTACACATGGAACCGGCCGACACACTTAGGGGTTAATTTACTAAGATTAATGTTGGTCCCGATTTGACCCATTTTTCAACTCAGATAGTATCTTTCAAAATTGGCAATTTTTTCACTTTAAAAATCTGGAATTTACCAATCTCCCGGTTTTGACAGGATCGTTTTGATTGATGGTGTATTTGGTCGATCCTGTCCGTTTTGAAGTCCCAATTTCACCGCCCGAAATTTCTCTCCCAAACAAGCAGGCTGCACATATCAGTGAAATATGTGCAGACTGCTTGTTTTTATTTTTTTATTTTAAGGGTTAATTTTTAGAAAAAAAATTGACGTGGGGTCTCCTCCAAAAGGGTAACCAGCACCGGACTGGTCAGCCAGTCCTGGTTCTTAAAATTACAGGGAATAAAACAAGTAGGGTTCCACCATAATTTAAGAACCAGCACCTGGCTGCAGGACCAGTGCTGGTTTTAAATATAGGGGGGAAAATTGAAATTTGAAACATGCACTGGTCCCAAACTGACCGGGGTGTAATGCCACAGCCCTATTACCGGGTCTCCAGGGCCAAAGCATTCTCACCCCAAACTGGTCAGGCCAAGCCGGAGATCTCAGGAGAGTTGGGGTCCCCCTAAAAAAAGGGGTCCCCCTCTCCCAAACCCCAGGTTTGGTCTGAAGCCCAGGGCTCTTCCCTGCACCCCTGGAGCGGTGGATACGCAAGTAATAAAGTGTAAAATAGTCTTAAACTATTGTATTTTACAGTGGAACTACAGGTGCCAGCATGTCTACCCTTTGGCACTTGTAGAACTACAAGTGCCAGCAGGCGGGCAGCACCCATACCCGACTGTAAAATAAATATTTAAAAAGTTTATTACATACATACCTCAATAACACATACTTACCTTTTACCAGATGTTTCTGTCCCCTTGTCCCCATAGATTCCAATGGGAGTACCTGCAACAAAGATCCTATACTCACCTGATCCTCTTGCTGGTCTACGTAGGATCCCAGGGGGTCTTGGCAAAACAATAACATGCTTACCCAAAACCGGGCGAACTAGTATTGATATGTGTCTTGTCACACATACCAATTCTACACAAATGCCAGCTGCTGGGACATCACAGGGTTTCCCATGTCCACCAGTCAATCAGAGGACACTTCACATCTAGCGGCCTCTCATTGGCTGAGGTACCCATGTATGCCCTTGGGCATCGGCTTTTTAGATGATGTAGGCATACTAGTACCATCATTACAGGTGGCACTGGCAGCAGCTCCAGCACTAGTATGTCATTCCTGCTCTCCTCTCAACTGATCGTTCTCCATATCAGCAAACAAAAGTTAAGTGGGGTACAGCACACACCTCAATTTGTACCAATTCTAAATATTACACTGCGGTATCAATGACCTACAGTGTCACAATATAATTTTTATGAACAAGAATAACACACTGCGCTACCACAGTGTCACAAGATTTTTTATGAGTAAAACACTGTGCTACCACTTACAGTGTCACAATATTTTGTATGAATAAGAATCAGAGACACTGCGCTACCAGTTAGTGTCACAAGATTTTTTATGAATAAGAAAATAATACGCTGCGCTACCACTTTACAGTGTCACAAAATTTTTTATGACTAAGAATAAGACACTGCGCTAAAACTTAGGGCCTGATTCACAGCCGCTCGTAAGCGGCCGCTCGTTCACTCCGAGCGATGTTCACACAACTGCGCATGCGTAAGGGCTCATAATACGCATGCGCGAACCAGTCACTGCGGTCGAAATTCATGTGCCCGCAAAATAGTGAATGCCTGATAATTTGAGTGACAGAATGAGGCGTTTGTGGGTGGTAACAGGGGAAGGTGCTTGAAAACGGGGAGTGGTGATCCGAATGCAGGCGTGCCAAAAGGTCAAAACGGGCGTTTTAAGGGTGTGCATAATTAACAAAGCAGCGTCATCGACCACGTCACTTGGTTGTTTCTTAGCCTGAACTGTTCGCATGATTGCGGTAGGAAAATCCAACCACAAGCACTGCGAGTAGTTCAGATGCCTTTCAATGTCCTTGATTAATCAAATAAATAGCGGAGATGACGTAGGATGCGAGCGGCCAGGGGGCGTTTTTATCAAAATAGCGGCCACAGGTTTTGTTCGCTCGTTTAGGCTTAGAGACGTCAACAGACCGCAAAGAGCGAGCACTTCATTTAAATAGCCAGCCTTTTTTTCAGAACGAAATAGCGTCCGGCTCTGAATCAGGCCCTTATTTTTTATTAATAAAAGTAACACACTGCACTATGACTTATAGTGTCACAATATGTGGATGATAAACTGCGGTCTGGCCAGCAGTCACTGAACAATAATAGTGTAGCTAGCACACACAAAAAAACCTGAAAAAGAAACATATTTTTTACAAATTTTTGTGAAATGCTAATTTTATTTCACTTTTAATTTTTTTTACACTGTGGAAGAGCACCCCTGGACAACACAGTACCCCTTTATGAGCTGCAGCCCTAGCACTTTGATTGACAGGACAACAGTGACACAGCACCCCCCCACTTTATGTACTGCAGCCCCAGCCCGACAACACTGCACCCTTGAACAACTACAACACTGAACCCTTGAACAACAGAGAAGAACAGAGGGCCTCATTCAGAGGTGGTCGGAGGATGCAAGTGGTCGCTCAGAAACTAGTGATGTCAGAGGGACCTCCCCCAAATGGTAGGCATTCCCATGGGAACGCCTCCGTTTGGGCTGCCACCCTCCCGGCCCGCCTTCCAAACGGGGTGAGCTGTCAATCAACATCGACAGCTCGCCCCCATTGGAAAGAGACCCGCTACGACTGGCGCTGTCAGTCGTAGTAGGTCTCACGCATGCGCACGAAGGAGCCGGCTCCCTCATGCGCATGCGCACTTGACAAACATCGAGGCGGCCGTGCGGTTGTAGACCGTACGGCCGCCTCTGAATGAAGGCCAGAGTCCCTTGATTGACAGGACAACAGTGACACAGCAGCACCCCCACTTTATTTACTGCAACCCCAGCCCAACAACACTACACCCTTGAACAACAGAGAAGAACAGAGCATGTATGTTCTGTACACTCTCCACAGCCAGAGTTAAAATGGCACCAATCACCGGTACCTTTATAGAATCTAAAACTCGTGAGAATCCGACAGTGGGTGAATAACGTTTTGCCTCATTTTTGGATCCCAGTCAGGCAGGAAAACTCAAGCCGGACTTGGATCCAACTCGAAATTGCAATGTTTGAGTGGGTCTGGTCCTCAAAGAACCTGACCCGCTCATCTCTAGTTTCTACACAGAGTACTTTCAGAACCTTGATCACCATAGCTGCCTTAAGAAATATGCAAGTGAGGCATTATGACATCAAAACTGCTTTTCTAAATGGTGATAAAGAATATTTGTACATGACACAGCCTCAAGGTTATGTCAAAAGGGGTCAAGAACATCTTATTTGCAAATTACAAAAATCTATAGTTTTAGCAATTAGCAAGAGCATGAAATCGTAAAATTAACAAAGTTTTATTGGAACAAGAGTTCACAGGAAGTAAAGCTAATTTATGCCTTTCTCAAAGTTAAAAAAAATTGAATTAGATGCATCAGCTCTTATATTTGGAAGATTTGATTATTACCCATGAAAAAGAAGACATCACATAACTGAAGTTCTAGACTCTCATTTGATTCTAATATCGAGATAAAATGTTTTATTCATAATTGAGGCAATACTGCCCCTGTTGCTAATAAAAGTAGAATATTAATGTATTTGTTCTGGGCAGACAACTTCCCTAATTTTAAGAGGATCAAATTAATATTTATGTGACAAATAAGTTAACCAATATGAATGGATGGTGTCCAGTATTCACATTCTTATATCTGGATATCTTATTAAGGGGTGTTGTATAAAAGATTGGCAATAAAAAGGTTGACAGTCAATATGTTGACAACAAATGGTAGACATGCAATAAGTCGACAGGGGCATACAGTAAGCTTGACAGGTACAATGGTCGACTGTCAAAGGGTTGAAGGTGCAAAAGGTCAACAGGGTTAAAAGGTTGACAGGTTTAAATGATCGACACACAAATAGTTGACACAAGAATAGTCTACACATTTTTTTGTAATTTAACCCTAATCATAACTCTCCCCCTAGTGCCTAACCATAACCCTCCCACTATTGCCTAATCCTAACCCTAGCCTAACCATCCATCTAGTGCCTAACCCTCAATGTCCCCTCCAGCAGCCGAACCTTCCCCCAAGTGCCTAACCCAAGCCCTCAAAATGTTAAAAAAAAAACATATTAAGATTTTGTGTGTCAACTAGAGATGAGCAGTTGGTTTTGACTTGGTTCTTTACTCTAAATTAGTGCATGTTCAGATTAGATTAGTATTTAATTTATTGGCTATCCAAAACATGTGAGTGCAAGATAGGCAATATGATGAAGTTTTTGAGATCCAAACATAACCAAGTAAAATTGAGAAAAACTGAACTGCTCATCTCTAATGTCGACCATTTGAACCTGTCAACCTTTTAACGCTGTTGACCTTTTGTCAGGCGACATTTCGTACCTGTCGACAATTTGTACCTGTTGACATATTGTATGTAGACCTTCTGGTGTTGACCTATTGACTGTCGATCTATTCACAGTTGGTCTTCTATCTGGCTACCATTCTTAAGACAAAAGGGGTAAAAGGGGTTCCCACAGGGATCATTGAAGTTGATGTATTGAAACCTTAGCTAAGTATATCTTTTATATAAATATTGTTAGTATATAAACCTTATCTGCATATATATATATATATATATATATATATATACAGTCAGGTGCATAAATATTGGGACATTGACAGAATTTTCATATTTTGGCCTCTATTATCCACCACAATGGCTTTGAAATGAAACAAACAAGATGTGCTTTAACTGCCGACTTTCAGATTTTATTTGAGGGTAATTACATACAAATCAGGTGAACGGTGTAGGAATTACAACAGTTTCTATATGTGCCTCCCACTTTTTAAGGGGCCAAAAGTAATGGGACTATCAACTGAAAAGCTATTTCATGGACAGGTGTTGGCTATTCCCTCGTTATTTCATTATCAATTAAGCAGGTAAAAGGTCTGAAGTTGATTCTGGGTGTGACATTTGCATTTGGAATCAGTTGTTGTCGACTCTCAATATGAGATCCAAAGAGCTGTAACTATCAGTGAAGCAAGCCATCATTAGGCTGAAAAATCAAAACAAACCCATCAGAGAGATAGCAAAAACATTAGGTGTGGCCAAATCAACTCAGCAACACCAAAAGACCAGGAAGACCATGGAAAACAACTGTGGTGGACGACAGTAGAATAATTTCCCTGGTGAAGAAAAACCCCTTCACAACAGTTGGCCAAATCAAGAACACTCTCCAGGAGGTAGGTGTATATGTGTCAAAGTCAACAATCAAGAGAAGACTTCACAAGAGTGAATATAGAGGGTTCACCACAAGATGTAAACCATTGGTGAGCCACAAAAACAAGAAGACCAGATTAGAGTTTGCCAAACAACATCTAAAAAAGCCATTACAGTTCTGGAACAACATCCTATGGACAGATGAGACAAAGATCAACTTGTACCAGAATGATGGGAAGAGAAGAGTATGGAGAAGGAAAGGAGCTCCTCATGATCCAAAATATACCACCTCATCAGTGAAGCATGGTGGTGGTAGTGTCATGGCGTGGGCATGTATGGCTGCCAATAGAACTGGTTCCCTTGTATTTATTGATGATGTGACTGCTGACAAAAGAAGCAGAATGAATTCCGAAGTGTTTTGGGCAATATTATATGCTCATATTCAGTCAAATGCTTCAGAACTCATGGGATGGCGCTTCACAGTGCAGATGGACAATGACCCGAAGCATGCTGCAAAAGCAACCAAAGAGTTTTTGAAGGCTAAAAAGTGGAATGTTATTCAATGGCCAAGTCAATCCCCTGACCTGAATCTGATTGAGCATGCATTTCACTTGATGAAGATAAACTGAAGGGAAAATGCCTCAAGAACAAGCAGGACATGAAGACATTTGCAGTAGAGGCCTGGCAGAGCATCACCAGGGATGAAACCCAGCGTCTGGTGATGTCTATGCGTTCCAGACTTCAGGCTGTAATTGCCTGCAAAGGATTTGCAACAAAGTATTAAAAAGTGAAAGTTAGATTTAGGATTGTTTAGTTTGTCCCATTACTTTTGGCCCCTTAAAAAGTGGGAGGCACATATAGAAACCATTGTAATTCCTACACCGTTCACCTGATTTGAATGTAATTACCATCAAATTAAATCTGAAAGTCTGCAGTTAAAGCACATCTTGTTTGTTTCATTTCAAAGCCATTGTGGTGGTGAATAGAGGCCAAAATATGAAAATTCTGTCAATGTCCCAATATTTATGCACCTGACTGTATGTATGTATATATATATATATATATATATATATATATATACTGCACAATGTAACTCCAAGTCATTCACACTTCTGTGAAATCAAACTGTCCACTTAGGAAGCAACATTGATTGACAATCAATTTCACATTCTGTTGTGCAAATGGAATAGACAACAGGTGGAAATTATAGGCAATTAGCAAGACACCCCCAATAAAGGAGTGGTTCTGCAGGTGGTGACCACAGACCACTTCTCAGTTCCTATGCTTTTTGGCTGATGTTTTGGTCACTTTTGAATGCTGGCGGTGCTTTCACTCTAGTGGTAGCATAAGACGGAGTCTACAACCCACACAAGTGGCTCAGGTAGTGCAACTCATCCAGGATGGCACATCAATGGGAGCTGTGGCAAGAAGGTTTGCTGTGTCTGTCAGCGTAGTGTCCAGAGCATGGCGGTGCTACCAAGAGACAGGCCAGTACATCAGGAGACGTGGAGGAGGCCGTAGGAGGGCAACAACGCAGCAGCAGCACCTCTAGCTCTGCCTTTGTGCAAGGAGGAACAGGAGGAGCACTGCCAGAGCCCTGCAAAATGACCTCCAGCAGGCCACAAATGTGCATGTATCTGCTCAAACAGTCAGAAACAGACTCTATGAGGGTGGTATGAGGGTCTGACGTCCACAGGTGGGGGTTGTGCTTACAGCCCAACAACGTGCAGGACGTTTGGCATTTGCCAGAGAACACCAAGATTGGCAAATTCGCCACTGGCGCCCTGTGCTCTTCACAGATGAAAGCAGGTTCACACTGAGCACATGTGACAGACGTGACAGAGTCTGGAGACGTCAAGGAGAACGTTCTGCTGCCTGCAACATCCTCCAGCATGACCGGTTTGGCAGTGGGTCAGTAATGGTGTGGGGTGGCATTTCTTTGGGGGGCCGCACAGCCCTCCATGTGCTCGCTAGAGGTAGCCTGACTGCCATTAGGTACCGAGATGAGATCCTCAGACCCCTTGTGAGACCATATGCTGGTGCGGTTGGCCCTGGGTTCAATGCAAGACAATGCTAGACCTCATGTGGCTCCAGTGTGTGAGCAGTTCCTGCAAGACGAAGGCATTGATGCTATGGACTGGCCCGCCCGTTCCCCAGACCCGAATCCAATTGAGCACATCTGGGACGTCATGTCTCACTCCATCCACCAATGCCACGTTGCACCACAGACTGTCCAGGAGTTGGCAGATGCTTTAGACCAGGTCTGGGAGGAGATCCCTCAGGAGTCCATCCGCCACCTCATCTGGAGCATGCCCAGGCATTGTAGGGAGGTCATACAGGCACGTGGAGACCACACACACTACTGAGCCTCAGTTTGACTTATTTTAAGGACATTACATCAAAGTTGGAGCAGCCTGTAGTGTGTTTTTCCACTTTAATTTTGAGTGTGGCTCCAAAACCAGACCTCCATGGGTTAATAAATTTGATTTCCAATCATAATTTTTGTGTGATTTTGGTGTTAGCACATTCAACTATGTAAAGAACAAAGTATTTAATAAGAATATCTCATTCATTCAGATCTAGGATGTGTTATTTTAGTCTTCCCTTTATTTTTTTGAGCAGTGGGTGTGTGTATGTATATATATATATATATATATATATATTATATGTTATACATTGTGTGATAGGAACACTGGTGAAGAGGTTAGTGGTAGATACACTTGTCCTAGGTTTTTGACCTATGTGTTCTAAAAACTCCCAGGAGAAAAATCTGCAGTGAAGCAGATTTCAGTGTTGGCTTTTTGAAAAGCCGGTTTGGGACCTGGGGGTGTGGATGTGAGGAAACGGAGGGCTCCATCCACAGGCCACTCCAGGTTTTGGCCTTTTTGGCCTGTTAGCTGGCTGATTAGGGTCTACACATGGAACTGGATATAGGCTGCTTGTGATTGTAAGCTAGTGTCTCATACCTGGGAGAGCAAGCATACTGGCTGGCTCAGAGACACTTGGTGAAAACTACCAGTAAGTCTTGTGCATTCGCTTGTGTTGATGGTGGAGGCAGTAGGCCCCACTATTTCTTTAGAGAGGGAACCTCTTGTCTAGTTAGCGCCCAGACGGGCTAGCATTTACTTTTATGTTTTGTTTTCCTTTTATGTTGCACAATAAAGACTGGTACCGACCAGCTTGTATGAGACCCCAGACTGGTGTACTATTTTTCCGACTTCTGTGTTTGTGAAAAGGGAGTCCATCTACCCCAGGAGAGGGACCCCTAATCCGGTCATGTTACAATTGTTATATATTGTTTCTCAATACACTGCTGTTTGTTTATATAATCATATAAATCTTATTCTGTGTGTCTTCACTTAATTACATCTTATTTTTCATTGATCTTTGTAGTAACCCAGAGTATAAACCCCCCACTTACAACAGTATTGTTTGAGGACAATCACAGATGTATAAAGCTTGTAAGTAAAATACCATAATTACCTTTGTGAGTAATTCTGCTTATATATTGTGAGACTGAAAATATGTTGTCAGATGTTCAGAAAAGGGCAAAGTTTGAGGACATTAGATCCAAGATGGGACTGCTTTGAGAAGCAGTTGTTGAGTGAGGATGTTAGACATGTAATTTTGATATTGCAACCACTGTTCTTAACTGTTTTTATTATACATGCAGATGTCATCAGTATTCGGTTGCTAATAAAGTTAGATAAAAAAAAGGTAGCTAAGGTTTCTCATTCAGCCCCTGCTAATATGACTACCTTTTATTTATATAGCGCACACATATTCTGCAGAACTTTACAGAGAATATTTGGCCATTCACATCAGTCCTTGCCCCAGTGGAGCTTCTAATCTATATTCCCGATTTTTGTGAGAAGTCAATTAACCTACCATTATATTTTTGGATTTTGGGAGGAAACCAGAGCACCCGGATAAAACCCCTGCAAGCACAGGGGCTTATACAAACTCCACACAGTTAGGGCTCTCGTGGGAACTGAACCCACAATCTCCATAGCTCTTGCTGGTCAACATTCATGTCTAATTATATGTCAAATAACAGACACCAAAGCAGATTTTTTTTACTATCAATGGAGATTAATATTTTTTTTTATAAATTATTTACTCAATATGATTATGATTTATAAGTTAATTAATTATTGATTCAAATATTACAGTAATATAAATTCCAGAAATAACTCAAAATTACAAAGTTTAGGTTACCATATGGTTCACCCAACCTTTAATAAAGTGTGACGTAAATACGCACTAAGACCTGTCAGTGTTCTAAATATAAAGTCCAAAATAAACTGTTGGTAAAAAGGAAAGATAGCAACCAAAATAACTATCTATCTGCAGCATACTAAGACATATCATGCATTAATTATCACTTCTGTGGATTTCTAGGAACATACATTATTCTTATTTTTCCAATGAATAAACAAAAATCATTATTTCAACAAATGAATTATGATTTTCTGCTGTGGAACCAAATACAGTATATTTATCTGTGTTTTGCTTTCAAAGACCTCACTTTCTTTTACACTGACACAGTGTATAGAAGTCAACATAGTAAATAATGAGTCATGAGCAAAATCCACCAGCTCAGTTTGTGAAACTTTTTGTCATCCCAAACAAAACAAAAATTTTAATTTGGAGAAGCCAAGATACATATCCTACTAACCTAACAGGGCTAATGCACAATTGAATGCAAGTCAATTTTCTTAACAGATTTTGCATGTTTTTGCAATGCGCATGCTGCAGAGCTGTGCAAAGGTGAAGCTGAGTTGTATGCAACTTAGTCACATCTATACTTGTGGCTGAAAGGGAGAGCTGGGAGAATTTGCAAGTATACTATGTTTAGTGATGGCGTCGTTGGTATGTCAACAGAATTGAGGGCTTTGCAGAGGACTATGAAGTATAAGCCTGGTGCAAATGCACACTGATAATGATAATGGCTATGAAAGCAGGCATATAAAAAGAAATTTTACCAAAAGATCTAAGAGTCAAAAAACAACCGACACACAATAGAGAAATAAGGAATTTTTAATCAAATGGGAAGAAATTTTGGTAGAATGCTCCCATAAACTCATGCAACTGATAATTGAAACAAGGCAGATAGAATTAGATATATTAACAGTACATATTGAGGATAAGCAACTAGAACCCCATAAGAATGATGTGGAATATAAGATTCTAGAAACACTTATCAGTAATATACTGGAGAGAAGAGAGGAGGATATTGTGCACACAAAAAATCCTACACTTTGAGAGATAAATTTGGGATTAGCAAGCCATCAAAGATGGCAAAAATGCAGAAACACAAAACAAAAGACCTATAGAGAAGATAAAAAAGACAAAAACGAAATCAGATTAAAATCAACACTAGGGGAAATGAGACCCCTATTTACAAATGTTTACTGTATTATTGACCCTTCAACAGTATAGAACATGGCTGCACACGAAACCATCTGAAGAGTTTCAAGGATTAGATATACTAAATCTGACCAATCACATCGATGAGCATGTAGATAGATTTCTGTTTATATGATAGAAGACACAGTTGATGACATCCTTAAATACACTGCCTTAGCCAGATGTTCATTTGAGCAGGGCTGGAAGAACCTTATGTTCAAAGAAATTGCACGACACAATGACAAACCCTTTTGGTGGATTAAAGTCAATAACTGACAGTTCAGCACCAGAATTAAAAGCTAGAATCACCATGCACACCCTTCTAATAGAAGTACAAGAACAGTATATGGTAGCCGACAAATGGACAGACCATTTTATAGAATTAGGGATCAACAGGTCATTGCTGCAACACAAGATGATAACTCCAAACAAGAGAAAACTTGTAGACACAGAAGGGGATTCAGGGGAGGGGAAAAAAAGCTAAATAGATCCCACCAACACACAGCCGGCTCCCAGCCAATAGGGATCTTAAATCTCAGCGATAAAGCATTGACCCAACCCTAAATCACATTACTCAATAAAGGTTTAAAATTTGCCCTGACTAACAGTCTAAATAAATTCAAAACGTATTTAGATGTGAAGCAATTTGCAAGGAAGCTGGCTCTTAAAAAGTATTTCTTGGATCGCAACACTGCATTAATTTACAATCACCAAACATATAAGTACAAACACACAAATTTGAGACCACAATCGAAATTCAATCCCAGCCATGTATAGGGCAATTACATACATACAGACATTTTAAAAAATGCAGTAACAGAGGACATACAAAGTTTAGACAACAAAGATTCACTACAGGAACTAGAAAAAGACACCTCAAAAATAATAAAACCTGCAGACAAGGGGGGATTGTGATCTAGAATAAAACAGATTACATTACAGAATCCTACCTTATCTTTAACAACACAAGTACTTACTCTAAAATTAAAAAGTGATCCCACTCAAAGATTTCAGAAAGAATTAACCACCATATTACAGGAGGAAAAAAGTACATGGAATAGATACTAGACAAACAGGAATTTGAATTTATCAGTACCACACAACCGGTCATCCCTGTATTCTATTACCTTCCAAAGGTACACAAAAACATTATGAACCCTCCAGGGAGTCTGATCACATCAGACATAGGTTCACTTACATCATCATTGTCACAGTACATTGACCATTTCTTCCAAAACAATATTAAAGAACAAAAATCGAAAATTAGGGATACAACACAAATACTTAATATTCTACAGGATATACAGTGAAAGCATGAGTACTGGTTAGCAACCAGTGATGTAACAACCTTGTACACGGTCATAGACCACAAACAGGGCCTAGAAAACATTTGGAATTGGATCAGGAGATAGAAACCACATAAGTTGAATTCATATTGCACGGCATGGAGTTCATACTCACCCATAATTATATGTGGTTTGAGGGGAAATTCTACCTGCAACATTGCAGCACTGTGATGGAGACTAAGTTCGCCCCAAGTTACGCCAATTTATTCATGAGTCTCTGGGAGATCATAAACATTTGGGCCAGACATGAGCTTGGGGCCAACTTGGTCCTATGGAGACACTACTTCGATGATGTATTATTCATTTGGCAGGGAGAAGAAATATCCGTAACAGAATTCACACAACAAATTAATCAAAACAATCAAAACCTGATTTTCACTGAAAATTTCAGCAGAGAAAGAGTGTTTTTTCTTGGCTTTGATATTTTCATCTAGGACACGACTGTTCAAACTAGAATGTAAATAGCTACATTCTGGTGGAAAGCAACCATCACCCAAGTTGGATTCGTAGCATAGCTCAAAGTCAATTTACACAAATCCAGAGAAATTGCACACACATCAAGGACTATGAGTCGCAGGGACAGGACCTAATACAGCAATTCAAAGAGAAACATTACAACATGTCAATAGTATAATGTGCTTTTAAAAACATGAAAAAAAAACTTAAAGAAAACCTATTGACCGATAAAGATAAAAACAAATGTACAGATGTGGAAAGTAACAAAACTTATTTTAGCACTAAGTACATGAGTGCAGCGCACAAAGTAAAGAATATTCTTAGAAGACACTGGCATATTTTACATTTAGATAAAAATTAACAACAGTGCTTTCAGGGAGACCTGACATTGTTTATAGGAAAGCACCCGACCTCAAAAAGAAGCTAGTGAGGAACCATCTTAAACACACCATTTAAAATAAACAATCCACACTGGAGGGTGAAACAGCTAGAACAGGGTTGTACTATTGTGGTCGATGCCAACATTGCCAGAATTTAGGTTTTAGAACCACCACTCCAGTAGAACAGATTATGAGCAATATCACTCATGAAAAATTCAAGATAAAACACACACTCAGCTGTAACAGCAAGAACATTATTTACATTCTCAAATTAGAAATCTAAAAACAAGAATTGGGGAACATGTGCACAATATAAAAAGAGGATTTGAGCAACACAGTGTACCAGAACACTCCAGAGGTCTGAAATTTATGGTCGTTGATAAGGTAACTGACGGGGAGGTAATCACAGTATGAGAATAGATAAAGTCGAAAGCAGATGGATATTTAATCTACATTCCCCTACCCAAGAAGGATTAAATATAGGTCCTTGAAATAATAATCCCAAAGACATGACTTATAAGGGTTCGGTAGATCAATAGAACCCAACTTGCATTTTTAGACAACAATTATTGAGGTAGTTTTTAAGAGATTTGCATAATTAATTAATACCTTGAGGTAGTATTCAACTGATAATGTGGACGCCCCTCTTTTTATACTGGTGTTTTAATTTTAAGAATTTTCTAACAACATAAATAAAATAACAAGGGTGATAGGTACTGACATCATGAGCAATTGAACACATAACCACCTAGGCATATATATGAATTAGAGAACAGGAGTCCTTTTTAATTATCAATTATCTTTATTCCACTCAAATAAGAGCATTGGTAATATATGTAGATTTGGATATATATATATATTTAATGTTCCAGAAACATCCAGCACTCACAAACTCAAATGCAGCTTGCCCTGGTGCTCTTCGCTATAAACTAACTATATCCAGGGGCGCCGAGAGGGGGGGGGAGCGGGTACAGATTACCGGGGGCCCGGGCTTCCTGAGGGGCCCGGGTCCAGCGCCGCTCCCTCACAGCAGCCCAGCACACAGCGTGTGCTGAGCTGCAGTGGAGACTGCTTGTGGCTGCTGAGCAGCAGCCACAGCAGTCTCCTATGCCTGTGGGGGGGAGCGATCACACTGATCGCGCCCCCCCTGGCTTTGAGCAGGGCTGAGGGGGCCCAGAGCGCCCCCCTCCCCAGCGCGCAGTGCCGCTTTGCGGTTAGGACACGCCCCCTACTACCCAGGCCCGCTGCGGCTCTCATTGGGCCTGACTATATCCACAGTACTGTGTGAAGGCACTCCGGAGCTGAAAGGCATAAATCATCAAACAAGTCTGCTGTTTAGGTCAATGTTTCGGAGGAACAAACTCCTTTTGAAATGTGTTCCTCCGAAATGTTGACCTAAACAGCAGACCTTGTTGGTGACTTAAGTTACGGCTTTCAGTCCCGGAGTACTGTGGATATATATATATATATATATATATATATATATATATACACTGTATATGTATCTGGATAGGAGTTGCTCCCCTGGCCCTCCCTCCAAGTTCCTTGACAACTTTGCTTCCTGGCTCCCTCACTTTCTCTCTTCAGACCTTCCCTCCATTATCCTAGGTGACTTCAATATTCCAATTGATATCCCCACAGAATCCTCTGCCTCCAAACTCCTCTCCCTCACATCGTCACTTGGTCTCTCCCAATGGACCTCCTCAGCCTCCCATGTGAGTGGCCATGTGCTTGATCTGGTATTCACACACCGTTGTGATATTTCTGACCACCTCAATTCCCCATTCCCTCTTTCTGACCATCACCTTCTCTCTTTTAACCTTTCCCTCTCTCCTTCCCCTCCTCTACCTCCAAAAGCCTCCATTACTAAGCGTAACATTGACACTATCGACACAGGTTCCTCTTCTTCCCTGCTTGACTCACTTCTCTCCCCTATCCTCTCTCTCTCCTGCCCTGAACAAGCCGCCTCCCTATACAATGCCTCCCTTACTTCTGCTCTGGACTCTGTTGCCCCAGCGATCACTATTCACACTCGCAGATCTACTCCTCAACCCTGGCATTCCAAATGCACCAGATACCTGCAAAAGTGTTCTCGAACTGCCGAGCGACAGTGGAGAAGATCACGCTCTAAGGCAGATTTTCTCCATTTCAAATTTATGCTCTCATCCTATAGTGCTGCGCTCTCCCTCTCTAAACAGTCATACTTTAAGAACCTCATCTCCTCTCAGTCCTCTAATCCCCAGCGTCTCTTCACTACTTTCAAATCCCTCCTTCGCCCACCCCCTCCTCGTCTCCCCTCCTTGCTCACTGCCCTTGACTTTGCTACCTACTTTACATCTAAAATTGATTCCATACGTCAGGACATCATATCCAATCAGTCCCCCAGCTCTCCACCTCCTCCTTTCCCTAGTCACCCCTCCCCATCAACTTTACCAACTCTAACATCCTTCTCCCCTGTATCTGGAGAGGAAGTCATAGCCCTCATCCGGTCCTCCCCCCCTTCCACCTCCCCCCTTGATCCCATCCCCTCCCGCCTCCTCCGCTTCCTCTCTCTCTCAGCCTGCTCCCATCTTGCCCACCTCATTAACCTCTCCCTCCCATCAGGCACTGTTCCTTCTGCATTCAAACATGCCCTTGTCTCCCCCATTCTTAAAAAACCTACCCTTGATCCTAACCTTCTTTCTAACTACCGTCCCATCTCTCTCCTCCCCTTTGCCTCCAAACTCCTTGAGCGGATTGTCTACAACCGCCTTACCACTTTTCTTTCCTCCCACTCCCTCCTTGACCCTTTTCAGTCTGGCTTCCGTTCTCTCCACTCCACTGAAACTGCCCTCACAAAAGTCAGCAATGACCTCCTTGCTGCCAAATCCCAAGGCCACTACTCTCTTCTCATTCTCCTTGATCTCTCTGCTGCTTTTGACACTGTGGACCACCCTCTCCTGCTGAATATCCTTCACTCCCTTGGTCTACGTGAAACTGCCCTCTCCTGGCTGTCATCCTACCTCTCTGCCCGATCTTTTTCAGTTTACTCTCATGACTCCTCTTCCCCTCCACAGCCTCTTACAGTAGGTGTTCCCCAAGGTTCTGTTCTTGGTCCTCTCCTATTCTCCCTCTATACTTCCTCTCTAGGTGAACTCATCAGCTCTTTTGACCTCCATTATCATCTCTATGCTGATGATACTCAAATCTACCTTTCCTCCCCTGATCTCTCCCCCTCTCTTCTGACTCGTATCTCCAACTGTCTCTCTGCTGTCTCTTCCTGGATGTCCCAGCGATTTCTTAAACTTAATATGTCTAAGACAGAGCTAATCATCTTCCCACCCTCCCACATCACCTCACTTCCCACTATTTCTTTATCAATTGATGGAATAACTATCTCATCTAGTCCCAAGGTGTGCTGTCTTGGAGTTATCCTGGACTCATCACTCTCCTTCAAACCACATATCCAGAACCTTTCACAGTCCTGTCGTTTCCATCTCAAAAATATTTCTAAGATCAGACCCTATCTCACCCAGGATGCTACTAAAACCCTCATACACTCACTGGTCATCTCCAGATTGGACTATTGTAACCTCCTCCTATCTGGCCTCCCCAAATCCCATCTCTCTCCTCTCCAGTCTGTCCTCAATGCTGCTGCACGGCTTATCTTCCTCTCCAAACATTCTGTATCTGCCTCCCCTCTCCTACAAGCCCTACACTGGCTCCCCTTCCCTTTCAGAGTCCAATTTAAGGTTCTCACGCTCGCTCACAAAGCCCTCACCCAATCTTCTCCCATATACATCTCTGATCTCATCTCCCTTCACGCTCCTCTCCGCCCTCTTCGCTCAACTAATGCACGCCGCCTTTCATGCCAGCTGATTACTTCCTCCCACTCCCGCCTCCAAGATTTTGCCCGCACTGCTCCCCACCTCTGGAACTCTCTCCCACTCCGCATCAGACTCTCCACCTGTTTGCAATCCTTCAAACGGGCTCTCAAGACCCACTACTTCATCAAAGCCTTCCAGCTATCATTCTAACTCCTTGCTACATGCTTATTCGTCCCCATCTACCCCATCTGTGTCAACCCAGTTTGTCTTCCCCCACCTTTTTAGAATGTAAGCTCTCACGAGCAGGGCCATCTACCCTCTTGTGCTTCTCCTTACTATAGTGTCATTTACTTCTTACTCACAACTAGGGCACCTAACACTTGGTTGCTTATGCTCTGTTGCTTATCTGGGTGATATGGTCACTAATGTAGCAATGTATATTATCCATGTCCTGTATTGTATTGTTCTGTAAGTCACTTGTATACAATTTGTTTTTGTACTTTGTAAGGCGCTGCAGAACACTTGTGGCGCCATATAAATAAATGCTAATAATAATAATAATAATATATCCAAACCGCACACCAAACAATCTACTAATCTGTAAAATGGCCTTATTTATATACATATACATTCCTATTTGTCCATAATACCAACAATGCTCACTATTACAAGAGAATACATAAAACAACATTGAAGACCAAGGAAAAATGGCCACAGCAGAAGGAGATATGCATGGATAACAATGTATGCTCTAACAAGAGTATTATAAGTAGAATACAAGTGATAATCTCTACCAAAATGGTCGCTGTGTATGGAGCATGCTTAGAAGAGAAATAAAGACATCAATTCCCACTCTAGCATCAGAAACTAGAGCAGATGGGTTAGAGAATGCTCAGTGAACAACCAGGAAGAGCAAGGGAGCGTCATTATTGGGACACCTGAAACAGTTAAGAAATTAGTAATACCTATATAAAGGACAATGGTGTAAACACTGGGCACCCTTGAAAAAGTCCAGTTATTGGATGAAATGCCTTGGTACATGACCCTTACCTACTTGCATCATGTAATATTTATGTGCTGAACTTTATTAACAGTAAGAGATAGCTCTATATACTCTAAATAGAGACTTTTTATGAACCACTATTTGAACCAGTAGCTTGGTACTCAGTGAGCTATTAATTAATCTGTTGTAGTAATAAATGTGTTGTACATTCGGTTTATATGGTAATACACCACAACACATTGTGGTATAGTCTGTAAAACCCACACACTACCACCTGAAGCACCGGGACTGAACATCAAACTATCCAGGTAAGTACATTTTCACGTAACTAAACTGCATGAATAGTATCCTTATAAGTACATGATACTGTGTATAATACTACAATTGAGGTGGAGAGGAAAGGTGTCAGGAACCATATGAGAAGATCTTTAAGTGAGGATAGAAGCCAGGGGGTTAGGGTGGCTAGGGAACAAGCAGGTGAGTGACAGTACTAGGTCTCCCTATTGCAACCAAACCCAGGTTTGGCTAGATCTGCCAAGAGGCGTGGAGTCTAACTCACTTGGTGGTCTTCACCAGTGACCCCTCCAGATGGGATATGGGTTTTGCTGCACCAAGTGAGCAGGTCGTGGCCCTCTGGACAGGTACCTGGGAGTGGCAGGAAGACCGGTAACTACATTTATGAGAATTAATTCACAGGAAACCAGCATGGAGACAATAAAGGTAACACAATAGAGGCCAGCATAAGAGCTAAATAACTAGGACACAAGGGATAAGCTAGAGAGCTGAATACTTGACCACAGGAGATCAGTATATAAACTGAGTACTTGAACACAGGAGATTAGCATGTGAAATGAATACTTGAACACAGGAGATCAGCGTATGAACTGAATACTTGAACTCAGGAGATCAGTATGTGAACTGAATACCTGAGCACAGGAGATCAGCGTGTGAACTGAATACTTGATCACAGGAGATTAGCGTATGAACGGAATACTTGAACGCAGGAGATCAGCGTGTGAACTGAATACTTGAATACAGGAGATCAGCGTGTAAACTGAATAAATGAACACAGGAGATCAGCATGTGAACTGAATACTTGAACACAGGGAAATGTAACACAGGAATGCACTGAGAATAGTAAAGGAACCAGCCGCTGACTTGTACTGAGAACACAGGGAAATGTAACACAGGAATGCACTAAGAATTGTTAAGGATCCAGCTGAGAGATAACTAGTAATTAGCATGAAAGCACACACCAGTAACACAGGGAGGCAGCCTGGGAGCTGATGCAAATAACACTAGAGAACAGCGAGAAGGCTGAAGCAACACACAGAGGAATTAACACAGAGAAACACTGGTGAATCACAATCACTGGAACAGCAAAGTTGAACAGCAGCTTCCTGTTCCTGGAGTCAGGCTTAAATACCCTTAGGTAGCTGGTCATTTGGATCAGAGGATCGGCTGAGTGACCGCAGGGCTACCATTGGGAGAGAATAGTCAGGTGATATGGACCAACATGGCTGCGCCCATGCCATGCACCCCGGAAATCAGGCTGCACGTACGGAAGCCCTAGCCGACCCTGGGGAGAATACTCAGTCACCACTCACCTCCACTCCCAGCGACTGAACACCTAAGCCCAAGCACGTGGGCGCGGAGGTAGCGGCTGATCCCAGGCCGCATCCTGACAAAAGGTGAAGAGGGCTGAGACTTAATAAGGATACCCATCCAACAGACCTTGTGAACCAAAGACAAAAGTTCCACACATTTGTGCTGGGACTAACAGGGGTATTCAATATGAAACATTAACTTCACTGTCGAAGTTAACATTTCATATTGGAGTTTTTAACTATTGTTAAACTATTTTTTCCCAATTTTTTTTTCACCCCAATTTTTTAATACATTTTTTGGGGTGTCCCTATTTTTTTTTTAAACTTTTTTTGACACAGTTCTTTTTTAAATGTCATTCCCAGGGGTGCAGGCTATTTTTTTTAAGCCTGCACCCCTAAACCCCAATTCTGCACTTTTTATCGACACCTATTCAATGGTGAAAACTTATCCCCGTTTTTTATCAAAGACTTTTCAAAACTGCGATAAGTCTATGAAATTGAATACGGTGTAAAAGTAAAACCTGCGATAATGATGTCATACCTCCGATATTAACGCAAAAATGATGTTATCGCACCCATATTGAATACCCCTGTTTATATGAACACCCTTCCTACAGACATTTGAGGACATTTATTGACTAATTATTTACTACAAACAATTTTTGGAATTCATGTGGTTAATTTGTGGATATATATGGGACTTTAATACCTGTACACTGATAACTTAGTTAAAGATACCGCACATAGTTAAATCATCAGATAACATTAAATGCCCCAGAGCGCACCACATTATATTCATAGAGTAGGGCAGTGTGTTCACGTTGATCCATAGAACTCTGCATATGTGTGTATATCCACATTTTTCTCTGAATACGCTTTGCGGGTTTATTTACGACCGACTTGTGTTCAGCTCTGTGAGTCACCATACAGCGAAACGCGCGTCAGCACGCTCGCTGTGACTTCCTCAAAATCTATATATTAATATGTTGTGAATATGTTGTGAAACAAGTAGAATATCTGATATAATACACTAAGGAGAAGTCCTACTGTGAGACACAGCGCTGCAGCCTGAGAACGCTCACCTATGAGCTTACTCGTGATGGCAACATAGTTGCAGTTTATATATTTGTAACACCAACACTGGATAGACTTAGCTGTGAAGTATGACGCTGCAGTAGGAAAGAGCTCACTTCTATTATATTCCAATAGCAATCTATCAGCACAGGATGCATGAAGAATATTAACACTGTAGTGTATTGTTAACTATTGCACTCAGCCCTGTGGGATTGTTTATTGCATATTGAACCTGTCATTATAACATACTATTAAGTATGAGGGATTAGTTATAATTTAATAACAATACCCATAACTTTAAATACTGCCCCCTCACTAACTGTGTGAATAACTCAATGTAACAGGTGGATAAACTATATTGGGTTATATTTATATTAATACTATTATATTCTGATTGGATCACCAATTTTAGGTGTTCAACTAACACACACAGCTTGTGTTTAATGACAGACGGAGATTTTCTTGATATCTCTGTTACGTATAACTAGAAGTTTATAAGAGGAAATATTACAATTTGACCACTTAGGAATATGTTTATAGTATCTCTATACAACAAGACTATTGAATAGAAGGGTTCCCCCATCATCCAAATAAGATCTTGTATTGATATCAGAGATATATTTTCCACAATAATGGATCAATAATATAATTTCTTTGAGCTCTTTTTTCCTCTCACTTACAGTATTAATGAATAGTATTATTAATACTGAATTACACTACTACAATTGTTTGCGACTATTATAATTGAATAAATGAGGACACACAGCGGGATTCCAATGCAATTTTATTAAAAATTGAAAATCAACAAAAAAACTTTATCTTTTCACAGATATTCACCATATTTTCACTTTCTGTCACTTTCTTTCTGATTTTAAACCTTTATTTCGCTGATATTGGTATTACCCACCCTTTTTTAATGTATACCCAATAAAGATTTACAACTTTTAACATTTGACCAATGACCTCATGTGCGCCATACATTTAGACAAATATCCTTTCTCTTTTTAGTAATTTAGTAAACATTTATTTTTATCAAATGGCAGCACCCCCAATTAAAATACTGATAGTAACATATTTAATATGGGGCATTTTACTAACTACATGTTAAGTGTGCAGTTGTACTGTTTCCTTCGTTTTCTTCCGAGTCACCATTAGTAACAGAAACTGAATCATTTCCTTTTGGCGCAAGGAGTATTTGGCGCAGTTCGTAGCACCAAGAGAAAAATAATGGTAGAGATAGATAATTACTTTTCTTTTTATTAAGTTTTTGCTTGTTGAAAAAAACAAATCCTGTATATATTTGTTTCTAAAATAAACATTGTCATATCTATAATGGGAGTGGATGCTGCAGAAAATAGCACTGAAGCCAATTTACTAAAGATCTGCCCATGCACAGTACAGAAATCACCAGGAAAATGGCGCCACTTTCGTTTTCCTGGAGAAATGTACATATATAGTAGTAGATTCCGGCTCAGTGCCACCCCCTGCTCTCTTAATATGCCCCTAAAAAAATTGTCTGTGAGTTATTTGTTGATGTAGAACTTAGAAGGTAGATTGAAGATGAAAGGGCAACAGCCTCCTATATTAGGAACTCTTTTTCATGTGAAATGGGTATCACCTATAGAGTAAGGGGTCATTGCCAACAAAAGTTATGTTTCGCTGGATGTTGCTTTTGTACAGAGTCGTAAGCAGGGCAATAATTAACCCTGAGCTGTCCTCGTCTTCACAAATTTTGGCACCAGTGAGATGGCACAAACATTAAAAGGGGGGTGGCCTCATGTCAGGTGATTGCAATCAGAAATTAAGAGGAAAGACAAGGAACAGAACATTTTATACCTACTGGAAAGGGTCATATTGAAAGGGCTGTGGGCCTGATTCAGAGATGTTAGTGTGATCGCAGCATAGGCATCTTTATAATGGGTGCAGGGTGTGCGGTGCACATGGGTCCAGGGGGGCCCACACCGCACACCCTGCCCCATAGGTAATTATACTTACCTCTCCACCAATTCCCATAGTGCTGATCCACAGTGCCGGATTGGCGGCCATTTTCCCAGTGATCTGCGCATGCGGAGAAAAGATGTCCCCCCGGGCGCCATTTTCTCGGAGACCCGCACATGCGCTGTAGATTCTGGCATGAAGCCATGAAGCCAGAACCTACAGTGCTTAGTGCCGCTGAGCCGCCGACAGAGAGGAGGTGGCCCAAACGGAGGCTGCACACGGGCCCCCTCCTCTCTTAAAACGTTCCTGGATCGCAGCTCCGATTTTGTATCAAATGCAGCTGTGAAAATATGCTAATGGTGGCAAAGATAACCTGTCAATAGGGACACCCACTGCTGCCTTCTCATCTGTGTACAACATCGCTTACCTGCGTAAATATCGGTAACACCAACTCACATCGAGCAGCCATCTTACCCTTGCGGAAGGTCTGACCAGCCGCAAACACCACAGCTCTCCTTGCACGTTGAGAGCTCTCATGCTGTGAATGCAATTGCAATGGCTAATTTATGCGCACCCATGAAATGGCATTCAAACAGGCAGACGTGCCTGCATTATTCTGACCACCTCCATTACCACCCCCAAACGTTGACTACATGTCACTCACTTTGCAAGTGGATCCTCTATGCTAATATAATCACAAAGCAATTGTGGTGCGTGTGCACTGTGGCTTATACACATGCACACTGGCAAACAATCGCTTGATCTACCTAAATATCGCAATTTCATCTGTCTCTGAATCAGAGACTGTAGGTGTATTGTGCCTCAGTGACATAGGTAGGAGGAATACTGTCCAGACCAACTGTCATGAATTCCAATGTGTTGACAATTTTGCATCACTCTTCAGTTTTTTTATATATAGATTATTATTATTATAATTATCTTTTATTTATTACGAATATAAATTAATGCAAAAAAAATGACATTCAGTGACATGACATAGAGGTACTACAGATGGCCATTAAGTGAGCTTACAGGTGTGGGAAACACGTAGCTCGCAAAACGTAACTCACAAGAAATAACGATTGTAATTGCTGATCCTGAATGTTCATTTGGTTATTATAAGACATTAGGAAAATCAGCCAGTATTACTTAAGAAGCTATTGCAAGTTTCATTCTCTGCAATTATTGTGGTATGTGGAAAGACAGCAGAAGGCGTATATGCAAATTATGAATCAGTCACTGTCGTAATCTAGCCTTCACCATTTCTTACTTACTCACTCCAGAGAAGGATCCTGCCCAGAGGCTGTACAGGTAAGAGCATGGGCACTCTCATGGTCCTTTGCCAGCCTGGAGTATGCTAGTTGTTTATCTTTAATTTGGCAGCAGCTGCTGTCACCAAGGAGGCAACGAAGATCACCAATGGAGGAGCAGAGATAGCAACAGAAATGACAGTCAACAGCAAATTCAGTTGAAGTAATGTTCAGTAGATGTTCGAAACAACCATGCACTGATAAGTCATTTCCCATTTTAAAACATTATTATATGTATAATTAGATGACAAGGAAGTAAGGCAAGGTGCTGATCTAAAGTACAGCCTTACTAACTGCCTTCCTCTTGCTTTATTTGCATCAAAATGAGACTGCTAGATACCTCAATCACCAAAGGAAGGAAGGAATCTACTAGATGGCAATCAGTAATGACAGGATTTATCAGGAAAATCCCCTTAATGCCTATATCACTGCTTTCTGTTTTCTTTTTCTCACAATTTATGTACCATAAAGATACCGAGATGCCTAAGGGTAACCGTCATTCTCTGCTATCATTCAAGACTGAGGAATTTTTGATCACTCTTAGGGCCGTATTCAATTAGCCGCCATAAGCCGTTTTCAGTGGTGACGTCATTTCACCAGGCGAGAAATGATCCCCGTATTCAATTTCAAAGACTTTTCGCTGGTGTGAAAAGTCTGCGCCTCGTAACCAGCGGAAAAGAATCGCCTCTCAATGCAGGCGGAAAAAAGTGCAGAATTGGGGTTTTGGGGTGCAAAGTTGGGGGAACAGCCCTGCACCCTTGGGACAGCCCCCCAAAGGTAAACTGCATCAAAAAAGTTTAAAAAATACTTTAGATCACCCCAAAAAAGTACTTTTGTTTTGGGGGCGAAAAAATCCAAAGTTGGGGGACAAACTTAAAAACTAGCAAAATAGACTGCGGGGGTCCCCCAAGTATGCCCCAGGTTTTTTTGGATTGCAGGGGATTGCTGAAGGTGCATTTTTTACGATTTTTAATACTTCACTTTAGTGATTTTTAACAATTATTGCACCCATTTTCATATACCCCAAATTTTCTGGGGCTACTTATTTTTGCCAAAAAAAAATGCTAACTGCTATTCTTCAGCACTTGTACAAAGATGCTAATTAGCAGCTATTGAGAGCAATTAAGCACCCCAAATACCTTTAGTAGGGCTATTCGGGGGCATCTATAGTGATCCCCAATGTCAGTGCATCTTTTGGGGGGTGTCAAGCTGATTTCCCCAAATCTGACAGCACTTTTTTTCTCCTGTTTGAGTTTCGCCGTGACGCGTTTCCGCGTCCTTTGGAATTGAATAGGGCGAAAAGCAGCCGCGCACACGGATAGTGTTCTCTCCAAAAACACGCGATGTAGGCAGAAAGTCCGACAGGCAAAAAGGACGGGACTTTTTGCAGCTAATTGAATATGCCCCTAATTCTAACTCACAATATCCTCTGGCTTCTTTTTATTTGGTTTAGTCTCATAGCTGGAAGTAACCTGCCTCAGTGGTCTGGGAATGTGGGAATGACTGCCACCCGTACAAGTTCTCTAGCAACTTATTGTAAATTATTGTAAGTTAAATGCTTTAGTGTTTTCTTTCCCTCCTCCCATTTCCATAAAAAAATAGAGGTATTTTGATTTTCTCATCACAGTAGTTTACTACATAATCTTCTTGTCAAATAGAGACGTAGGAATTGAAGTGTTTATCTCATTGTCTTCTAATGGCATATTATTTATCTTATTTTAGGATAAATTATCATGCCTTTCATCTGCAATGTACTTCATAGTCCCTGCTATAAATGTATGCACATACAGCTCATATAATAAACTACTTCTTTGAAGTCAAGGTTATTCCATTATATACACTTCAGTGCATTTTCTATTGTTACAAGAATCACACCTACCCTTGACATTAGCATTTGCTTCTCTCTCCACAAACTTTACCCTAAACACCATTGTGGCTCAACTCTCAGCTCTAACAGAATACTAAGAGGGTTATTACTATATAACAGGTGAATGGGCTGAGCCTGTAGAAATAACAACTGCAATTTTTACAAACATGTAAAATAAGAACTACAACATAGGGCGGTATTCAATTAGTTTCGCACCCGCGATAAAGTTTCGCCTGCCAGACTTTTTGCCTACATCATGTATTTTAGCCGTGGAAAGCTATCGTGCACGCCCCCACTATTCGCCGTATTCAATTCCAAAACACGCAAAAACGGAGACACACGAAGTCAAAACAGGCGAAAAGTGGTGTCAGAATCGGGGAAATCAGCTTGAACCCCCCAATAAGTGCCCGATTAGCCCTAATAAAACTGTTTGGGGTACTTAAGTTTGCACAATTGCCACTAATTAGCGTATTTGCACAAGTGGTGAAGAATAGCATAAAGCAGTATTTTTAGGTGAAAATAAGTAGTCCTCGAAAATTTGGGGTACCTGAAAATGGGTGCAAGCATGTTTTAATGTCTCTAAAGTGAAGTTTTAAATAAAGTGAAATTACACCCCCAAAAATGCACCTGCAATCCCCAAAACACTTGACCCCTTCTTAGAGCACCCCCAGAACCTTATTTCGCTAGTTTGCATACTTGTTCCCCCACTTTGCACTTTTTTGCCCCCATGTTCAAAGCACTATTTGTGGTGTTCTTACATTTTTTTTAGGAATTTTTTGACACAGTTGTCCATTGGGGGGCTGTCCTAGGGGTTCTGAATAGTTTCCCCACATTTGCACCCCCAAACTAAGAGACAGATTGTAATGTTTTTTTTGGTGGATATATTAACCCTATACAGCTTTATAGACTATAACTCATCTATATATTATATATATATATAGTATTATTTTTATATATTTTAGAGTACATTAAGTAACTGTAAGTGATATAAGATTATATAGACCCAACTACTGGATTAATTTTACGGGGCTATCACAGATTGGCCAATTTAGATAGACTCCCTATAAATATATAAACCAGAGTGGTTATCATTCACTCTAAGGGGTAAATTTACTAAAGTGAGAGTTGTTAGAAGTGACTTTTAAAAGTGATGTTGCGCATAGCAACCAATCAGATACTACTTAACATTTAACTAGCACCTTCTAGAAGATAATAACTAGAATCTGATTGGTTGCTATGGGCAACATCACTTTTAAAACACACATCTAAAAACTCTCACTTTAGTAAATTTACCCCTAATAGTGTACTTCTACTATATGAGACTATTTGAAAGAATAGGTTTACATAGTTACAGCAACATAACAATATACTGTACACTGGGATTTACATCACAGGATATCTTAAATTTTACATTATGGAATAAAAGTATAAGTATAACTATGAATAGCGTTATTTTTTAAATCACTTTATTTCACATAATGACACAATCAACACATTAATCACAATACTTTGTTAGCTTTTTATTTAAAAATTAACAAAATTACAAAACAAAAAATAACTAATCATAAAAAAACTGAATACCAATAAATAAATACAGTAGTAACTTTAGTGATAATAATAAAAGTTATATTTTATGTACAGTATTCTGTGTGTCTGGACCTCCAGTATAACCAAGCTATTAACAAATACAAGTCATCCAGCAAGTGCCCTTTATAGGGAATACTTTTAATTTTTTCTTTATGTATAAATAATTACATTCATTTATAATAACATGTTTTTGTACTACTACTTATCTCTTTATTCCATACATTGGTTGATTGAATCCAATATAAAACATTTCTGTATCATACAACATCACCAAAAAAACAAAACCAACATATATACTTTATGTGTCTCTAAATATCTCCCAACTGCACCCCACTACTCTACTCCTGTCATACACAAGGACTTTTTTTTGGATGACACCAATTCTCCCTCATACAAGACTTTCCACTAGTTTCCAAACCTTCATGCATTTCCTGAAAAACTCATCTCTTTAGGTGACTATCAATTTCCTGAACCATCCCCCAAACTAGTCTACCTGTTACCTCCTCCTACTGTACATTTATTCTCCTTCCAAAAAACTAAAATTGTTGTATACTGTATATTTATCATTGGTGACTATGGGCACCTTAAAAGTATAATTCTTAGTTATTGTATATTGCTGTAATAATGTATTATTTAAGGGGGCTTTAGCAAAGACATTTGGTGGCTTAGTGGTTCTGTTTCAAACATGCCCTGTTGACAGTACAATGGTATAGAAGCTTTTTCTTTGACTTTACTGCTGGCCAGGACACTGCATGCACGGCCATCAGACCACACATTCATGAGAGAATGCAATCATCAAGAGGGGAAGTGCATTAACATTGCAGTGGAGATATGAAAAGATACCTAGGGGTAAATTAACTAAGATTCAAGATGGTCCCGATTTTCATTGAGATTAATGTTAATGGAACTCGCCAAAATTCATGTGATTTAATCACTTTTTATCTCTCAAATTTACCAACAGGCAATTTGAGGCAAATCGAGTTGGCAGATGGTGAAGCAGAACAAGATATCTCTCCCGAGTATCTCGTTTTGCAGGAGATTACTCACCCGAGATTGCAGTGTTTTCTCTCTGCAAATCTCTCCCAAGCTAGCAGCCTGCACATATCACTGAGATATGTGCAGGCTGCTTGTGTGTTAGTCCTGTAAAAAAAATGGTATAAATTCTTTAAAAAAAATGACGTGGGATTTCCCCAAAAAAACCTAACCAGCCCCGGACTTGTCAGCCTGTCCTGGTACCTAAAATTACGGGTAACAAAATGAGTCGGGTTCCACCGTAATTTAGGAACCAGCACCAGGCTGCAGGGCCAGTCCTGGGTTTAATTATAGGGGGAAAAAATGCGTAGGGGTCCCCCCCAAAAAGGGGACGCCCGCTCCCGAAACCCCATGCCTGGTCTGAAGCCCGGGGCTCTTCCCCGCACCCCTGGGCTGTGGGTATGGGGTATGTCCACATACATCTATCCTCCATGTGCTACAAGCCACGTTGCACCAAACGTGTGAGCACAGAGTGACTTGGTAGCGCTGAGCATTTTTTTCATGCAAATTTTTCAAATGCGTTGTATTCACACAGCATATAGGACATACAAGCAGCTTCTGCTGATTAAAATGATATGGGGCATGCCTATATTCTGTGTCTGTGTCTGCGGGTGTATCTGCATGTGAAATACTACGTTACAGTGAAAGCAGCTGTGATGCGGGGCACCAAATTATAACTTGCCTCCGGGCATCTGGCATGAACTTACGCCACTGATCGATTGAACTATCTATTATCTATCTATCTATCTATCTATCTATCTATCTATCTATCTATCTATCTATCTATCTATCTATCTATCTACCTATACTAGCTGACAGTGGCGTAACTAGGGTATTTGGAGCCCAGGGCAAATTTGAAAAAGGAGCCCCCACACCCCCCATGTGCGCGCGCCTAAGGCGCGCGCGTCCAAAAATGGGCGTGGTCATTTAAAAATGGGGCGTGTCAACATGACACACCCCTTTATTTTCAAACTGAACATTCCTATCCATATGCACCTTAACCCCAGTAGTACCCCCAGTATGCAGTTGTGGTCCCTCTCATGCAGGTCCATAGTAGTGCCCCTTATACAGTATCCCCAGTAGTGGTCCCTCTTATACAGCCCCCAATTAGTTCCCCTTACTCAGTACCCCCAGTAGTGGCCCCCCCAAATGCAGTGCCCCATGTGGTGTTCCCCCTTATGCAGTGCCCCCAGTAGCAGTCCCCACAATGCAGTGCGCCCAGTAGCGGTATCCCCTTATGCAGTGCCCTTTTATATAGTGCCCCCAGCAGTAGTCCCCCCCATGCAGTTTTCCCAGTAGTGGTCCCCTTATGCAGGCACCCTGTAGTGATCCCCCTATCTAGTGCCCCCTGTAGTGGTCCCCGCTGTGCCCCTAGCAGTAAGCCCCTTATATAGTGCCCCCAGCAGTAGTGTCCCCCCCTCCCATGCAGTGCCCCCAGTAGTGGTCCCCCTGATGCAGGCTCCCAGTAGTGACCCCCCCCCTATCCAGTGGTCCCTGTAGTGGCCCTTCCTATTATTGCCCTCATTAGTGGTCCCCCGAGTGCAGTGCCTCTAGTAATACTAGGCCTCTTTTAGAATGCCCCCAGTGGTAGTCCCCCCCCAAGTAGTAGTCCCCAGTAGAGTAGCCCCCCCCAGTAGAGGTCCTCCCAATGGCACCCCCAGTAGATGTCCCCCCCAGTAGATGTCCCCCCCAGTAGTAGCCAACCCCTCCCCCGTTGTGCATATAGGTTTAAAAATAAATAAATATATATAAAAATATACTTACCTGATTCCACGCTGCTCCTGTCCGCGACGCCGCTCCCGCCCTCCAGTCCGCCCGGGCTGGCGCGCTCAGCACTATGGGACTGACGTCATGACGTCATGACGTCATGACGTCAGTCCCATTACCCACTGCAGGAGCCGGACGGAAGTCCGGCTCTTGCAGCGGGTGCTGCAGCAGTCAATGAGAGTCTATCTGACTCTCATTGGCTGCTGTTTAACACACACATCGCCGCCAGCGTTGGCGGCGATGCGTGTGTTATGCACAGCCTGAGCCCGCCTCCTGGCGCTATTGGGCAAGCGCTCAGGGGGAGGGAACGGGCTCAGGCATGCAGCACAGGACTGGCGCTGGAAGTCTAGCGCCGGTCCTGTGCAAATGTGTAGCGCTGACCGCACTCATTGCGGTCGGCGCTACACTGGATAACTAGGGCGGGCGGGCCGGTACCGTGGCCGGCGGCGCCCCCCGCGCCGCCGGTCCAACGGCGCCCAGGGCACGAACCCCGCTCGCCCTGCCCTAGTTACGCCACTGCTAGCTGATGTACCCCATTTTCACCCGGGTATACCTTAGTCACAACGATCTATGTTTATGAACTGCTTAGTTACCATTTACTTAGCTACGTGGTGCCTTGTGGGACACCTTTTTTACAGTCATTTACCTTCATGATCTTTGTTGAGTTCTCCACCCGCCATATGTAACTAACATGACCTATACATCTTTGTCGCACTCAACAAATTAAATCTGTATTCTAAGGACTGCTTTATTTGGTGCTCCATTTCCTTGCACTATTTCATTTAGCCAAATAGTTTATATTCGATGCTTCGTTATCAACCCACCATGTAAATACTGCAATGGCTTTTGAGAATTGTGGTCATAAAGATCTAAGCTCACCGGTTGCTTAGTTACCATTCACTAAGCCACAAGTTGACTTATCTTACATTTTCTTGTTACCTATACCCCTTTTACACAGACTTAGAAATCTCGGGTTGATGCACGTGAGCGCGCATCAACCCGGGATTTTTGTTGGTGTAAACGGATCAACCCGGGTCCAGTGACCCGAGGATCCGGCCCGGCTAGCTTGCATGGTTGAGCACGGGTCATTCCCGTGTCACCCTGCAGTGTAAACGGTGCGACCCAGGTTATGATGATCCGGGTTGCGCCGCAAGTCGCCCAATTGGCTTGCTTCAGACATCATCTCTCAGCGTCCACTTCCGGTCAGACCAGAAAGAAGCAGTGCACCCCACCCGCCCTCCCTGCCTCCGGACCACTGCGGAGAGAGGTAAGAGGGTTGCATAGGGGGAGGGAGGGGAGGAAGCGCTGCTCACCGAAGCCAGAGAGCCGGGTCAATACCTGGATCCGGTGTGAGCGCTGCCGAACCAGCCCAGGTCGGTGCTGCGGTTTCAAAGGGTGTCTGTTCTTGGTCTGATCTGGGTTGGAAACGTGCTCCAAATCCCAGGTCAGACCCAGGACTTTGGTGTAAAAGCGGTATTAGTCATTTATCATAATGACCTCTGTTTGAGCTCCCCATCTGTTATATACATGTATGACCAGCTCGATTTAATAATCTCCCTTTTTTACATTCAGTAATGTTATCTCTTACTATAAGGAGTGACTTACTCCGTACTAACAGTGGGATATAGGCCCTCATTCAGAGGGGTCGGAGGATGCAAGCGGTCGCTCAGAAAGTTGGCGGCCGCTTGCATCCTGACAGGCCGCCTCTGTTTCGGTCATTAGGCTGTGGGTTTACACCGTCAGCTCTAAAGACTGCTAGAGCGATGGTCATAGACCATCGCGGCTTACGACGAGACCCTAGGGTAGGGTCTCACTTGTCGTAAGCCCAGGAGAGCTTCTGGCTCTGTCAGAGCCGGAAGCTCTCCACTGACATCACTAGTGATGTCAGTGTGGCCTCCCCCAAATGGCAGCCGTTACCATGGGAACGCCTCCGTTTGGGCTGCCACCCCCCCCGGCCCACCTTCCAAACGGGGCGAGCTGTCAATCAACATCGACAGCTCGCCCCCTTTGGAAAGAAACCCGCTACGACCGGTGCTGTCGGTTGTAGCGGGTCTCACGCATGCGCACGAAGGAGCCGGCTCCCTCGTGCGCATGCGCACTGGACAATCATCGAGGCAGTTGTAGACCGTACGACCGCCTTTGAATGAAGCCTATAGCGTGTCAGCGGTCTCCTAGCAACCTAAGCTATGTAGATGAGGTGCTATGCATCATGGTTCTGACATTTTTTGTATAAAACTGTTACTCGTTAGTGACAATATGGTGGCCGTACAAACTGAGCTTTCTATAGTGAGTGGTGAGTGTAATTCTTTCTTCTCATATTTTAGCTATATACTGTGTGGTGTTTTTTATGTACAGTATATTCCCTTTGATTTATTATGACTCTATGGTATTCTATATATCAGAAAGGGTCCTGTTTTTGTTAACATTTAGGTTGATGGTTATGGTATATGTATATTCATGTGCAAATATTGTATACACATTTATATTGAAAAAGGTGAAGCAGCGCACCAAAACGTGTTGAAGGGTGTCTCTTCTTTTTTATTGATGTGGTGCCCCATCCATCACTATATGCTGTCCTTATGCCTTGACTCAC
The DNA here is from genome assembly GCA_031769625.1 of Taudactylus pleione. Classification (NCBI taxonomy): domain Eukaryota; kingdom Metazoa; phylum Chordata; class Amphibia; order Anura; family Myobatrachidae; genus Taudactylus; species Taudactylus pleione. Next base: position 5,866,608 of record JAUIMM010000054.1, read on the forward strand.
CCTGGTCCATGTCCATTAGGGAATTAGGATTCTGCATATTTTTACCATATTATGGTATGGGTTTTTGCTGCATGTTTTTAGCAATAAAAATGTACGTTTTATAAATAATATTGGATGATAGCCTTGGTTCCATTTTTCTTGGCTTACCTCGACTGGAGAGTCTCCTCTACCACATAAGGACCAAAAGTAGAGGGTTTAGAAGAAAAAGATACCTTTATGTGCATATACTTTATTATTATTATTATTATTACATTTTATTTATAGGGAACCACAAGAGGTCCGCAGCGCCATACATAGAGTAAGGGGTACACAGAACATTACATTACAATACAGTAACCAACTTATAAACAGAGCACAAGTAACAATTAGCAACACAATTCTCCATACACAATGCAGATGGGAAGGTGAAGGCTGTCATAGAAGTGTTAGAGAAGAAGGCTGTGAGACAGTGGGGATGAGGACCCTGCTCCAAGGATCTTACAATCTAGGGGAGAGGGGAGACGGACAGATGACCTGAGGCATGAGTGTGTAGAGGGGGACCTGAGTGCAGGAAGTAGGCAAGGTAGAGATGGCTGAGGCAGGAGGGACAGAGACTTGGTGACGGTTATGTGGTGGAAGGATATGCTTTGACGAACAGGTGGGTTTTCAGTGCACGTTTGAAGCTCTGCAAGGTCGGGGAGAGCCTAATTGAGCAAAGGAGCTCATTCCAGTGAAGGGGGGCTGCATGAGCAAAATCTTGGATACGAGCATGAGATGAAGTAACCAGGGTGGAGAAGAGGTAACAGTCATTGGCAGACCGGAGCAGGAGGGACTATGTAAGGAGATGAGGTTGGAGATATAGGGAGCAGTAGAGTTAGAAAGGGCCTTGTAAGTGAAGGTGAGGAGTTTGAAGAGGAGGTGAATGAGAGCCAGTGCAGGTTTTGGCAGAGGGGAGCAGCAGAAGTGGAATGGTGGGAGAGGAAGATGAGTCTAGATGCAGCATTGAGAACAGACTGGAGGGGAGCAAGATGGCAACGTGGGAGGCCAGTAAGGAGAAGGTTGCAGTAGTCAAGCTGAGAAATGATTAGTGAATGAATAATCAGTTTGGTAGCATTCTGGGAGAGGAAAGCCTAATACGAGCAATGTTGCATAGCTGGAACTGACAGGATTGAGCCAGAGATTGAATGTGGGGTGTGAAGGAGAGGGTGGAGTCAAGGGTGACACCCAAGCAGCGAAGTATGGGGACAGGGGAGATGATTGTGTTGTCAACAGTGATAGTGAGATTGGTTGGAGTGGAGACTGTATTAGGGGGAAAGATGATAAGTTCGGTTTTGTCCATGTTGAGCTTCAGAGAATTCTCGGACATCCAAGAAGAGATGGCGGTGAGGCAACTGGTTACTTGAGAGAGACAGAAGGAGAGAGTTCAGGAGAGGAGAGGCATAGTTGCGTGTCATCTGAATAGAGGTGGTATTGGAGGCCAAAGGAGCTGATGAGTTCTCCTAGTTTAGAAGTGTACAGGGAGAAGAGCAGAGGGCCCAGGACAGAACCCTGTGGGACACCAATGGGAAGGGTGGGAGGTGGAGCCAGAGTCAGACACAGAAAAGGAGCGGTTGGTGAGGTAAGAAGTGAACCAGGCATGGACGGTGTTAGAGATGCCAAAGGTCTGAAGAGTGCGAAGGCAGAGAATATGATCCACAGTGTCGAAGGCTGCAGAGAGGTCCAGGAGGATGAGCAGAGAGAGGTGACCCCTGGATTTGGCTGCAAGCAGGTCATTGGTGACTTTGGCCAGTGAAATTTCAGTGGAGTGATGTTGGCGAAAGCCAGATTGGAGAGGATCAAGGATGGAGTTGTCAGAGAGATAGCTGGTGACGTGGCTGTAGACAAGCTGCTCCAGTAGTTTGGAGGCAAAAGGAAGAAATAAATGGGGCGGTAATTGGCAGGTGAGGACGGGTCAAGGTTGTTTTTTTTAAGAATAGGTGTGACAAGAACATGTTTGAATGATCAGGGAAAGATGCTGATGGAGAGAGATAAGTTGAACAGGTGAGCAAGGTGGGAGCAGGTGGTGGAATTCTTAATTTATACCAAGCATACATGTAAGATTTCCACACAAGCTATACCTCCATCTACACCTGGGTGACACCTACGGCATTGGGACTACTAGAAGCCGGGAGAAGACCCATATACACCACTTCATCCCTGGGTGGTTGTACATTGTTTTTTTGCATACTGTGGACTATTACATTGTAGGAATTTGGACATTTCCCCTGGTGGATTCTTTATCAAACTGTTGGAGCAATTCATAGTGCATGTGAGGTTGTTTTATTTTATTTTTATTTCTTAGAAATTTACTTTTTCCATTTCCATATCACCACACCAATAACACATTAATCCTTCACCTCTATAATAATGCATCAGTGCTATAGTAAGATATTACCCTCCCTCACCTGTGTACTAACACGTTCCACTCCCTCACCTCTGTGTCAGAATGTGGCCTGGGATCGGCCGCTACTCACCTCTGCGCTGGTGTCCTTGGGCTTAGGTGTCCAGATGTTGGGAGTGGAGGTGAGTGGTGACTGAGTATTCTCCCTGGGGTCTGCTAGGGCTTCCATGCGTGCGTCCGGGTTTCCGGGGTGCCGGGCATGGGCGCAGCCATGTTGGCTCATATCACCTGACTAGTCTCTCCCAATGATAGTCCAGTGGTCACTCAGCTGATCCTCTGATCCAATGATCAGCTACCCAGGGGTATTTTAGTCTGACTCCAGGAACAGGAAGCTGCTGTTCAACTTCGTTATTCCAGTGCCTGTGATACTCCCACTGTTGCTCTGTGCTAATTCCTTCAGTGTGTTGCTTCAGCCTGCTCACAGTTTTCCAGTTTCCTGTATTAGCTTCCATGCTAACCCTTAGTCTGAGACTTTAGCTCTCTCACAGTATTTCAGTGTTTCATGTCTCTTTCCTGTGTGTCTTTGTATATGTGCTTCTAATTCTATTGCAGCTTTCCTGTGGCTATTACCCTGTGTCACTGAGGTGTCAGATTACCTGCTAGTACTAATTAGCTCACAGCTGGACCTCCCAGCACTCTCCCAGTAATTGTCTTTGTCTAGTACAAGCATTACTAGCTTCCCCATGTTATTCCTGTCTTCCCTCTGTGTTTCACTGTGTTTATCAGCTCCAGAATCTGTTGCAGTTCCTGTACATTTTTCTGTGTTTCCAAGCTAGCCTGCAACTGGGATTACTACATGTGCCTGTGTCCACTTCTCTCTGTGTCTTGTCTGTGCAGTCAACACCTACATTTATAGCTTTCCAGTATATGTTTGTGCTCTTTGCTCTGTGTCTTGTCTCTGCAAATCAGCTCCAAACATATCTAGCAATTCCCAATATATGCCTCTGTTTTTCTGTGCAATCAGCACTTGGATTTCTCAGTGATTCTCAGTACACTTTCCAGTATTCCTATGCTAGCCTGTGATTAGGATCCCTAACAGCGTTCCAATATCTAAGCATCCAGTTTACCTCCTGTGCTCTAGCATTTGCTTTGTTAATTATAGTTTCCGGTCTTCTGCCATTCCCAGGTAATAACAAAATTAAATGTAAAATGAAAAAATATAGTTTTCAAATAAATCATATACAGTACCTGATAACATAATATGAGCCTACAATAAAAATAAACATTTGCTTTTTTTCTGGTAATATAATAATAATTACTTATATAGCACCATATGTTGCCACTTTTGAGATGAACATGGAGGGCCCACTTAGGTGACCCTTTCCAATGATCTCTATCACATCATGTTTCATGACTTATCACACATCTATTTGTTTATTGTTGTCAGTCCATATTAGAATACCCTGATTTCAATAAAATAATAAAAGTAATATTTAATTGATAGTACTGTTATTATCCTAAAAGTCACCTCGCTTGCAGAGTGGTTTGTTTCTCTTTAGCTGTACGCCTACTCAAGAGGAACTTAGGGCCTCATTCAGTACAGATCACGGCTGTGATTACGCACGGTCTCGCTGCGATAGTATGCTAATCCACTGCGATCGCTATGCTGTTGCAGCACAACATAAAGATGCCCACCTTACCCACATCCGTAATACTGCGAAAACATCGGTAACCATCGGAGCCTCATGCACACTTGCACAAGATCAGACCTTACTCAGAAATTGCTAACCTCATCTCACACAGTGAAAGCCCAAGCTGAGTATGGCCTCACAGGGGATAATTTATGCACACCCCTGCAATGGCGTTCAAATGCACTGGCACGCCTATGTTTCGCCGACCACTCACCCGTCACCACCCACAAATGGTATTTCTTGTCAATCACTCTGCGATGGGTCTGCATAGTCCCTCACAGACCCGATCGCAGTGGCTGGTTCGCACACGTGCACTGCGATGCATACGCAGAATACAAAAATCATCCGATTGTGTGCGGAATCGCAGTTGCGATCCTTGCTGAATCAGGCCTTTAGCCATGATCTATTTGTTACATATTGGGTTCATTAATCCATTTATATTATGGTATGTTGTATCTACCTTATATAAAACTGGTGCTTTTTGTCTATATTTTGCAGGGGGTAAGGCTGCCATCTTGGATACACTCAGTCCCTGCCCCATTGGAACTCTCAGTCTAAATTACCTAAAACATACACTTTTTTGTCAAAAAATAATTATCCTGCCTGTATGTTTTGGACTTTGTGGGAGGAAACCAGAGTACCCAATGAAACCCATGATAAACGGGGAGAAACCAAGACCCCAGTGCTGTGAGGCAGCAATACTAACCAATGTGCCACTGTGAAGCTACTGATCGTAAATATGTTAGTCTTATTCTTTTGAGTCTACTGGAGAAAAGTATTATATAAATAAACATTATTATTACTTGGTATTTACAAGGTGTGACTTGTAGTTTTTGTGGGAGAATGTAAAAATATATTTTAATTCCAGTCTGGTATAACTGTAAGAGAATAGACAATAATTTGTGTACAGTACATTGTTGCATTTTAAGTTTATTTTAATTTGAAGCAGGATGTTGAACTTATCTACAATGTCCCAATAAGGTTTGATACAAAAATAGGAACTCACTGTTTCTGCTGTGGACACTGTGGAAATACAGCTGTTTTTCTTAGTTAAAGCTACAGACTGTCGACTGTAGACCGAACCTCTGCATGAAGACTCAAAATTGGATGCTGACATACTATAATTTTTTGGTAGTTTGATGAGGAACCGAAGACAAGGCACGGTCTTGTGAATGGTTTCCCTAGAAATGTAAATGATTTCATTAGGAAAAATCAAATACAACATATATTGCACATTTACTCTGCTGCTAATGATAATAGTGTCATAAAAAAGTGTTGGGTTAAGGACAAGTGAGTCAAACAGCCAAAGTCCAATTGAAATGAATCGTGTCGGAGGATTGAAGCAACACAGATAAAACACAGTAGATAGTGCGCTGACTTCCTAAGACATTACATGGCACTGTTAAATTGTGACATTGCACACAAAAAGATTTTTGAAAGATGAAGGTGTGTGATTCGTTCAAAAAGAGATAGCGTTCCCAAATCTCCAATATGATAATATCTATTGTATATCCCTGAGTGGGAGTTGATTTAATATGCACCTTAATTGGACGCCAGCTACGGCACAGCGTGCATATATAAAGAAGAGATCCTCAAAATGTAGTAAAGGTCAATCCTTTTGTGTTTTTATCTTTTTCTATTGGATATTTCGAAACTCTTTTTGCCTTTTTTGAATCAATCGCAAGCTTCATCTTCCAAAAAAATTTTTTGTGTGCAGCGTCACAATTTGATGGTATTATTTCTTCATGTCAATTATCATATTATGACACATTCTTTTGTTTGTTTTTTTTCCCCTTTTTTCCTTTGCTATATTTATATGAGGACATTGAAATCATTTTTTTGTGTCAACAAGGACTTTAAACACTTTTAATTTTGATATATTAGATGTTTGGTATCACAGGTGTCTATTTACTAAGCAGTGTTAGGAGACAGAGTGAAAAGTTATAAGAAAGTGGTAAGGTGCCAGCCAATCAGCTCCCAACTGCTATCTCACAGGCTGTGTTTGAAAAATGACAGTTGGGAGCTGATGGGCTGACACCTTATCACTTTCTTATCACTTTTCACTATGTCTCCGAATACTGCTTAATTTTAGCACAATTGGTGGTTTACAGTATTCTGTTATTGTGTGTGTTACATGGCAATGGTTTGTGCCTGAATAAACAGTGACACCAGCTGGGATTAAATAAAACTTTCTGAATTACCAAGAAATGGACCATTGCTATATACAGCAGGATGGCTAGAGAGTGTACCTATGGTAAGATACTGGTCATATATAATAAGATTTGTGTCTTGGTTATTGACAGTGGCGGGCTGGGCCGGGGGGCAGGGTGCCATGTGCCCCCCGGGCTGCAGCGTCACTGTGACACAGACTGCACCGCGTGTGTAGCGCTGACCGGACGGAGTTCGGTCAGCGCTACACAAGTGACAAACACATAGCCGCCAGCACCGACAGCTGTGTGTTTGTTTTGATCAGCAGCCAATGAGAGTCTGTCAGACTCTCATTAGCTGCTGCTGCTGCGCCCACTGCAGGAGCCGCTCCATCTTCCGGCTCCCGCAGTGGGCAATGGGAGAGGCGTCATGACGTCATATGACGTCTCTCCCATAATGCAGAGCAGCGCGGCCCGGGAAGGACAGACGGAGGAGTGGATGGCGACGGCGGGAGCGGGGATTCAGGTAAGTGTTTTCTTTTTTTTACTACGTGTGTCTACTGGGGGGGAGGCTGGCATTACAAGGGGGAGACCACTACTGGGGGCACCACAAGGGGGGCACCATTCAAGGAGGCACTGCAAGGGGGACAACTACTAATGGGGGCAATACAAGGGGGGTTGACTACTACTACTGGGGGCACTACAAGGGTGGGGACTACAACTACTGGGGGCAAAACAAGGGGGGACTACTGGGGGCACTATAAGGGGGGAATACTGGGGGCGCTACAAAGGGGGAACCACTACTGTGGGCACTACAAGAGGGAGGGACTACTACTGCGGGCACTACAAGAGGGAGACTTCTACTGGGGGTAGTACAAGGGGGAGATCACTACTGGGGGCACTACAGGGGGGGCACTACAAGGGGAGACCACTACTGGGGATTATAACGGGGTACTTCAAGGGGGGGACTACTACTACAAGGGGGGACTACTTACACTACTAGGGGCACTACAAGGGGAGGGGACAACTACTAGGGGCACTGCATAGGGGGGAGGGGACTACTACTAGGGGCACTACATAGGGGGGAGGGGACTACCACTGGGGGCATTGCATCGAGGGACCACTGCTGGGGGCTCTATAAAAAGGGCAATACTGGGGGTACTGCATAGGGGGAGGCTACAACTGGGGCCACTATTTAAGGGGCACTGCATAAGGGTTTCCACTATTGGGGGCACTGAATGGGGTGTGGACTGCTACTGGGGGCACTATATAAGGAGCACTGCATAGGGGGTACCACTACTGGGGGCACTATATAAGGGGCTTACTACTGGGGGCACATGTGGCACTGCACAGGGGGGACCACTACTGGTGGCACTGTATAAGGGGCACTGCATAGGGGGGATCACTACTGGGGGCACTACTGGAGGCCTGCATAAGGGGGTCCTTTCCTGGGGCACAGGGGGACACTGCATATGGGCACCACCACGGGGCTGTCCCTAATCTTTATTTTTACTTTACATTAATCCCATATGGACCCGCCTCCTCCCTGGAACACTTGAGGGGGGGGCGCCATAGCACGCACGTTCTTCGGGCACCCTGGCTACACGCTACTCCTCTGCCAGGGCCGCCTGCATGCATTTGCCCCCCAGGCTAAAAGTTGCCAGCCAGCCCCTGGTTGTTGCCTTTACATATACTCACATCTTATTAACTCACATTCATTTTTTCTTACCATTCAGTCAATTAAATCATATAATATTTAATGGGCCTGATTCAGAGTTGTATAGTAATGCAATCACAGCTGCAATTGTGGTCGCAGTATATATGTGGAAAATATGTAAATGCCAGCAGAGGCATTCCCCACATTCACCTGTGCAGAGTATGAGACGCCCACTTTCCTTTCCAGAGAACAGCGGTGTTCCATCGCAGGTTGAAGTCACACCAACATCGTCTCAACATCGGTCGCACATCGACTGCTGGAGTACGTCCTGTGTTGGGCAGAGTCAGCCTCACAACTGGCATAAAAAAATGGCCTCTGGCACTGTGTTTTTGTGATAGTGAACACAGCCAGAAGCATTAACCCGCCCATGACACTTTCTCAACATGGCCACGAGCTGGCGTCTTTTTGCGTTCACTTTCAGCCACCACCCCGAATCCACCCAGGAACACCCAGAAATCGCTATGGTCTTCTCAGAGCTTTGCGTCCTGTACAAGATGTGAATGCCATTGCAGTGCTTGGTTCATGTGTGCGCAGTAAGGTCTTTTTGCATATGTGCAGTAGCAAAAATTTGCCATAGCGTAGACCTCTGAATCATGCCCAATATCCCATATCAACTTACATACTTACATTTAGGGTAGTTTCTTTTCTTTGCTTACTGCTGATACATAAGCCTGCCCCTACACTACCAGTCAAAAGTTTTAGACCACCAGCATGTTTCCAGTTTTTACTGAAAGGCATGGTCTACTTCTCAACTTCATATAAACATGGCCTCTATGACTGCTGCTCTGCGACTTTCACTGACACGCTGCGACACTCCCACAACATGCCCCTGAGAGAGACTTTTATTACGCACACTTCAGGCTACCTCTGAGTCATCACACAGGGACACTTATGGTTGTGCCTCACCATACCTAATGCCAGCGATGCTGTGTGTATACACACACAGGGTAAATGCATGCTCTGAAGGGGTGTTCTGTATATTTCTGCATGCACAGTAGCATATAATCACCCTGTGTGGTTAGAACATGCTGCTTTCAAAAATCTTAAATGCAATTTTTGATTTTTGAACACAGTGGTGTGAATAACACTGACTGTATGTTTTTTTATTGCACATTTCATGGATTTGTTAATTAAATGTAGCTATATGTGATGAAAATGTGGAAATACAGTGCTTCAATACATGCAAGACAGCATCCTTATAGGCTTTGGCTTATTGTTCAGACCAGGACATGGCAGGCTGTTGGGAGGTGGTAACACATATGAGCCTGCGTTTAGTAAGGCCCAATTCTTAACAGCTCTGGCAGCTCTATCTTTCTCAAGGTATCATTGATACGACTGTGACAGTGTGACCCACTGTGTTAAACAAATAAATGCTAAGCTGTGTTTTTCCCTACACTCCCCTCAGTGGGAGACCTAGACTTTTCATTTAGGGGGACGGTTTAATGATAATAACCCTGACTCCTCCTCTCTTCTATCCTGGAACCACCCCTTTTTGGTTTCAACTCCTCCCTTTGGTGACTCCTACTGTGCCTCACACACAGCCAGACGCCAACTCCTCCATACCCCTTACAATCCATAGAAGATAAGCTGTTGAGAGTGAAAGAACACTAGATGGAAGGGAGAGGTGTCACACTGCCACCTCTGTGTTACATTATATGTAACTTTGTTTCACCAAATGCCATTTATCTTTCCTATGCCTCCCTACACTCCATCTTTAGCCATTATCCTTAGCATTGCAGCTTCCCCGTCTCTCAGGGATATGTGCATTATAGATGCTGTTAGCTATCTGCTATATAAATATTACTTCATTTATATCTAACACTCACTTTTAAGTGAGTAGAGGAGGTTTAATATGTTTTATGTTTGCAATTTGTTACACAGCAATTAAAAATCTGAAATGTTCTTCTCATGTAACTGAAAGGCTTCTAACACCTATAATATGGGTGATTGAAGCTTCTGCTCATTATGGGCCTGATTCAGAGGTGCACGCTATTGCAGCCATGTCTGTGTCTTTTGGAGCAGAGTGACTGCATCTTTATGCTAATGCTGCAGCCGATGATATTGGTACAGAGACACCCACTGGCTGTGGCTTTAATCCGCTGCTGTACGCATTAAGGTGCACCATTGGTTGCACCATCAGAGATTGCACCAGCTCTATGGAGGTGCAGAATCTCCATCTGTACATGGCTGTCTGTGTCAGTGCAACCAAAGTTGCTGACTGTGACACACCCATGACACGCCCACAACTGGCTTGCCGTCCCCTTTTGCCTCCCAGGAACGCCCACTGAAGTCCCCTGCTCTTGCATCCAAATTTGTTCTGTGACTTACTGTAGAGCGCTAACCATCAGGACACAAAAGCAGTGCGGCTCGCACACATGCGCAGACTGAAAACATTGGCCGCTTGTGTACGGCATCGACATTACATGCACCTCTGAATCAGGTTCTTTGTATGTACTGAATGCAGCTTTTGAATTACATATAAGTGGTAAGAGAGAAATGACTAGTATTAGCTGCTGCTTTGGACCTCTAACACAATTATTTAAATGGCAATAATGACTCTCTCTCGAGTGGGATATGAGAGCCCACAATTGATATAACCCATTTGCAGAAACTGGCATTTACAGAAAGGGCAGACATCTGTAAAATAAACTATTAAAAACTAATTTTAGCAGACAAATTCAGGGCCAGTGCATAACTGCCTGAGGCAATGGAGGCTTTCTCCTCCAGGCGCCTGGTGTGGGAAGGGTGGGCAGGCTGCACTGCTTAGTGTGTGCCTAAGCATTTCTGCCTCCTCCTGCCCTTCACCTCCACTCGCATCCACACTGCTTCCTACACAGAGAACAGGAAGCCTCAACAGAAGCCTTGCACAGGAGGAACTGTAGTTCAATGGGACTACTGTCTACAAGTCGGCAAAGGGGGTCTGCAGGAGATCTTGCTTCCGGGTGATGGGGGTGAAATTCTGCCTCTGTTCAGGACAATGTATGAAGACAGAAAGAAGTGGCCAGCAATTTAAAGCTCTGATCAAATGATCGTATAGTGTCACAAGGGGCAATGTATCATACCTTTGAGACAGATAAAGTGGAGAAGATGTCCACAGCAACTAATCAGCTTATGTCATGTTCTATACTGTGCTAGATAAATGACAGTTAGAAGCTGAATGATTACTGTGGCCAACTTCTCCACTTTATCGCTCTCAAAGGTTTGATACATCTTTTCCACAGAGAGACAATAACAATTAGATGTCTCATGCTATAGAGTCCATCACTCTAGGGGCCAGCAGTGCCTACTGTATCTACTGCATGTACCAGACGCCCAAACACATATGCAGCAACAATTGATATTTAATTATTTTGTTTTATTATTATTTTTTGTATTATTTCATTCCCTAGACAGTCTATGTTGCTTCTGGAAAGCGGGAATTCAGAAAAAGTATGTGATCCGGGATTCTGACTTTTGATGCACCCAAAGTAATAAGACAGATAGGGGAATTCAATATGGAGCGAAAACTCAGTTTTTGCGTTAATATCGCACCTATGACGTCATTATCGCAGGTTCTAGTTTTACACTGTATTCAATTTCAAAGACTTTTCGCAGGTTCGAAAAGTCTTAGAAAAAAAAAGGGGATAATTTTTCACCACTGAATAGGTGGCGAAAAAAAGTGCAGAATTGGGGTTTAGAGGTGACGGCTTAAAAAAAAATAGCCTGTACCCCTGGGAATGACATTTTAAAAAGAACTGTGTCAAAAAAAAAAAAAAAATAGGGACACCCCAAAAAATTAATTTAAAAATTGGGGTAAAAAAAAAAATGGGAAAAAAAGTGTTTAAAGATAGGGAAATAAGTTCAGGGCTATTCTGCAAGTATGCGGCAGGTGTATTCTAGAATAGGCTATTAGCGGCAGGTGCATAGATGCAGAATTTTTCAAAACTTACTTTAGGAACATAAAAATATGCTAGTACCCATTTTCATGTACCCCAAATTTGATGGGACCACTTAAAAAATACGAAAAAAATAACCTAAGTGCTCTTCTGCAACACTTCTTCAATGTCGGGAAAAAAAACACCTGCTTCGGCTATTTAAATCCCCGACTTTCATTTGCAGGCTAAAATGGGGGTACCCATAGTGATCCCCCATGTTTTTACAACTTTAGGGGGGTCCTACAATTTTTTCAAGGAAAATTTTGTTTTTTTACGCAAATCCCACTTCGCACATTCCCGTTTTCGTAGAGTTGATATTGAATACGGGGATAAAGCGGGCGCGCCCCCGATACTTTATCCCAGAAAAATCTCCGATATGAAACGTAAACTTCGACAGCGAAGTTTACGTTTCATATTGAATACCCCTCAGAGTGGGGAATGTTCCTACAGCTCCTTTATTATATTCTGATTTGTTTTATTTTTTTTATTATATAATTGTATTTACTTTTTACCTTATTAAAGGAACAAAGGGGGGGGGTATAGATTGAGCAAACACCCTGCTACATGGTTCCTGGTTTTCTGTTATACTGTATGTGTATGGAAGAACTAGCCATTGTGCTCTTGGTGCTGTCACTTTTCTTTAATCTAGTCATAATGCAGCAAATAAATATTAAGTTAGTATCTTGAAATGTTACCTTCTAACTGTCAATTCTGCAGGACAGTCCTGTTTTTGGAGGACTGTTCTGCCATCAGCTGTCTCCTTGTTTATTCCGAATTGTCCATAGTGCGATGCTGCAGATCAAGGTACCTCAAGGGTGTATTAGGAGGATGGAGGCAGGTTGGGGGTGCCTTGCACTGCATAAGGACTAAGCACGCCCACTGGGAGCATGATCATATCACAGCCCCAGTGAGATCCATCCACGCCCCTGTGTCCCTATTCAAACTCTCATAGTGTCAGTGGTATGTTGTAATGTCACTAACAGTGTATATGATAATATCGCTTTACAGGGTGTTAAAAGTATACTTAATTTCAATGATTAAATTAATTTTACCTGTACTTTGGATGAATTATTCCATATATAATTGGATTATAAATTGCAGAGGCTTTCGCTATAACTGCAGGAACAGTCTTGGTATACGGTGTTAAAGATTTTCCATTGCTAAAATAGAAAGAAATAAGTGAATGTCGCAAAATGTTACGAATCTGCTGTATTATTTAAAATTCTCAAAAATGACATTAAAAACCTTCAGTACTGTATACTCAATAAAGGGATTTAAATCTGGAAGCCTTAAGGGGCCTATCCATCAGCAGATCTTTTCAACAGATGAAAGACAAAAGATTTATCTTTTGAAAATTCCTTGGGCTGCTGTGACAGATATCTGTCATGTACATGACAGATTTTTTTGAACGACGAACGATTTTGCATGACATCATTCTGGGAGTGGATTTTCTTTATGTTTCTATTCATTTGTATTAAAAAATCGTTCATCGTTCGGTGTTTACTGCGACAGATATTTCTAATAAACGATAATTGACCAACATGTTGGAGAGACAAAAGACCAAATTTGTCGGCCCACGGGAGAGCGCATTTTCATCGTTCAGAGCCTATCCGTTAGCAGATAAATTGAACGACTGAACGAAAAATCGTTCATCGTTCAAATTTATCTGCTAATGGATAGGCCCCTTTACAGAACCAGAGGTCAGATCAAGGAAACATACTGTATGCGCTTATATATACTATAGACAACTCAATGTATTATTAATATGGACAAACAGACAACCTGGCGTAATCATGGGGCATGGCCACTCCACGCTACAAAAATACTACATGGAAAAATATTATCACTTTGCTGTCGCTGCACATCGGAGTAATTTGTACCCATTCTCCACCCCCCTTCTCCTTTTGGCGCCTCTGACTCTACAGTACACGAAACATACACCAAACTGAACAATATATTTATTTTAAAAAAACCTCAGCATATATTAAAAATATCTCCAATTAGTTTTAAAATATATGAAATAATTTACCTATTAGCTTTCAAATATGTTTTAAACACTTTTCAATATACATCAAATCAAAGTAATTTTTTAATAAATATATCAAGTGTTCCTTCAGTCAAAGTACATAGTTTCAGCTCGTCAGTACACTAAAATATAACTCCTTGTCTTCCTTTCTCTCTTTTCTCATAAGGTAATATAGAGTTGTCAGCAGCACTCCCCTATTTGTAACATTGAACATATCCATTTGACCAATATATGAGGACAAGGAAAAGCTGAATAAATATCAGGAAATCCTATCTGTGATATTCTTTAAGAAATAGTCAGGGCAAGAACCACAACTTTATTGTTGCTCAGCGTCTTAAGGTGCAAAGAGCAATGTCCCTAATTATACAGCAATGTGAAATATGGTAATACATAGTATAAAGGGTAATAATAACAACTATATATCACTTTATGGCTGCATTATGGCTGCATTACCCAATATGTTATCGCAGCTGATGTCAAGAACAAGTAAATCTATTTCCTATAGTCTATTAAAGGATATGTAACTAAGTTGCATAAAATCCAAGAAAAAACTAGATTGTTTATACAAAGGTATAGGGAGACCAAACGGTCACCATCATTTCCATGGACAGCCTCTGGATGTAAAGATTGTTTCTGGAAAAGTTCCTGTTCAGACCCAGTTGCCCAGTACATCTCTTCTTATTCTATTACATTCTCTTATTCCAATTCTCACTATTCTTATTCTGGGGACTTTGGGCCTGATTCGGAGACAGACGCAAAGGTGAACACGCATGCATTCGAGCGATTGTTTGCCATCATGCATGCGTATAAGCCGCACTGAGCATGCGCAGCGATCGCACTGCGATTACATACGCACATGGGAATCCGTCTCAGAGTGAGTGACAGGTTGTCAGCGCTAGGGGGTGGTAACGTGGGGTGGTCTGAGAAACGCAGGCGTGTCTGTCCATTTAAATGCGGTTACATTTACATGGGTGTGCATAAATTAGCCACTGCTAGTGCATCCGCAGCTCTGCATGTCAAATGAGCTCCCAAGACATCACGCACCTTATTACTTAAGAAGATCAGAATTAAAAACACAAAAAATATATTCTAGCTAGTTTTGAAATGTTATTGTGGTAAGTGTAATCAAGTATGGTCTGCCAAACCAGTACTATCATTGGTGTTAGAAAATTTGCAATTGTTGCACTCAAACAGATCATTGACTTCCAGGTTGCTTCAAGAGATGCGTCTAATGCTGGGCATACACTACCAGATAAAATGTCTGTCAGACCGACAGACATTTTTTCTGGCAGCCTGCAAGCCGCAGAAGTCGCCGGCATACACTGTGAGAGAAATCTCACAGTGTATAGCCCAACATCCGCGCTCCGCCCCCTGTTCCTTCCATAGGAAGGAACACAGGAAATGTCTGTCTGTCGGCTGCGCTGGGCATACACTGCCCGATGCGGCCAACAGTTTACCCACTAAATATCGCATCGGACGGGCATGCTGGACAATCCAGCATGCCAGACCGAGCAATATTTAACCCTCGGTCACCCCCCCACACGCAACAATTATCGCGGCGATCCGCCGATATCGGGCGGATCGTCCCGATAATTGTAGCGTGTATGGCCAGCATAAGTCGCATGTATGAGATTGTGCCGCTACCTCCGGGTTGTGGCTTATTTTATCTGGGTGATGTTGTATTTGAGACTCAGCTGGTGTCATAGGCTAGTTGGATGCTGTCAGTCTACAATTTACACTGACAGGCTATGAATCTAATGGACCCCCCTGGTCTTCACTAAGACCCACCGAAAGGTGATATGGGCTTTGCTGTAAAGAGCCTGCAGGTCATAACCCTCTAATCTCCCACTTGATGTATGGGGAGCTTAGGAGAAAGAAGGCACAGTACAGAAT
Source organism: Taudactylus pleione (assembly GCA_031769625.1). NCBI lineage: Eukaryota > Metazoa > Chordata > Amphibia > Anura > Myobatrachidae > Taudactylus > Taudactylus pleione. The sequence goes on from JAUIMM010000054.1 coordinate 5,882,355, forward strand.
CAGCAGACAGGAGAATGGTCAAAAGAGGCTGTCAGGGTCACAGGCACAGATGCAGAATGGGGTAACAGGATGTGGTCAGATTCACACGCACTGGTGCAAAGCAGTATAACAGGCTGAGGTCATGATCACAGGCAAGATACTAGTTCAAAAGGCAAGTGGAGGTCTGATACACGTGGACTCAATTATTGTAAATAGGAATGCAGCAGATACAGTGACCTAATAATCTGACATTGTGCTCATAGTGAAATTTATATAAGCAGAGGCTGGGTTGGAATTTGGAGCCACTTGTGCTACTGATCATGTCATCGGCCATCTAGACCCCAGAGAAGCAACCCATCTTCCACTAAGGGAGGAAGACACAAGAGCTGGCAGAGTCATGTAGATGTAGAAGCAGCTTGGGTAGACACACACCTCCAGACCCAGTAAGTCTTGTGACAGTGCCCCACCATCTTATGGGTGGGCATCAAACCCCCCAGAAATGGTTTGTCTAGAAGCTTCTCATAGTACACATTAACTACTTAACTGACTACTATATTTACTAATAAAATGCTCAGAAATTGTCATTTAATAAATGAAATTCAGTTAAGACTGTATTTTTAAAAATGTTTTAAAATATTTTATTGAAACAAAAATATACCTATTGGGAGTCTCCACCCCTCCATATCTATAGGCCATTATTGTAACAGTACCTTCTTCCACCCCAACAATAGATCCCCAAGTGGCATTACCCTGCACTTCCATAGTGGTAATAGATCCCCTGTAGCATAACCCTTCCAGTGGCTTAAAATCCCTACTGCGGCACTCCCCTGCCCCATGTGTCACTATACTTGTATAGTACTACCCTGGCCAATAGACCTTTATCACACATAACCCCCTTCCCACCAGTGCCAATAGATTTCCCCAGTGGCATTGCCTATCCTTCCAGTGAAATTTGCCTTCTTTCTCACCATTCTGTGATCATTCTAATAGTGCTCCACCTCACACTTACGTTATAGGTGCATGTGCTCCAGAGTGTCATTTACCCTGATTTCTAGGTTGCAAATTTGGCAGTGATGACATCCACCACATCACTGCTGGTGGGCTGTGCAAAAAGGAGGAAATAGGTTCTGCATTTGTGCAGAATGGATTTCCTTTTTAACAGCCAAAGAGTGGAGCAGGATGGCATGGTCGCATTGGAAGTGACCGTGTTAGTGAAAAGCCCAGTTGGCTGCGGTCACATCCCATGGGTTCATGCCAGTTAACTGCATAAGAGGGCTTGGAGCATGTACATCAGCAAACTTTTTCAAAGAATGGTCTTTGGCACCAAAGCCTTTCCTATTAATTCGAAAGTTCAGAATACCCTAGATACTTTAGAATCTAGAATTTGTTGATCTCAAATTACTGTTGTTCTTGTATCAAGATGGGAGCAGGAGGATGATGAGGCATAAGAGAATTGATTACGTTCCAGAGGCCTTAATAATGAAATATGAAATACACTGGGAATGTTGGACAGTTACAGGATTAATCACTTGAGAGATTTTAAAAGGTCCAATGAAACAAGGGGGAAGTTTCATACTGTGTACTTTCAACCAAAAGGTGGTGGCTTGACATCCAGACTCTGTTCCCTGGATTCACTTTGGGCTCTTTTTTCTTCCTCTTATATAGAAACTCTGTATAATGACTGGATACTTGATATTGTAATTTATCTGGAGTCACATTGGCAAGGTATTTAGGAGAAGGGAATTGACAGCAGGGACATCAGAAGTAGGGTCTGCAAACAAACTAGGTATTTGTGGACATCCCATATACTATATAAAATATGGATGAAAATTCATGATAATGATTAATATAGACAAATTCAGCCCAAGGTAAAAGATGGATCCAATCACCCAGAGCTGCTGATATGTAAATTCTGATGAACATCTCCAGATCTTGGTTTACTCCCTCAGTTTGGCTTTAAGACTGACGCTAGTATTCTGTTGAGCAATGGAATTTTATTCACTATATTTTTACAGAAACTATCTAAAATCTTTAAGTCAGATATGATCTCTTGAGGGCATCCATAAAGTGAAAAATAAGTTTGATAAATAAAGAAGCTAATATAGCAGAAGAAGGTAAACCTTTAAGTGGTACAATATTTACTATTTTAGAGAAATGGTTAACCACAAACTAGATTGTATCATGTCCTTCAGAAGGTGCAAGTTCCGTAATGAAATCCATGAATACAGAGTCCAAGGCTTGGAACTGAGAAGTGGTAAAAGCAATCCAAGACGTTTTAAAACTGGGATTTTGTGCTGGACACAACTAGTGTAGACATAAATTAAATTTTTGATATAACGGCACATCTAAGGCCACCAGTAGTTTCTAGAAATTAGATTCAGCATCTTTTTGACTCCCATATGGACAGAGAAATATAAGTTATGTGCCCATGATAGACATGTTGCCTGATTTTAAAGGAGTGCACTTCCCTTATATTGTGTTGAGTTGGACTACAGAGCCAGGTTCAAATATAGTCTTCAGCCTAGGAGATATCACACTGTCATTGTAGTCAAAAAAATTAGATACTGCATCTGCCTTCCTATTTTTGGTTCCAGGAAGCTTCTCTGTGGATTGATGTGGATATAAAACTGCCCCAACACTGAATGTATCTATCTGCAAAAACAATTGTTTGGGAATATCTGGCCTATTGCGTATTGGAATAGAGAGAAAGGCCTTTTCAAACTTTGGAATGGTTGAATACTTTCTTGTGACCAAAGTTTTGGATTGGCTCCTTTGCAAGTGGGGACAGTGATGGGGTTACTTCAAAATAGTACCCTTTGATACATTTGTGTCGTTTTAAGACCTGAAAGTTGGGGCCAGTCTTCAACTGCTTTATGTTTCTCAGGATCCATCTGTAGACCTGGCCCAATAGAATGTAACAAAAAAATGCAACTTCTACTGCTAACAGTAAAAAGGATTCTCCCTAAGAGAGAGGAAGATACTTCTAGCTTTTTGACAAGATTGGAATCAATGATGGTTCCTAAGTCCATGAAGATACATACCTCATAATGTCCTTTACCAAAACAGAGCTATCTATTCTAGATCAGGAGTGGGACAAAAGGAACCTAAAGCACCCTTTACTACCTAAACTTTGGAGTTTCCCAACTTGATTTGGCAATTAGCTACAAGGTGAAAAATCACAATAGGGGCACAAATTATGTTTTAGACAATTCTCCCTCTCCTGTAGTGGCAATGCTATGGTTCCTCATTTGGGGGTCAGGAACTGGAATTTTGGGCAAGAGAGGAGACTAGAAGCACGGAGCTAGCTTAATTCCAGGATGATAGGACAAATCCCTCTCTTTAGTTGATTCTCTAAAATGAATGACCACCTTGTTACCAAGAGTGGTAAAGTCATCAAGTAAAGATGGAAGATCTCTGGAAATAAGCTCATGCTTAATTCTATCATTCAATCCCTGCTAAAAGGTGGTGACCAGAGCTTCATTATTCCAAGACAGCTCAGTAGCAATGGTCTGGAACTGGATTGCAACTGTCCCAGGCTGGAGGTTCCCTGACATAGAAAATTGTTGCTACACCACAAGATTTATGAAAGATTTTCTGGAATGGCAAATAAAAAGCAGAACAATTATGCAATATTCAGTTTTCATGTTCCTACAAAGGGATGCCCAAGCTAGATGCAAACAACATAGAAATTATTAAAGCTATCATAGCTTTTCTGACCCAAAGTCCAGGGAAGGTGATCAACACAATGTAGCACTGGAGCTACACCTACAGCATTTCTAGGATCCCTACCATATTTTGGGGCATTGGGAATGAATAGTTGGAACCCACCATGGGCAAATCATGGAGCTTCTGGTGGAGGATTAGTTTTGTCTCCTTCACCTGCAGTGGGCTGTAATGAATTCAGGCTGTGAGCAAGTCCTTGTAAGTACTGCATCACCTGTTGCTGGCTTTCTTCCCACTTGATGTATTACTGAGCAAGATCTTTAGGAGGCAGACTGCCAGTGGCATTCATAAGGCTAGAATATACTGTCATATTCAGACTAGGCAGAGATTTTGTGTCAGCAATGTTGAGGTGTAGAGTCTAACATACCCCCTGGTCTTCACCAAGAACTGATGCAAGGTGTTATAATCTTTGCAGCTTGGACTCTGGAGCCTCACATGTAACTGAACATGACTTCTTGTAAGTTTAGGAAAAACAAAACAAGTTACCAAATTGGCAGACTGGAGAATGGTTGTTCAGATATAAGCATAAAAGGATAGAGGAAATATATTCCGCACAGGTCAATTGTAGATAGAAATTATTCCTATGAACCCCTAGTGTTACATATAGACTATTCTCATTTATTCTTAGTAGGGGGTGCTATCATTGACAACAGTTATAGCAAAGTCCAAACAGATAAAGAAAGAGTTGTCTTTTTAGATGCACAGTTAATATTAAAATGTGACTTTTATTAGTATTTTAAAATATACATATTTTTACAGTCTGTGAAATATTAAAAGAAAAAAGAGTGTGATCAAAGAATTAGAAATAGTGCATTAAAATAATTATTATGGCTAATACAGGTCTGTATATCTATTTTCCAAGAAAAATTATATATATATTTATATATATATATATATATATATATATATAATAGTGGTTTATATTGTTATTTATATATGTATATGTCAATTATTAATTAAATCCACTTATTTCTTCCTATCAGAGTTGTTATTTATTCCATAGTCAGATTGTATCAGTGTGTAATCAAAATTACATAGACAGTTGGTAAACCTTGGATTTCTAGTTATACTGGATACATGTGTAATTCTTGTGCTTTTTGATATAAAGAGGCAGATTGAACACAAACTATGTTACAAATAGGACTATACTCCAGGGAGTCAGACAACTCTCCTCTTTTCCATCACTATGTGTACTACATTGGTTATTCAATCACATCCACTCATATGTTATAAGTGCACAGAATCCATATATTGGTTGTATAAAATCAATATCTCAGGTATATTAAATATATTTAAATTTAAATTAATGGTTTTGTTGTTCTCTATGTATTGGGCTTATCGGTTATATTATTCTGACGTGAAAAGACTACTAATAGTGGCAGATGCAGCAATTTTATATAGAGTCCATATTATTCAACCATATTAAACTGAAGGATATGGTATGTACCATATTAAACTGAAGGAATGTACAGCTGTACATTGTCTGTATACATGAAAATTACTTCCTAAACACTTTATAGTGGCAGTATGTTAGTGTTGGACAGATAAGAGAGCAATTTGATACAGTGAAGCTGGTGCTGTCAGCTGTTAGCACAAGCACAGTTCTACACAGCAGCAGGAATAAATCTCTCCTTAGACAGAGTCTCTGAGTTTTACATAGCTGTACCAGCGTGATATAATATAGTGCATGGGACACTCACAATCACCTAACAACTGACCCATGAGAATCCATCAGCACTATTTACTTATAATAATAAGTGAGTGATAAACTTGAAAGAGCGTGTCAGTGTTTGGTACAAGCACAGCACCGAATGGTATAATAACAGTGTGGTATAAACTCAATGTATGAGACATTTATTTCTCACAATCACTTAACAAGTTCCCACTGGTCGTATAACGATTGGTCTGTAAGATTTTGTCTATACAATTCTGACTGTGTAATGGTGCATACACACGGTCAGATTTTTCCTTCAGATATGAACGATAACGATTTAAAGATCGTTCAGTCATTCATATCTGAAGGAAAATCTGACATATCTGACATGCCTGAACGATGGACGATCAACGATGCGCGTTCCCGTTTGTCAGATAACGATATCTGACATCTGGTGGGTTTGCAGTCAGACTTGGATGATTCCATTCATTTTAATGCAGTCAAAAATCGTTCAATCGTTCAAATCGTTCAAATCATTCAAAACTTTGGTAAAATCGTTCAAATCGTTCAATCGTTCAGTCATTCATCTGACAAATCTGACAAGTCTGACAAATCTGACCGTGTGTACGCTCCATAACAGTGGGAAATACAACAGGAGAGATAGCTTATAAGCTTTATATTATGTACAAACTAACATATGGTTAACACAATTGTAGCACTAAATAACAATGAATTAATAGTATCACTGTCCAGATTAACAAAAGCTGATTATAATAGCAACACTGAAGAGGCAGTATAGCATTTATACTGACTAAATAAAAGCCATATCCTTCAGTTTAATATGGTTGAATAATATGGACTCTATATAAAATTGCTGCATCTGCCACTATTAGTAGTCTTTTCACGTCAGAATAATATAACCGATAAGCCCAATACATAGAGAACAACAAAACCATTAATTTAAATTTAAATATATTTAATATACCTGAGATATTGATTTTATACAACCAATATATGGATTCTGTGCACTTATAAATGGAACATATGAGTGGATGTGATTGAATAACCAATGTAGTACACATAGTGATGGAAAAGAGGAGAGTTGTCTGACTCCCTGGAGTATAGTCCTATTTGTAACATAGTTTGTGTTCAATCTGCCTCTTTATGTCAAAAAGCACAAGAATTACATATGTATCCAGTATAACTAGAAATCCAAGGTTTACCAACTGTCTATGTAATTTTGATTACACACTGATACAATCTGACTGTGGAATAAATAACAACTCTGATAGGAAGAAATAAGTGGATTTAATTAATAATTGACATATACATATATAAATAACAATATAAACCACTATTATATATATATATATATATATATATATATATATATATAATTTTTCATGGAAAATAGATATACAGACTTGTATTAGCCATAATAATTATTTTAATGCACTATTTCTAATTCTTTGATCACACTCTTTTTTCTTTTAATATTTCACAGACTGTAAAAATATGTATATTTTAAAATACTAATAAAAGTTACATTTTAATATTAACTGTGCATCTAAAAAGACAACTCTTTCTTTATCTGTTTGGACTTTGTTCAGATATAAGTCAGGGTAACATGTGCAGATGCAAAGTGTTATAACAGGCTATGGTTGGGGTCACAAGCAGAATTCTCAGTCAGAAAGCAAAAGCATGGAGTCAATCAATATAGATAGAAATGCTGAAGCAGGTATGGAGACATAATACTGTGGCACTGTGCAGTGTTTAGATTGCTGAGGCTGGGTTTGAATTTAGTGCCAATTGTGTTGACCGGCTCAGTCTGGCCCTTTAAATCTCAGACCAAGGTGCACGCCTACCCCTTGAGGAGGTGACATCAACAGTACAGGAACACACCAAAGCAGACTGAGGCAAACAGTGGGATACATAAAGAAGGTAGATCTCCACACAGCCGCATTCAGTATGCTGTTGGTGTGCAAGTCGACGGTTTCCATAGTGATGCATCTGGGATCTGCTATTTTCCTGTTTTCTTCAAGTGTCATTGGTTAAGTGATTACTGTGGGCTGTCTCTCTCCTGGTCCACATGTCATTTTATGGTGTTATTACGATTCTCGCAATGTACAGTGCTGTATAGTATGTTGCTGCTTTTTAATGAAAATAAGAATAATTACCAAATGGAAATTATGTGGAAAGCATATGGAAGGAAATTAACAACTCTTCAGCCATATATTTGAGAAGTTTCTTCTTAGCCTACTCAGATGTACTGAATTAATATATTATACTGAATGTTTGGCAAGTAGCTTAAATGTATGTTACAGTCAACATTGTTACTTGCATGTGAATACCTTTTATTAGTCAAAACATTTTCACACATTTCTGCACATTTTGAGACAGGTCATTATAATGTCTTGATATGAGAGAGTTTATGAGAGAGTAAATCTACTCATTACAAAACCTACAACATGACTTGCCTACAGCTGCAAATAACATTCACAAATATATAACTTAGGAGTTTATATATCCTCACAGGACATTATATTATTTGCTATTTTGTTTAGTTAAGTTACTTTCTGTTATCAGCAATTTCAGAAAATAAATGTGTAAGGGCTTTAATGGTTTTTAAACAGAATTAAATACAGGAAGTAAGCTGTGCAGAGAAAAAATAACTGAGGGTAAAATATATTTTTTTCACACCTGAAACTTTGTCCAAACTTCAGTGAGAAGTGTTTTCAGTTGTTTTGGGTGCCCATTTCTTTTTGCGCATTGAGCGCCCAAATACACCCAGTTTAGATTATTGAATGGACATCGCGGATGGTGTTGTTTTGTTTGCATGCTTGTATATGCATTCATATGGACACTGATGCATGGGTTTCAACTGCTATGCTCTTTATTCAGCCATTTGCAAACTATAGACATACTGTACACCACACTACACCCACTTCCCAGCATTCCCCATGGTCCTAGGGACCGTCACTGAAGATCCAGGCTTTCACATACAAGTTATGGAGTGTCTACAAACATTAGGCATATCTAATGCAATAACATCACATCCTCTTTTCTTTAAAGATAAGCCCTGTATCCTTCAATGCAACAATTCAACCATGTAATATGTTAAGAATATCATCTAACATGTTTCAATAAGTCTCTCAGGTCTGCAAATTTCTCTTTTGGATCTTTCATACACAGTCTGTGCTTCATCAATCATGTTGGACCTTTCTTGAATCATGGTTTGTTCACCATTATCCAGATTATCATACATGTCAGATGAAGGATATTCTTCAGTCATGTTGTCTTCATGTTGGTTAGGTTGAGATCTTAAATCCACCCGATTTCTTCTTACTTCTGTTCCACGCTCTGTGCGTATAGTATAAGATCTTGGTGCTACTTGTGCTTGCACAGTACTTTTCTGCATCCAAATGCCTTTCTCATAGTCTCTGAGATGGACTTGGTCACCCAATCTAAGATCAGACAGGCAGTTTTTGTTTCACCTGTTGTCGTTCCTTACTCAGTCTGACTAATGTTGAACTATGCGTTTTAAGCAGTTCATCATGTATTGGAAGATTTGCTCTAATTCTCCATCCCATCAACATTTGTGCTGGAGAGAATCCATTCTGCAGAGGTGTACTGCAATAGATTAAGAGACTTTTGTAGAAATCTTCTTTACCTTCCTGTGCTTTTTTCATGAGACTCTTTACAGTTTTTACTGCCCTTTCCACCAATCCATTTGACCGTGGGTAGTGGGGACTTGACGTAGTATGGACAAATTCCCAATCATCAGCAAATTGTTTAATTTCAGCACAGGAAAACTGAGAACCATTGTCAGTGAACACCTCCATAGGAACACCATGCCTTGCAAAGATTAACTTCATGCAATTGATTACAGCTTTACTAGTAGTTGTATGTAGTGTCTTCACCTCAGGATAATTAGAATAATAATCAGGCATGACAATGTACGTCTTCCCATTACAATCAAACAAATCTGCGCCTACCTTCTGGTATGGTCTCTCTGGCACTGCATGAGGACTCAGCGGTTCAACTTGTTGCTTTGGTCTATACATAAAACATAACTCACATGTAGCTGTTGTCTGTGCTATGTCTTGGTTCATTCTTGGCCAATATATCGCTTCACGTGCCCTACGCTTACATTTTTCTTCTCCTAAGTGGCCTTCATGTATCTTGCACAGCATAGTTTTTCTTAGTCATGCAGGTATGACAAACCTATTGCCTTTGTAAATTATGTCATTGACAACAGTAAGGTCACTGCGGTACATCCAATAATCATGAATTGACAGCGGACAAGCATTTTTTTCTGCTGGCCATCCTTTCAGAATGATGTCTTTTAACACTTTCATTGTGTCATCTGTCTCTGTTTCTTTTCTAATCTGTTCTTGTCTTGCAAGAGATACTGGTAGAGTAGCTACAATCAAATCCACATACGCTTCTATCTCTTTGTCCATAAGACTTCCGGAACCTTCACTTTTTCCACAGCACGAGAAAGTGTGTCAGCAATGTACTTGTATTTACCGTCGGCAGTACAGCAATTGTACATCATATTTCTGTAGTCTTATAAGCATTCATTGAATTCTCATGGGACAGTCATGCAACAATTTAGTCATGATAGCTACCAATGGCTTGTGGTCAGTTTCTACTGTAAACGCTTGACCATACACAAATTTATGAAATATGTGACATGCATAAGTGATTGCTAGAAGTTCTTTTTCTATCTGAGCATACCTTGTTTCAGCACTTGTCAATGCTCTAGATGTACAGATTACAGGTTGCGATGTATCTTCATGTTCTTGCAACAATACAGATCATAGACCAAATTGAGCAGCATCTGCTGAAACTCTTATTCTTTTTGCAGGATCAAAGAATCTTAGTACCGGTTGCTCTGTAATGGTCGATTTCAGTTTTTGCCAACTTTCTTCTTGTTCATGTGACCACATCCACTCATTATCTTTGTCCAGTAACCATCTAAGAGGAGCTGACGCCATCTTTGTTGTTAGGACGTTCCATATTCACTATGGCTGATATTTTCCTTGGGTCAGGCTTCACAGCTTGATCTGAGACTACGTCACCCATAAAGGTAAGTGTTTTCACACCAAATTCACATTTGTCCTTGTTTAGCTTTTAGATTCAGTTTTCTGGTAAGTTCCATCACTTGTCTCAATCTAGAATCATGTGCTTCCTTTGTAGAACCCCAGATAATAATGTCATCCATCATTGTTTCAACACCTGGAATATGTTCAAAAATCATGTGTATTCTTTTGTGGTATACTTCTGGAGCAGACAGTATCCCATATGATAGTGAAAGAAATCTGTGTCGACCTTCTGGTGTATTGAATGTACACTGTTTTAAGCTGGTTTCATCTAGCTTCATTTGCCAGAATCCTGAAGATGCGTCCAATTTACTGAACCATTTTGCTCACGCAAATTGCGACCTGATTTCATCTCTGGTTGGTAATTTGAAATGTTCTCTTTTAACCACTTGCCTGGCTTGGTCGTATCAGATACGACCACACCAGGCTGGGCTTTCCCTGACATGGCCGTATCTGATACGACCAGTCAGGAATGGCCACTAGGCAGCTATGGGAAGTTAATCTTCCCACTGCCGCCTATATTAGAGGGACCTTCTGGTCCCTCTACACCCGCGGCACCCCCTCCTTTGTGTCCCGATCACTGCTGGCCACAGTGATTGGGCATCTGGCGGCACCCCCCTCCCGGCGCGGCTGCAGGCTCCAGTATATCCCGATCACTGTGGCCAGCAGTGATCGGGCAGCCCAGCCGGCCCCACCCCCTTCAGTGAGAAGCAGCAGTGGCGGCTCTGGTAGCCGCCGCTGCTGCTATGTATTGGAGCCGCCAGCGGAACACCCTTCCGCTGCGGCTCCGGGAACACACAGTGATCAGTGTGATCACTGTGTAGAAGCAGCAGCAGCGCGGCTCTGGTAGCCGCCGCCGCTGCTGCTGAGTAGCCGGGCCGCCAGCGGGACACCCTCCCGCTGTGGGTTCGGCACAGCAGATCACTGGCTGAGTAGAAGCAGCAGCGGCGGCTTGAATTCCCTTAGAAGATTGCACTTATCACAAGCAATCAGCATAATATAACAAATAATTCAATATTGAAGGAATCATATAAACTCTATGTATCGCTACAGAGTCACAATACAGATGTTAAATTGCAATGTCTCTAAAAGCGGATGATGATGCTTTTCACCCAAAATGCAAATACTCAATATCTAACCAATCAGTATGATAGACATCATGAGTTGACCTATTTATACAAGAACTATGTTTACATTCATGTACATGGTAAGTGCTATTGCTAGCTTTTTTATTGTCATTTAATAAAATGTAATGCACAAGATCCTGCTTAGTCTTGTTTTTTTCCATACATTTCTCTAAGTCTATAAATTAAAAGAAAACCATCTCATGAGAGATTACAAAAAACAGGGTCATTCTTTGGCAGCCTTGTTTATACAGGACTAGGATTTGATGAAGGCTCTTTCCATGATTACAGTCCAGTGAGTGCATTGGCATAAAGAGTATTATCAGCCGTGGTTCCTGAAGATATTCTTTCATTTACATTCTTGAGTGAAGAGGGTCATCATCCACTTTTAAAGACATGGCAGCTTAACATCTTTACTGTGTATCTGTAGCGATCTATAATACTATATTAATCATATACAACCATTATTACATTTCATTTTGTGTATTGAAAAATAAGATTTTTTAATCTTACCTTGAATTATCACCCAGCTTGTTTATAAAATATTTTTTTTAAGTATTTACGTCTTTCCCACTAAATCACAAACAGCTTGTAGACATTTTACAAAGTTGGTCTAATAAAGGACAAAAATGTTAAGGTTAAACTATACTTGATGAAACCTCCCTGATATAAAGAACATTTATTGCTGTTGTATATATATTGGCTATACTTACCCAGCCCATGCAATTAATGTGACACAAGCATATGGAGACCAAGACAACACATAGACGATTATGATTACTAAGGCAATTTTTGCCATTTTCCATTCATTCTTCATAGTTGATGACATCAAGGATTGTCGCCCACAGGATCCAAGCTTCTGTACATTCCTGAGAAGAAAAGCACATGCAATTAAGACCATTGCCAAACACAATGCAACATGTGTCTTTTAATTTGAGGAACAGCTGAAGTTCCAGATGGTGATTTAAATCACCTATTACATGTTTATTTATGAGTTGTGTTTAACAAATGCTTATTTTTTACTATGGTATTTATCTTTAGTCAAACTGTGAGATCTGAGAAACTTCAGAAATCTGCGAACTAAAGTAGAATATTCTTATTAACCCTATCCATGCTAGGGCTATTTCCAAAGACAATATACAGCATACAGTAGTTTGTAATAAGCACTTGTATATCAGTGAAATTGTTATACTATCTTTATCCTTTACAGCTTCATTACTGTGATGGTGACTAATAAACCCTCGTGGATTTCCATCTCAGGAGCACAGTAATGTGTGTTTCAGAACAGCAGCTCCATTCAAAATATCTGTAAATGATTTGCATTTAAATCCTAAAGTACAGTAGATTGGTATAATCTGTAGTTTGCAGATCTCTAACAGATGTGACTAAGGTTCATGTTTAAAGAGGTGGACTTCCCCAAAGCCTTTTATTCTAATTTTTCTTTTTCTCAGGAATAATGCGGTTTCAGGGCAAGATTTATCACAATTTGCATTTTAAATTTTTATGTTTTAAAAAATGTTTGCCTAAATTTGCAAGGTTAAAATCTACATTTTTCACAGGAATTAGCATTATGCCCCTCCCGGGAGACTGGCTCTGATAAGAGCCTGTCACAGTGAAGAGCTGGAAGCAGGGTAACAGCTTATGCTGGAGGATCCTTCTCCAAAAAAACTATGCTATAATAGCCCATAGGTTACTATAGGCTACCTGCGGCCATCGCCATCTCCAGATAGCATTAGCTGCACCGGGCCAAACTCTGCAATATCTGCTGCGGCCCCTCCATGGTAAATCTGGGGATCCTTAACATTTGCGGGTACCTCCCGAAACTGCCCGGGTATTCAAGCAAATTTTCTTTAATAAATATTCTCATTAGTGATGTGTGAGGTAGGTGAAGAGAAGACAAATGGCTTTTCAATAAAACTAGTGCTGCAAGCCATACCTCCTAGTTGTCCTGATTTAGACAGGAAAGTCCTAATTTGACAGTTAGGGCCTTTGTCAGGACTGTTTTGGAAGTTGTTCAAAAGACCTCTCTGTCTCTCACCGCAATATTGGATACACTAGTGCGCCATGTTATAGGTCATTAGTAATGTGCAAGTTCTCTCAAAACATTCCTGTTCGTTTATATGAAATATGCAAGAACATGGCACTTGCAATTGCGCAATATTCGCACAAATATAAAAGTAGCATAATATTAGGGGAAAAGTATCATCATATTAGTCTTAACACTCTTTGCTACTTTTTCACTAATATGATGCAATTTTTCCCCTAATATTACAATATGCTGCTTTTGGATAACAGTATGCTACTTCTACACAAATATTTGTGTGAATTTTGTGAAAGTGCTATGTTACTGTAAGTACAGTACTATAGTGACGGCAGTAAGAAAATACACTTAGAAACCTTAGTGTGAGATCTGGCTTCATTCTAATGAATATGTGTCACGATGAGAGCTAGGCTGAGTAAGGACACATCTGCACTATCTACACTCAGGAAACAGTAGGGAAGCCGATGGACGGAATCCCGCCCGCCGGCTTCCCGACTGTATAATCCCGGCAAGGGTTAAATGACAGGCGCCGAAATCCTGACGTCTGTCATTTTCCCTACGCCGGGAGCCTGATACCTGGCTTACCGGGCGCAGACAGCCGCAGGGGGGGGTAGGTTTAGAGTTCCCGGGGGGAACTTAGGGTTAGGCACCCCTCTGGGAGGTTAGGGTTAGGCTAGGGGAAGGGGGGGTTAGGGTTAGGCACCCCGGGGGGAGGTTAAGGTTCAGTACCCCCCCGGGGTGGGGGGTTAGTTTTGGGCACTTAGATGGGGGATTAGGGTTAGGCACTTAGGGGGGAGGTTAGGGTTAGGCAACCCTACGAGAAGGTTAGGTTAGGGGGGGGATTAGGTTAGTTTATACGTACCTGAGGATGATCAGGATTTTCCTCCTCTGCTGGGATGCTGCTATCGGGATTAGAACTGAATCATACTGAACCCCTACACTGTACTAGCTATGACAATGAATACATTCAGTTGTAAAAAAGGCTCTTGTATTTGATGTGCTGTATAAAAAAAATCAAATATAAAACAAATATCATAGAAAATTAGTCACTGACTGAACCACCACTGCCCAGGCAGATGATGTACATGTGCTTAGTTAGCTAGATGACTATTTCCTACAATAAGACTGATAAGACTGATCTCTTACCTGCTAGTACTTCTAATCGCCAGAAACATGAATAAATAACAGTGTGAGATCACAAGAAGCGGGATGAAGAAGACACAGCAGCACAACATCATGGTGTAACTTTTGTTTGAAGTTGTAGCTGTTACGTAATCCCATGTGCATGATATCATTAAACCTTCAGGTACATATGAACCTGACAAAAAGGATTTAATATATGTCAGTATCATGTCCAAAACATTCTGAGAATTAGTTATCCCAATGTTTGCTAAATGTATTAAAATATGAATTATTTTTCTATAGCACATAACTGACAATAATATATGTATAAACTAATGTGAGTAATGAGCCTCAGCTGGATACAAAGAAATTAGCATAAAAGGTATACATTTTCTGTATATGTAAAGTGGGAACAATCTCAATTTGAAAACACTAGAATTTTGCCAGGCATATACTGTAAGTGTATAATAGTATTAAATATCAAAGAGAGAAAAGTGTCTGGACAATTAATAATTCATTTGAAAGTCACATTTTCCATATACTGTAAAATATGATTAAATGCAAACACAACAACATCTGCTATTTACATCTTTAAAAATCCAATGGCATTGCCTTTCCGGCAGTAGTCAATATGAAAATGGCAAAAAAGTAATATGCAGTGAAACAGTGCTGCTGACAATCATTACCAGCCCCCAGTACCCAAGATAGATTCACTTCCTATATGGTGAACCTGGATATGTATTAACGCAGGGCTTGACAAATTTTTCTAAAACTTAGGAGACAGGATGAAAGTGTAGGAGCCAGCCCCCCCCCCCCTTCCCCCCGGGAAGCATTACAGAGCACCTACGCCCCTGACAACCAACCCCCATAGCCACACCACTAACGGGGTGCCCCAGTAGTAATTCCCCCTCTGCAGTGCCCCCAGTAGTAATCCCCCCACTGCATTGCCCCCAGTAATAATCACCCCTCTGCAGTGCCCCCAGTAGTAATCCTCCCTCTGCAGTGCCCCCAGTAGTAATCCCCCCCTCTGCAGTGCCCCCAGTAATAATCCCCCCTCTGCAGTGCCCCCAGTAGTAATCCCCCCTCTGCAGTGCCCCCAGTAGTAATCCCCCCTCTGCAGTGCCCCCAGTAGTGGTTCCCTTATGTAGTGCCTCTTTAATCAGGGCCCCCAGAAGAGCCCCCCCCTATGCATTGCCCCCAGTAGTAATCCCCCCTCTGCAGTGCCCCCAGTAGTAATCCTCCCTCTGCAGTGCCCCCAGTAGTAATCCCCCCTCTGCAGTTCCCCCAGTAATAATCCCCCCTCTGCAGTGCCCCCAGTAGTAATCCCCCCCTGCAGTGCCCCCAGTAGTGGTTCCCTAATGTAGTGCCTCTTTAATCAGTGCCCCCAGAAGTGTCCCCCCCTCTATGCATTGCCCCCAGTAGTAGTCCCCCCTATGCAGTGACCCCAGTAGTAGACCCCACTATGCATTTCCCCTAGTAGTAGCCCCCCATAGTGTCCCCAGTAGTGGCCACCCCCACCTATGCAGTGCCCCCACAGTAGCGGCCACCCCCACCTATGCAGTGTCCTTACAGTAGCAGCCACCCCCCCCTATGCAATGCCCCTTAAAAAAAGAAAATGCAACTTATCTGATCCCCGCTCCTACCGACAACTGTCCACTCCTCCTGGCCGCTCTGCACTATAGGAGAGACGTCATGACGTGACGGCTCTCCCAACCTGCTGCAGGGTGAGCCGGAAGGTGGAGCTCATGAGTGAGCTCCAGCCGGCTCACTCCGTGAATGACACAGCAGCCAATGAGAGTCTGACAGACTCTCATCGGCTGCTATAACAAACATACAGCCGCCGCTGATGGCTGTAGGTTTGTTACTCTGTAGTGTGGACCGTGCTCGCGGTCTGCACTACAGGGCCCGGGGGCTGCTGAAAACCTGGTCGCCAGGCAGCCAAATCTGGTCACCATGGCGACCTGGCCCCCGAGTTTTGTCGAGCCCTGTATTCACGTCTAATTACAGTATATTGCAATTAGCTGAACACTCCCTCACTGTACACTTGCCCCTCTATGCTCTCCATCTCTTCTCTCAAATTGTATGGGTATACAAGATTAAACTAGAGATGTGTGCTTACCCCTGTGTTTTGGTTGTGGTTCTAATTCATCATCTTGTTTTGGTTTTGAATCTGTACTTTTTTTTTAATTGATAAAATAGCTAAAAGCACATAATGTGGGTCTGTTTTTGTTCCTATGGTATTATTAACCTCAATAACATTAATTTCCAGGAAATTTTGATCACCTCACAGCATGTTTGCAGAAGCCTGCACAGATCACACTTTGCGTAAAAGTAAATACTGTATAGTGTTAAATATTGGTAGAAAAAATGTGTGCCCCCCACCGCTAAAGCTCAACTAGCACCAGGTTTTTTTGAGCTGATCCTGGTTTTAAAAATACAGGAGAAAAAATGTAGGGGTTCCCATATTTTACACAACAAGCACTGGGCTCCTGAGCTGGTCCTGGTTGTGAAAATATGGGGAAAAACTGACATAGAGGTCCCCGTATGTTACACAACCAGCACTGTGCTCCTGAGCCAGTCCTAATTGTGAAAGTGTGGGTGAAAAATTACATAGGGGTCCCCGATATTTTACACAACCAACACCGGCTCTATCTAGCTGGGGTGTAATGCCACAGCAGGGGGATACACTTCACTGGGTCCCCCTGCCAAAGTATTCCACACCCCTTGCTAGTCAGCTGAGGCTGGGAATTCCTCAGGAAGAGGTGATCAAATAAAAGGACCCCAGGCCCAGACTGATAGCCCGTGGCTATTTGCCACACCCCTGGTGGTTGTGGGTGTGGGGTTAAGTGGTAAAAATTATAATTAAAAATATTGTCTTTTACAGGAGGACTATAGGTCCCAGCAAGCCTACCCTGCTTGCTGGTACTTGGAGAACCACAAGTACCATCAAGCATGGGCATTAAGGGCATACTGGGACCTGTAGTTCTCCTGTAAAAATATTTAAAAAGTCAGTACACACTCACCATAGAAAAGTAATACTTTAATACATACACTGACACTATACTCACCTTGTCCCTGCTGATAGGTCCTCTTCTTCATGTAGGCATCCCTGAGGTATTAAAAACAAACAAACTGCAGCTCCTGATCCATCTGGACTAAGAAATGCTATATGTGTATACACATATACACATAATAGTGCTTTCCCCGCAAATGACAGGACACACGTGTATTCTGTCATTTGTATGGCTGCCAGACAATCAGTGGTAGCTACTATGGTAACAGAGCACTGATTGGCTGTCACTCAGCCAGCGCTTCCCCATAGACTTCAATGGGTTCATTGAAGTCTATGGGGAAGCGTTGATTGGCTGAGAGACAGCCATTCTTTGCCAACCAGTGGCCTCTTACCATGGTAGCGGCCGCTGGTTGGAAAGGACAGTCAACACTCTGGATCCAAAACATGGGATATCCGACACCACGAGGATGATGTTTTGCTACGTTTTTGGATCCGGAGCTGGTGAGAAGATTCGAGCCGGGACCCATATCCACTTGCAACTGGTAAATTTGGGTGGGTTCAGTTTCCAGGAAACCGAACCTCAGTGTCGGATTAAACCCTCCCTAGGCAGTTGAAATCTCGCGGCCCACCTTGCAAAATATCTCCTAATACTTTTTTAATTTTCCCAAACAACACTTTTAATAAACTGTATGTAGGTTGCACCAAAATTTTTTTGCAAACTAACAACTGACAGAAGATGAGCTTTTAAGAGACAAACTATAATGTGAATCTAATGTCTATGGATTATGTACTTTAAATTGCTAATGGGTACACTACATTAATACAGTATTTTTGCTATAGAGTCTTTAATGTAAAGTTTTCATTTCTTTGAGTTGATTCGTTTTTTCTATCTTTTGAAAACAATTTAAGAAAGCTTGATTGTAATTTTCTTTCAAGTTCAAATTAATATTATTTTGATCTGTTGTCGCAGGGCCCCTAAAAGGTGCGGGGCCCATAGGCCGGTTCCTACTCTGTCTATTTGTAATCCGGGAAACTGCTGAACCCGCTCATCTCTAGTCTAAACTGTGCAAAATAATTAGATACAGAGGAATTCAAATTAATTTTTACTGCATAGCTTAGGAAATAAATACATTTGCATTTGTCACACTGTATATTAGGCCCAATATTTATACAAACATTGAGTTCTGATGTTATCACTTATAATTGGTTATTGCTGATGTCACCACTTCAGTGTTCATAAGGAAAATGTGAGGATTATACGTAAATAATAATGCTCTCTCTATTATTAATGATTACATCTAATGGAAGACACCATAGATTTCTGTGGCCTGTATAAAAACATTCAGCCTGTGGTATGCGGTTAGTATATTAACATTGCAATGCTGGCATTCATGATGTTGACATCAAAATGTCGACAGTTATGATATCAACATGGTTAAAATGTCAACATCATGAATCTTGACAAGTGTAAAATGTCGACATGGACAGAATGGTGACATATGAAATTTTAATGGAAATTGTTGATATTGGTATTAGGTTTAGGGTTAGGGTTAGCGATAGACTCACCTTAAAAACACAATGTCAACATTCTGGCCATGTCCACATATCATCGGGATGTAGTCGGCATCCCGGCGTGTGGGATGTCGACGGTCTAAATACCGGTGCCAAAATCCAGATAGGTCGGGATCCCAGCACCAGTATCCTGACCGTCGGCATCCCGATGGTCGGGATACTGTAAGTAAGTATCGGGGTGGAGGCGGAGGTTAGGGTGCGGGGTTAGGGTTAGACACTAGGGGAAGGGTTAGGTACCGGGGATGGAGTGTTACGATTAGGGTGCAAGGAGAGGGAGGTTAGGTTTAGGCACTAGGGGGGAGGGTTTAGGCACCGGGGAGGGGGTGTTAGGTTTAGGGTGCGGGGAGGGGGAGGTTAGGCTTAGGCACTAGGGGGGCAGGTTAGGATTAGGCACCGGGGAGGGAGGGTTAGGGTAGGGGTTAGGAAAACACTTATCCTATTGGTGTCGGGATTCTGGCTGTCGGGGATGCCCTTATTCAATGTCAACATAGGAACCATTATGAATGTCAACCTAATATACCAAACCCACCCATATATATGTGTGCTTTTATTTGGTCACAGAAATCTTCAGTCGCTTCTTATATCCTTGTAATAAGTAAGGGTTACATAGTAAGGGACACAGTATAACATAATATTGGGTGTGTTTATTTATCTGCTGTGACACATAGCATACATTGCCACAGTGAGTCCTTATTGACATTTTACAACACACAGTACATATTGTCTATTGAACCACATTTTGGTGACACAGAAGGTAACACAACCTCTGCAGGGTAGTAATGGAAACATGTAGTTACTGTTTACTGCACTGAAAAGCATGTAAAGCAAAATAAATAAAAGCATGAATTTGGCATGTGTAAAAGTTTGGGAAGCCTGTCAGTCAGCAATTAGTAACATCACTTTTGACACAAATCAGAGCTTGAAACAGTAACTGTAGCAAGCTAAGTGTTTTTTTATTCTTGTTTTAGAATTGTTCACATTGTTGTAGAATATTTTTACTGTAGATCATAAACAATATCAAGTTTTCGTGCAGTCACTTCATGTGCAGGTTACCACTAAATGGGGTATATTTACTAAAGGTCAATTTTAATCAATTTTGATCAATTTACAAATCGACCAACATCGATTTTGGGTTTCTGGGGCTAAATCACACATTTACTAACAGATAATTATTATTTATTTTTTTTAAAGTATTGAGAAATGTGTGATTTAGCCCCAGAAACACAACTGCAATGTTGATCAGTTTTTATCAATTTTAGAATGATCAAAATCAATTTAAAAATGACCTTTAGCAAGTATAACTCCAAATGTTTAAAGTCTGAGGAATGTTTTCCAAATGTTCCTGTAAGCTCTTTCTCGTTATTTTTGAGGTACCTTATGTATTGGATTGCTGTCTGAAGCACCCAACCTCTATTCATCTTTAATTTCTTACTTATTTTTAGACATCTTCAAGTTTAGTTTATTCTATCCTGTTACATGTAAAATATTTTTGTCAATGCATAATACTGTAGATCTAACTCAATACTTAACATGGATGTGGTTTCCTTCCTTCTTCACTGTTTTCCTCCCAAAAAAATAGTGGTGTAATAGCCAACAACTTTAGTTTTTGTTCATCAGTCAACGATACATTTCAGTACTAAAAAGGTTCTAACTTCCGCAGTATTTCTCTGCATACAGTACATTCATTGATTTTTTTGATGAGGCTTCATAGATGGTTTTCTTTCTAAATACTTTCTATGGAAATCTTTTTTGTGAAACCAACCATGAACTGTGGACCACAACTCATTTATCAGATAAATCTTTCCTCTATACAGGTGTTTACAGTGTGCTTTTTCTCTCTAAGTACTGTATCTGACCAGTTTACAAGCTGGTTAGAAGGGACAGAGGGCCCAATTCAGACCCGCTTGCTAGATACGTTCTCACGCACCTAGCGTATGCAAATCTGGTAAAGGCAAGCGATCGCACGGTAAGGCTTTAGCATGCCCACTGTGTCTTAGCGTGCGATCGCTCTGTGTATGCAGATGCCCACCAGCCTATCTTAAGATGCCCACTTTCCCACATCATGTCCAGGAAGTATATGTAACCAACGATCGCAGCAGTTGTGGCAGACCATACCCTACTGCAAGCACTGCAAGTGCTTCAGTGTAAAATTCAGCCAGGTGACATATGATGCTGCGTCTTGATTAAGCATGCCTCTGAAACGGCGTTGAGACGCTCAGGCATGCCTGCATTCGCACCACCATTCCCCCGATTTCATGGGCCATCCCCTGTCACCACCCGTAAATGGCATGTCCTGTCACTCTAGCTAGCGATCTGTCTATGGACAGCGAGCGAATGCATTCGCATGAACTAGTTCACGCACGTGCACTGCGATGCATTGCAAAAAATCATCTTGCTGCGTGCGAACGCAGCCTAGCGAGCGGGTCTGAATCGGCCCTGAGTACAATATTGTCTTATTCTGGATTACTTAGAGGCAGAATGAGTCAAGTAATTTGTGAGGCCCTAAAAAAAGTATTAATGAATCAACAGTTCCCTAAATTTTTGCAAATGCCACATTCACTGTTTTATTCTTGTTAAATTCTGCAAATAAATAGTAATTTGGCATTAAAATGTACATAAATGTCTTGTTCAACTGTGTACACTTTTGAGTTATCTTCTTTTCACTTAAAGATTCAGTGAATCATGATTTTTGACCAGTGTGCAGAGGTGAGTCGGAAGTAGCCAACCAAATAATTTGTATTACCTTCAGAAATTATGCTTAGAAGAAAAGGTACCATTTCTTCACATTATCCTTTAAAAGACAAGACATGCATATGATATTTATAAATAATCCTATAGCAGTACTAAAAGGCTTTGCAAATAATGCACTATCCTAAGCTGTTAGCCTTCTATAAATCAGTAATATCACACAATCTTAAATCCCCTTTTAATCTTTAAAGATGATTTAACTCTGAGTTAATATAATCAGTATGAGTGCCTCTTAACTGTCATGCAATTTTTTTTTAATGTTGTTTCAAAAAATATTAAAAATGATTCAACTTACTCCAGCCAAGTAAGGGCGCCATGCTCCACATTAGTGAATAGAACCAGACAAGAACAATAACTTGTATCGTCCGTTTTTTGGATGACCACTGGATCGATTGTAATGGTTTTGTGATAACTAGGTACCGGTCAACAGCAATAGCCAGTAAAGTCATCATAGAGGTTATTCCAAACAAAGCCCCACAAAATGCATAGATATTACAACCTAGAAAAAAATAATACAAACATCATATATATCTTGAGTGGTTTTAAATGTACACAACACACTAAAATCATATTAGAGGTAGATGTACTATAATCATGTTGAAATGTGGGAGTCAGATATATTCCTATAAACCAGTAGAGATTTATCGCCGCAAAGGTCTATTTAATATAGGAAATGTCAGAAACAAAATGATGTGGGTATATTCATTTATAGCCCTGCTCCTTAACAGGACAAAATGAAAGTAGTTTGTATGACCACCATTTATCAACGAAGACAAATACCAGCAAAATTTTTTGTTTAGTATCACTGTGATACAACCGAAAAATCCAGTAGTATTTACCAATACTTTCCCCTCCAGTGAGGTCCTCCTTCTCTGTGAGGTCCTCTGCTGGGCTGCTGGCAGCCTAACATTGCCAGTGCCGGTGTAATGTGCATGTGCGATGGTCCGCCTGGCGAGGTGTATGACACGGGGACTGGGCAGTGCTTTGCTGAAGCCTGAAAGGCAGCGCCGGGTCCCCATTGCTGTCAATGGGGACCGCATCACTTTCACCATCTAAAGTAGAGAACAATGCTGTGACAAACAGCGGTAATCTTAGATTACCTTTGTTTGTTAAATCCAGAAATGAGGATTAAACACTAATGATGATTAAAATCCAGAATGCAGAAATGAGGATTAAACGCTTTACTGATAAATGGGGGCCTTAGTTTGCCGAGTCCTAGTGTGTCAACCCCTGACAATATTCTATAATGAAAATTTTATAAAATTGTTTTACAGACAAAGGAGTTAATTCATAAAGATGGAGAAGTAGGTCATGGTAACTTTCGAGACAGATCACATCATATTGATGCAATATATCTTGACGTTACCGAGTGATTCACTAATACTTACCCATCTTGTGATGTCCCATGATGTTCAACGTCCTTAGCAAAGCAATGAATCACTGCGGTTTCCAAATACCGTATTAGTGTCCTGAGATCTGGATCCTGCACATGCACTGGTGAATTTGCAGCCTCCTCAGCACTCGAAGAGTTCCTCTGACAGCTCTGGCTGCTGTAAGCTCATGCTGTCTTAAGCAGTTCTCCTGCATGCATCACCCACTACCCACATCTGGCCGCTTCACTTGTCTCCACTCCCCAGCAGTAGCTAAGCAAGCTTTATTAGCGGTGCCTCTCCAACTTGTTGCTGGGAATGGCATACCCAGTGCGGGAAGAGATGGCGGAGCATGGTGTCCACTGTGCGAGCAGAGATGGCAGGTACAGCCCACTGGGTGCATGTAGGTAGCAGCAGAGCTGGGGGCAGGGGCTGTGTCTCCACAATCAGGGAATAGTATGAGCCCCCCTGAAGGTGTGGTCAGCTGTGTAAAATGGGGGGACACGGTTATCAAATTTTGGGGTCACCACTATTGGGACTGATAGCAATGTGTAAAAATTATATCAGATCTTTACCCATTGTTTAGCTTAAATTGCAGTGTACAGTGTACTATGGACACTGTCTGAACAGGGGGTGGAGCGACTGACGAGGAGGCAGGTGATTGGCCGGTCTCAGTGAAGGGGACGGAGACTGCATGGAGAAGGCGGGGAGACAGGAGTCTTCGCTGATTTCTCCCCTCAGGAGGCACATTATGCCATCCTGATATGGAGAAAAAGATATGGAAAGCTGAGCTTTCCGTGTTTCTAATGAATCGCTCTCCCGATACTAGTGTATGGGGAAGCGATGTCTATACTAATCAGGGGCACTGCTGGAGAAATCTGATAAAGGATATTACACTGCTACATGAATAGACCCCAAAGATATTTACTGAATATTTATGAAATGTGGAAATAAATCAACAAGTGAAAATAGTTGAATATAGAGCAAAAATAGGTCCATGGATTAAAATATGGACTGTAACCCTGTTCAGACCCAAACTCATTGGTGAGGTAAATGCTATGAAACATCAGTCATATTATTTTTTGTTGCCCTATATTTTTCACACCTTGGGTAATTTTTAATTATTAAATGTACAGATGGTTGACTACCACAGTTCTGTCCAAGACAATAGCAAGATGATAGTGCAATTGTGGTAGAGATGGAGCAATTACTTAATTGATACAAAATGGTCTAGTGATGGTTTGACATGCGATACTGGTGTTAATCACAGCAACGGAAGGAGTCTGCTTTCCCTTCTTCATGATTATGTTGCCTCCTAACAATGCAAATTTTTATAATAAGTTTGTTATAGGTCACTGGGCCTATTTTGAGATCAGTACCCAGTTTCACCATATCTTTGGAGAAGTAATTTGGCTATAAACATAGCATCCTACCTGGTAGTACTAGAAAAGGTAATGCTCAGCCAATTGTTACTGTGGAGGTTTTGATGTCCAAGTGGTGTGGTTTGGGAATTTTGGGGCTGGTGATGACTGATCAGCCAGGGGCCCATGGTGATGGGTAAATGTAGCAGCAAGATGGTAAAGGTAAAATTCTAGTAGTATTGGACCTTATTCAGATTCAGGGGTCTATTTACTAAGCAGTGTTAGGAGACAGAGTGAAAGGTGATAAGAAAATGATAAGGTGTCAGCCAATCAGCTCCCAACTGTAATTTTTCAAACACAGACTGTGAGATGACAGTTGGGAGCTGATTGGCTGGAACCTTATCACTTTCTTATGAGTTTTCATTCTATCTCCTAAAGGTGGGTACACACCTGACAGATATATCTGCAGATCGGGTGATCTGCAGATATATGTGCAGATGATGATCGTTCATGCACACTGAACGACCATCATCTGCATGCTGCAGCAGGTCCCGGCGGCCAGGGGGTAGGTAGGGGGCATGGCCTAATCACGGAAGGCGTGGTCACGCCCCCTTTGGGAGAAACAAAAAAAAATTTGCAGCGCTGAGGAGGGGGGTGCTGCATGCCTCTCAGCGCAGCGCACAGCCAATGGGGGGCATGATCAGCATGATCGCTCCCATCCTTTGGCATAGGAAACTGTTGAGGCTGCTGCTTTAGCAGCCTCAGACAGTCTCCCGTCTGTACATACTGGCCAACGGGGGCACAATATATTGTTCGGCCAATATATCGGCCAGTGTGTACCCATAACACTGCTTAGTAAATAGACCCCTCTGTCTTAAATTCAATTAGAGACCTATTTTAGTCAAAAGTTATTTTTCGCACTGTACGTGCCCACTTTTTTGAATCTAGGTATTTTTTTTGGGCCCAAGTTTGCATTGAGACTCGAAAGTACAGTAATGGTTGTGCAAGTACAGAAGCCATTTTGTACACTATAAGTTGTTTTCAATTATGCCACGTATTCATTGAAAGTAAATATACAGGACAGGAGAGGGTTAATTCATTGTACAGAGCCTGTCACATACACAGAAAAGCATATGTACATATATGGGAATGTTATTCAAATCTTAGGAAGTCTTGAGACTGCCAGCTCATCAGTTTCACTGCAGCTAATGAATAACAGATGTGTTACTTGGAGCTAATGAATATGAGTCTGTCTGTTAATGTCAGGACTTCGACTATTTCAGTACATAAAGATAAACTACACTTGCCAAAGTTCCATTGTGGTCGTTGGAGGATCTATCCTGGTTGCTGGCGTTCGTCGCATGCAGTGTGCAGAGAGTTAAAGTGATCATCTGTTTCTTAGGTGTCGTCAGGTTGTTGGATTCCTTGATTGCTTATTATTCCAAACCTGATTCTATTTGGGTCACATGGTCTGAACTTCCTATGGATCACAGACCTCTAGTATAAAGCCTGTTACTAACTATGCCTCATTGTCTGTGCAATGTTACTTTCAGGTTTTCCTTGGACTCCTGCCAGATCCCCGCTGTGCCTGGTGTATGCTGTGGACCTCGCTACATTCCTGCTCGTGTTCCGGTTCAAGTTCTGATACAGGCTATCAGCTGCACTACAGAGCTCAGCATTGCCATTGTCTTTCCGTTGTTATCCTGCTCTATTACTGCTATTCCATTTTACGCTACACTACTGGATTTACTTGTTATAATTGACTCATACGGACATTTGGTTTACTTCTTCTACAGTTGTCAACTGCACCGTTACAGTCTATCCTCATTGGAACCCCATCATGTTGCAGGGCTCAACCCTGCTCTGGACCCTCATCCTGCCGCAGGGCTCAAACCTGCACCAGACCTTCATCCTGCCACAGGGCTCAACCCTGCTTCGGATCTTCATTACCCCACAGGGCTCAACCCTGGTCCGGACCATCATCCTGCTGCAGGGCTCAACCCTGCTCTGGACCTTCTTTATGCTGCAGGGCTCAACCCTGCTCTGGACCTTCATCACATCGCAGGGCTCAACACTGTTCCGGACCCTCATCACGTCTCAGGGCTCAACCCAGTTCTGGACCCTCATCACGTCTCAGGGCTCAACCCTGTTCTGGACCCTCATCACATCTCAGGGCTCAAGTCTGTTCCGGATCTTCATTACGTCTAAGGGCTTAACCTCGTTCCGGATCTTGTTACATCTCAGGGCTCAACCGTGTTGTGGACCTCCGTTACGATACAGGGCTCAAGCCTGTTATTGACCGCCATTCTATCCTGAGGCTCCAGCCTTGTGTCTGACTCGGGGTTTCACCCCACACCAGTTCAGTGTGTACTTTGAACTTTGTTTCTTACAGGAGCATACCCCTGCACCTGTTAGTGCATGTCATGAACTTTGTGTTGATTTAATGTGGAACTTTGCCATGCAGTTTTTGTTCTTGAATAAATTCTATTTACTTTTATTTCATGCTAGTGATATTTCATGAAAAGGTAATTCCTAAAACCACCTCAGTTCATAAAACCTAGTAAGCCTGAATCTTCCCAGGAGTCTCAAGTGTCTGCAGCCGTGACAGTTAAATAAAGCAGAGAGGAGATGCTTGTGGTTACATACACATTTGTGTCCAGTGTCTCTTTCCTTCACATGATCATATGTAGATTATAACAGACAAAGCCCTGAGGGTGACCAAGAAAGAACTCAATTTATTAGCCATAGCTAGTGATCAGATTCAACAGGGTGTAGTGGGGACATGTAATTGCAAAATTGAGACCAGGGCTCTATTAAGGCTTGTGGAGGCACTGGGGCAATTGAGTTGTTGGAGCCCCCACCAATAAATTGACAACCTTCCTGCCCCCACCAATTAAACTGACATCTCTCCTGCCTGAATGCCCATCCGCCACTGCCACTGTTATGCCCCTCTCTCTGACTCCACCTGCAGTGTAGCAGTATTTTACATAATGTTTGTGACGCTGCAGGAAACAAACTACCAGCAGCAGAACTGATGTAATACACTCCGATGCTGTTGAAATTAATATATATATATAAGAAATGTGCGGTTCGGTTTTGGCTTGCTTAAATTCGGATCTGAAAAATTATTCTTATTGGCTATCCGGCTATCACATATTTTATATAGCCAATAAGGTAAATCTGAACTTGCACTAATATGGCGAAATGTACCCAGTAAAACTGAACTTTTCATCTCTTAGATAGATAGATAGATAGATAGATAGATAGATAGATAGATAGATAGATAGATAGATAGATACTGTGCAAAAGTTTTAGGCAGGTGTGGAAAAAATGCTACAAAGTAAGAATGCTATCAAAAATAGAAGAGTTAATAGTTTATTTTTATCAATTAACAAAATGCAAAGTGAATGAACAGAAGATAAATCTAAATCAAATCAATATTTGGTGGACCACCCTTTGCCTTTAAAACAGCATCAATTATTATAGGTACACTTGCACAAAGTCAGGGATTTTGTAGGATTATAGTCAGGTGTATGATCCAGGTGATAATGATCATCATCTTCATATGTAGGTTGCAACACAGTAATTAACTGAAACAGAAACAGGAGGAACAGCCAAACTCTGCTGTGGGTTGTGGAAGACAGTTTAGTGTCACAGGTCATACACCATGGCAAGACTGAGAACAGCAACAAGACACAAGATAGTTATACTGCATCAGCAAGGTCTCTCCCAGGCAAAGATTTCAAAGCAGACTGGGGTTTCAAGATGTGCTGTTCAAGCTCTTTTAAACAAGTACAAAGAAATGGGCAACGTTGAGGACCATAGATGCAGTGGTCGGCCATGGAAACTTAGTGCATCAGATGAAGACATATCATGCTTACTTCCCTTCAAAATTGGAAGATGTGCAGCAGTGCCATCAGCTCAGAACTGGTAGAAGCCAGTGGGCCCCAGGTACATCCATCTACTGTTTGGAGAAGTCTGGCCTGAAGTGGTCTTCATGGAATAATTGTGGCCAAAAAGCCATACCTTCAATGTGGAAACAAGGCCAAGTAACAACTATTCATGAAAACATAGGAGCTGGGGTGCATGTGCTCTGGACTGAGGAGTGAAAATTAAATATTTGGCTGTAACAGAAGGCAGTTTGTTTGTCGAAGGGCTGGAGAGTGGTACAAAAATGAGTATCTAGCAGGCAACAGTGAAGCATGGTGGAGGTTCCTTGCAAGTTTGGGGCTGCATTTCAGCAAATGGAGTTGGGGATTTGGTCAGGATTAATGGTGTCCTCAATGCTGAGAAATACAAGCAGGTACTTATCCATCATGCAATACCATGAGGGAGGCATCTGATGGCTCCAAATTTGTTCTGCAACAGGACAATGACCCCAAACATAGAGCCAATGTCATTAAGAACTATATTCAGCATAAAGAAGAACAAGGAGTCCTGGAAGCGATGATATGACCCCCACAGAGCCCTGAACTCAGCATCATCAAGTCTGCCTGGGATTACATGAAGAGATGGAAGGATTTGAGCAAGCCTACACCCACATAAAATCTGTGGTTAGTTTTCCAAGATGTTTGGAACAACATCCCTGCTGAGTTCCTCAAAAACTGTATGCAAGTGTACCTAGAAGAATTGAAGAATTTATGCTGTTTTGAAGGAAAAGTTGATCATACCAAATATTGATTTGATTTAGATTTTTCTTCTGTACATTCTCTTTTGCATTTTGTTAATTGATAAAATAAAATATTAACACTTCTATTTTTGAAAGCCTTTTTACTCTGAGATTGTGTTGGGGAGGTTATTACAGAAAATTGATACAATAGTGTGAGATTAGTAAGTGGGAGAACAAGGCACAAGAAGTAGATGGAAGAGAACCAGAGGTAGATGAAGTAGATGCAGAAGAATGTGTTTCCATTACAGAATAGTGCAGAGTTTCCCAAACTCTGCCATTACAGTCAAAGTTTTAAGGATATCCATGCTTGAGCACAGGTGACTTAGTTAGTAACTCAGTCAATTTGATTTACTCATCAGGACTCAAGCATGAATATCCTTAAAACTTGGATTGAATTGGTGGAATATGGGAAACTCTGGAATAGTGGATAGAAAATAGGTTGGCAATAGGGTGCAAAGTTTGGATATCACAGTGAGA
Organism: Taudactylus pleione; assembly: GCA_031769625.1. NCBI lineage: Eukaryota > Metazoa > Chordata > Amphibia > Anura > Myobatrachidae > Taudactylus > Taudactylus pleione. The sequence goes on from JAUIMM010000054.1 coordinate 5,912,313, forward strand.
CATTTGTGTAAATTGTGAAAGGACAAAATAGTCAGTAAAGACCCTCTTTTTGGCTCTCTCAAAATTGCACCTACCCTTGCTGTATTACCCACCAATTGCTCCCTACTATATTTCCTACTGCCCTTCATACTAGATCCACCTGCTTACTCTTGTTTCTCCCATTTTCTTTTCTTACCTTTATTCTCCTAATATGCCATCATTTCACTCTACTACACATTCAAACAGACCAACTTCTTCTCCGCTATAATACCACACAGCAGTTACTGTAACTTCACATGACAGATATAACCTTCTATCCCACTATAAATACAGGTTGGGTCTCCCATATCCAAATATTTCAAAATACGGAAAATTCCGAAATACAGAATTTTTTTTACATGACTGAGATACTGAAACCTTTGATTGTTGATGGTTCAATGTGCACAAACTTTGTCTAAGCCACAAATTATTAAAAATATTGTAGAAAATTACCTTCAGGCTGTGTTTATAAAGTGTATATGATACATAAATGAATTTCATTTCTGTCAACAAACTTTGTTTGAGCCACAAAATTATTTAATATATTGTATAAAATTAGCTGCAGGATGTGTGTATAAGGTGTATATAATACACAAATGCATTCTGTGTGTATTTTTGGATCCTATTCCCAAGATATCATATTATGGTATGCAAATATTCCAAAATACGGAATATTCCGTTATCCAAAATACCCCTGGTCCCAAGCATTTTGGATATGGGAGACTCAACCTGTAAATCTATCCTATTCCCTTCTTAACATCTATTCATTACTTCTTCTCTTCCCCCACACTCCAGTTTTATATTAAATGTATTGATATTCCTTGGTTAACATCAGTGGTGGAACTCCCGAAGACAATGGAGTCATTTCCCGCCGAGCGTCAGCCCTGAAGGGGGCACCTGGCTCCATTGTCCCCGGGAGCTGCATGGAGAAGGAGCGCCGCTGATCAGCGCTCCACCTCCATTGGCGTAACTACGGAGGGTGCAAGGGGTGCGGTCGCACCCCTGCACCCTCCATTTGCTGGACGCCCGCTGAGTGTGTTACCAGCGGGCACCCAGCTCCTATCCTCCTGGTGGTAGCCAGAGGACGGAGCTCCCTCCGTCTTCCGGGTCCCGCAGTGTACTATGGGAGTGACGTCATAACGTCACTCCCATAGTGCCGAGGAGCGGACGCCGGGGACGGAGCTCAGGAGTGAGCTCCGTCTTCCGGGTCCCGCAGTGCACTATGGGAGTGACGTAATGATGTCACTCCCATAGTGCCGTGGAGCAGACACCAGGGATGGATGGCAGCAGCACTGGAGTGGGGATAAAGTTAAGTTTTTTTTTTGTGAGTGTGTGCGCGCGGTGGGGGCCATCACTACTGGTGGCAACTACAGGGGCCTACTACTGGGGGCAACTACAGGGGCTCACTACTGGGGGCAACTACAGGGGCTCACTACTGAGGGCAACTACAGGGGCCTACTACTGGGGGCAACTACAGGGGCCTACTACTGGGGGCAACTACAGGGGCTCACTACTGGGGGCAACTACAGGGGCTCACTACTGAGGGCAACTACAGGGGCTCACTACTGGGGGTAACTACAGGGGCCTCACTACTGGGGGTAACTACAGGGGCCTCACTACTGGGGGCAACTACAGGGGCAACTACAGGGTGCTCACTACTGGGGCAACTACAGGGGCCTCACTACTGGGGGCAACTACAGGGGCCTCACTACCGGGTGCAAATACAGGGGCCTCACTACTGGGGGCAACTATAGGGGCCTCACTACTGGGGGTAACTACAGGGGCCTCACTACTGGGGGCAACTACAGGGTGCTCACTACTGGGGAAACTACAGGGGCCTCACTACTGGGGCAACTACAGGGGTCTCACAGGGGCCTCACTACTGGGGGCAACTACAGGGGGCTCACTACTGGGGGCAACTACAAGGGGGCTCACTACTGGGGGCAACTACCGGGGGCTCACTACTGGGGGCAACTACAAGGGGCCTCACTACTGGGGCCTCACTACTGGATGTACTGCATAGGGGGACCATTACTGGGGAGCACTACATAGGCGGACCACTACTGGGGGCATTATATAAAAGGAACTGCATAAGGGGGGCGGCGGCAGCTTGGGCTGGCATAGGTGCTGAGGGGTGGTACATTTTAGTTTGGGGGGCACCAACATTTATCTTGCCTCCGGGCACCTGGGATGAAGTTACGCCACTGGTTAATATATATATATATATATATATATATACAGTCAGGTGCATAAATATTGGGACATTGACAGAATTTTCATATTTTGGCCTCTATTCACCACCACAAACAAGATGTGCTTTAACTGATTTAATTTGAGAGTAATTACATCCAAATCAGGTGAATGGTGTAGGAATTACAACGGTTTCTATATGTGCCTCCCACATTTTAAGGGGCCAAAAGTAATGGGACAAACTAAACACTCCTAAATCTAACTTTCACTTTTTAATACTTTGTTGCAAATCCTTTGCACTCAATTACAGCCTGAAGTCTGGAATGCATAGACATCACCAGATGCTGGGTTTCAACCCTGGTGATGCTCTGCCAGGCCTCTACTGCAAATGTCTTCAGTTCCTGCTTGTTCTTGGGGCATTTTTCCTTCAGTTTTGTCTTCATCAAGTGAAATGCATGCTCAATCGGATTCAGGTCAGGGGATTGACTTGGCCATTGCATAACATTCCACTTTTTGGCCTTAAAAAACTCTTTGGTTGCTTTTGCTGTATGCTTTGTGTCATTGTCCATCTGCACTGTGAAGCGCCGTCCAATGAGTTATAAAGCATTTGACTGAATATGAGCATATAATATTGCCCGAAACACTTCAGAATTCATTCTGCTGCTTTTGTCAGCAGTCACATCATCAATAAATACAAGGGAACCAGTTCCATTGGCAGCCATACATGCCCACGCCATGACACTACAACCACCATGCTTCACTGATGAGGTGGTATGTTTTGGATCATGAGCAGTTCCTTTCCTTCTCCATACTCTTCTCTTCCCATCACTCTGGTACAAGTTGATCTTTTTCTCATCTGTCCATAGGATGTTGTTCCAGAACTGTAATGGCTTTTTTAGATGTTGTTTGGCAAACTCTAATCTGGTCTTCCTGTTTTTGTGGCTCACCAATGGTTTACATCTTGTGGTGAACCCTCTATATTCACTCTTGTGAAGTCTTCTCTTGATTGTTGACTTTGACACATATACACCTACCTCCTGGAGAGTGTTCTTGATTTGGCCACCTGTTGTGAAGGTGTTTTTCTTCACCAGGGAAATAATTCTTCTGTCATCCACCACAGTTGATTTCCGTGGTCTTCCGGGTCTTTTGGTGTTGCTGAACTCTCCGGTGCGTTCTTTCTTTTTAAGAATGTTCCAAACAGTTGATTTGGCCACACCTAATGTTTTTGCTATCTCTCTGATGGGTTTGTTTTGATTTTTCAGCCTAATGATGGCTTGCTTCACTGATAGTGACAGCTGTTTGGATCTCATATTGAGAGTTAACAGCAACTGATTCCAAATGCAAATGTCACACCTAGAATCAACTCCAGACGTTTTACCTGCTTAATTGATAATGAAAAATGAGGGAATAGCCCACACCTGGCCATGAAATAGCTTTTGAGTTGATAGTCCCATTACTTTTGGCCCCTTTAAAAGTGGGAGGCACATATAGAAACCGTTGTAATTCCTATACCGTTCACCTGATTTGGATGTAAGTACCCTCAAATTAAATCTGAAAGTCTGCAGTTAAAGTACATCTTGTTTGTTTCATTTCAATGCCATTGTGGTGGTGAATAGAGGCCAAAATATGAAAATTCTGTCAATGTCCCAATATTTATGCACCTGACTGTATGTATATATATATATATATATATATATATATATATATATACATACATCCTTTATTTAGAGCGCTCATAAGAATAAACAGACTGAGCATATAAGCAGACATGAGTGCAAATAGCCTCAACAATGAGACACATTTTCAAATTTATAGAGAAAATACAATATAGATCTGTATATGTAAACCAAATCAATAGAAAGGGTATGGGGGGCGGGGAGAGGAGGGGATGGAGGTGTAAAGGAGGGAAACAGGACTACTAGAGAGATTAGGACATCTGAAGGGTGCTTAAAAGATATTAAAATGAAAACGAGGAGGAGTACCTGTCCAAGGTAATAAAGCAAACAAGAAATAATGGGGTGAGAAGTAAGACCCTCCCGCCGCACATGGGTTCAGTGGAGGAAATATAAGGGTCAAGAGTGGGGGGTGCCCTCACAGGAGAGCCAAGGAGCCCACACTTGGGCAAATAGATGGCCCCTATCATGTTGATAATAAGTAATATTATCCATTGCCGCAATATGCCAAATTTGCGAATTCAAAGCAGAAAGAGATGGCGTGTGAGGGTTTGTCCATTGGCGGGCTATTAATTGTTTGGCAGCTACTAGATTATGGGACAACAATTTCTGGGAGTGCTTGGAAAGGTTGGGAGGAGGGTAGCATAGTAGAAAAATCCATGAGGTACGTGGGATCTGAGCTTCAAAGAGCTGATCTGTAACTGTATGGACCGAGGTCCAAAAAGTATTAAGGACCGGGCAAATCTACCAGATATGGGTAAGAGTACCCCGGAGGCCACAATTTCTCTAGCAAGGGAGCTGAGGTTCTGTAGAAGAAAACATTTGTGAGAGTCGCACTGGGGTATAGTACCAGTGGTAATATAATTTATATGAGGTTTCCTTAACTGTGTAGAAATGGAGGATCTGGCAATAGCCTGTCTCACATCTCCCAAGAAGATTCATGTGGATTACAAGTTGAAAAAGCAGCATCAATAAGGATACTATAAATTTTGGAAATCATTCCTTTGGACATGGGGTGGAACCTGCAGAGGCGTTCAAAGGGGGTGAGGGTGCATAGAAGTGAATCTTGTGGCATAGATTGTAGAAAGTGCCATATTTGGCAATATTCAAAGGGGTGGAGGGGTTGGGTAGGAGCTTTCGACTGTAGTTCTGAGACGGAAAGCCAATGCCCACCTGTGCTCAAATCAACAGGAAATTTGAGGGCCAGATGTGTCCACCATGCCATGCGGGTCATTAGTAGGCCCGGTGGAAAACACGGATTGTTCCACATGAGTATGAGGGGAGACATAGAAGAAGTGATTGAGAATTTAACGGAGTATAGATTCCACAGATGTAGTAGGAATTGAAGAGTAGGTGGGAGGCTGGAGGAGGGGGGGTGGGCGATATCTCTTTTATAAGCCCCAGAGAGAGGACAAATCTGGGAAATTAATACTGTTGACTTCAATGTCAAGCCAGGATGTTGTTTCAGAGGGAGAATAGGAGGAAGCAATTTGAGAAAAGTGGGTAGCCGGTTAATATATTTTTAACCTTTACCATCTTTCTTCTACATTCTTCCATCCCCATGGACCTCCCAAATCCCAAAAAGCACCACTCTGGACATCAATACCTAGGACTTCTGCTGCAAAGTGGGTCCACCCAGCACTCAGGCAACAATAGGCTAAGTATTAGCAATTTGTAGTCACATTTGCATCAGCAGCAGCTGTAGACTTCTTTGTTATTTGACATCTGGGCACCAAATCCCCACTGATGGTATTTGGCAACCTTGAAGCCTTGCTATGTATAAATAGAGAAACAAGGTCAAGGTGATCCAAGGTACCAAGCAGGGCTTTCAGTAGCTTCACTCAACTGTGTGTGTGAAAGATTTATGTTATAAATGGAACTGTCATCTTACAAAATATTGTACAATACAGTTTACAAAGGTGTCTATCTAATGGTTCCATGAGACAATGTGTGGGTTTGGACGTTATCAAGCTACCACAATCTGTTCCTTCATGATAAGCTGTGGACCTAATTTAGAAAGTACAGTAAGCCCCAAAGCCAGGAAGAAGTGCGAGAAGAAACTGTATATGCTATTGTTAACCTTTGCCAAGCCTCTTCTATCTACAGTTTCCAAGAGGATCACATACTAATCTATCTCTGAAACAAAATATATATATTAACATTAAAACACCATCCCCTGGCTACATATTTTAAAAGAAAATATCTTCTGCTTTTGATGCAACAACCTTCAAAATATCTAGACAATCCACATAAATGAAATGAAAGGCAATATTTGTACTGACACAATCCAGCACTGTGTCACTGCACATTAACAAAAGTGTAGAATACAGTAGTTCATAATAAAACAGATGAGAAATTAATAGGGTGAGAGTTTAGAAAATGTGAGTTTAGCATTAAACTCTCACACTATTTAAACTCAGCCAACATAATACAATCTGAGAAAATGCAAACTCTCATGATTTTAGACTAAAAAAACTCTCACGATTTAAACTGTCATCCAGATGTTTATCCATTTTGAAGATACAACTCTAACAATGTGAGAGTTTACTGCTAAACTGTAACATTTTCTAAACTCTCATCCTATTATATTTGGCCCCAAGTGTCAGTCCAAATATTTTACCTTGACAATTAACGATTAAACATGTAAAATCATATTTCCATGTATTGTTCTGTCTGCTTCCGAATTAGCAGTGGCGTAACCAGGGCAGGGTGAGCGGGGTACATGCCCTTGGCACCATGGCAGGCCCAGCAGTGGGGGCCGCTGCCGGTCAGGACACCGTACCCCCCCCAGCCCCCCCCCCCCCCGCACCTCCATTTCTCCCGGACTAAAAATAGAACAAACAGGCAAGTGTGCCTGTTGGTGCTGCTGAGGGCTGTAGGGTGAGCTGCAGCAGAAGCACGCAGCCCCTCCCAGGCAGTCTCCCCATTCTCTATATACTGAGAGCTGCGGGTGCCGACAGAGGCAACTGTGACAGGGTAATTCTCCATCCCCGGTGCTCTCTCTACTCCGGACCAGCCAGGTAAGAGTATAATTTTTTTGCAGGGATGGGAGGGGGGGACGGAATGCCACAAGGGAGGAGGAGGGTGGACTTCTGCGGGGGGGTAGGGAAGGGTGACTTGTACTTGGCTGGCAGCATTTATGGTGAATGGTGTGTGTGTATCTGTGTCAGTTTGTGTGTATATCTGTGTAAGTGTGTGTGTCAGTGTGTGTATCTGTGTCAGTGTGTGTGTGTGTGTATGTATATGTCAGTGTGTGTGTGTGTATGTATATGTGTCAGTGTGTGTATGTATATGTGTCAGTGTGTGTATATGGCAGTGTGTATGTGTCAGTGTGTGTGTGTATGTATATGTGTTAGTGTGTGTATGTATATGTGTCTGTGTGTTAAAAGACAATGCAGGGGGGGAGGCGATGGTGTGTTGAGAGTTGATGCTGGGGGGGTGATGGTGTGCTGAGAGATGAAGCAGGGGGGCAGTGATGGTGTGCTGAGAGACAACGCAGGGGGGGCAGTGATGATGTGCCGAGAGACGAAGCAGGGGGACAGTGATGGTGTCCTGAGAGACAACACAGGGGGGGCAGTAATGGTGTGCAGAGAGATGACGCACGGGGGGCAGTGATGGTGTGCTGAGAGATGACGCAGGGGGGCAGTGATGATGTGCTGAGAGATGACGCAGGGGGGGCGGTGATGGTGTGCTGAGAGATGACGCAGGGGGGAAGTGATGAAGTGCTGAGAGATGACGCAGGGGGGGCGGTGATGGTGTGCTGAGAGATGACGCAGGGGGGGCGGAGATGATGTGCTGAGAGATGATGGTGTGGCTGAGAGATGCAGGGGGAAGGAAGTTACACAGGGGGAATGAGTCTGGTTGAACCGCTATCATATGATGATGACCTTGTTAATATTCCTACACAAACAGGCATCTTCCGGACGATGTGACCTGCATGAATAGTGAATACCAACTGAAGACGCCGTTGTCTCAGAGAGGATGTATTTCTTCAGAGGTTCCACATTGTGAGAAACCACCGTAAAGGTAAGGTGCATATGGAATAGAAAGGAATGTTCCCAGACTAACAAGAAATTGGTGGCGTGTCATGTTGGCCCACCCCATTTTCAGTAGCCACACCCCTTTCTTTGTTTGATCACTCTAATTTTTTTTGACGCGCACCTTCGGTGCGCAAAACATATATTGCTATGGGGTGGGAATGCACAAATCTTACATTTGACCTGGGCTCCAAAGACTCTAGTTACACTACTGCTAATTAGCAAGTAATGTCACTATTTGAGATATATATACATACAAATGTTGTAGAAAAGTACTGTGCATGAATAGATTCATACACAGCTACAGATCCAATGATGTCATAGCAACTGAAATAATTGCTTTCATCTGTATCTTATGCCATTAGCATGCTGTCCTAAGGTTATGAGAGGAGCTCCAACTGTGTAATGGAGTTGAGTAAGATGGTAATACCTTGCTTTAAACAGAGCTAAAGGTCATTGACGGCTTAACACGGAAAATGTACATATGTTCCCGATTCATATATAAATATCCTTTATTAGCGAGAATCACCAGTTGTTTTTGCCATTCTATCTGCCAGTATTCACTAAGTAAATAGACCATGTGCATGTTTTTATCACTGGGTTGCATCAGTAAATTAGTGAAGGTGACCCAATTAGGTATGAGCAGACTGATCTACTCTGTTTTAGTAAATGTAAAAAGGGAAACAAAAATATTTGGTTAATCAAAAAAAAGAAAACTACGTTTAGATCTCAATTTTTGCCTATTTTTAAATAATTTATTACTCAGTCAGATAAATTAGGAAAATTATGTTAGCGTACAATTGAACCATTTTCTTAGCAGCTGCTACGGGCGTGCATCTTCACAGTTTACTGAACTTCAGTAAGCAGAACATTTTTTTATGTTGTATTTAATATTGTATTACCCACATTCATTTCGTTACACACAAGTTTTATCTTCTGTCATTGTAAGGCTGTTATAATAATGTAAATTTTTAATCTGCCCTCTTTTCCATATTAACATAGTAATAAAATTGTACCTCCTAATTGTACGTTTACTACTCACCAGCTGCCTTTGCCGTACATTCAGAATTTACACTTTTGTGGTCTAATGTTTGGATCTAGATAGATAAACTTTTCTATTGGTTCCCAAAAATTATTTTTGACTCCTCTATTTCTTAAAGCATCCACCGTATTTATTATACCAGGTTTTAGTTCTTTATAATGTTTGTAGCTGGGTATAATAAGCTTACTGTAGGTTTGCCAAATCTTACACTCTATAAAAACATATACTGTATATATTTTACAAAGCTAGCACAAATTTTCATCTTGTTCTACCTGATGCAGTACTCCACCATCTTTGTGACGTCACATTCAGAAGCAGCTTTTTGGCGTAGACAGCTGGCTCGAGTGCCAACAGTAATCCAAGAAGCTGCCAAAGAAGAAAGGAGTGACGTCAGAAGATGGTCAGTAAGAGGTGGCATTACATTAACAAGATAAAGGCAAATCACTTGTAAGAATATGCTTAACAGAATAACTTAAACTCAACTTAAATAAAAGCAGAGAACCTATGAGAAGGTTCCTGCCATGGGTCAGGAAATATAATAATAACATGGTCTCCAAAGTTAACTGCATAAGCAGTGAAGTGTAAGGACGTTGATGACAGTTGAACGGATATCTGCCCCTAATTAAAGGTAGTGAGCTAATGGGGAAAAAAATGTTTACCTGGACGTCTCTTTTAGCTCCCTAATTAAACAGTGTGAGGGAAAAAGAGCATGACTTCTAATTATTTCATTTATATTTAAACTTGTACATGTTTAAAAACTAATGAAGATCTATTAATATGTTAATGCAATTCCCATACCTATTCCTCCAAGGATCCACTGCCTGTTGAAGCTGTTCAGGAAGCAGACTGGTGCCTGGGTAGCGGACATGAGTAGATCACTTACAGCTAAATTTATTATGAAATAATTTGGTGCTGTTCTCAGTTTCTTATTACTGTAAATGGAATGAAAACATAATAAAATACTTTCAATTTCTACAAGGAGATCAAAGTAACAATATGATAGAACAAAAAAAACATTTACAAAAATATATAACAAATGTTTGAATTAGAAATACTTTTGATGCCATGCATAGCTAAATAAAACTTTACTAATGATATGCATTTGTGCATGAATGCACTTATTTCAAAATGTATTAAAAGGTTTATTCAAGAACATGGTTATCCTTAATATCCAATCAGATATTTATTTGCATTCTAATTTGCACTAAATGATAACGGCTAATAAAAT